>WNWK01001250.1:22500-25000 GCA_009830355.1 Cherax destructor | reverse complement strand
TAACCATGTTTGTACTTGTCCCTGTAACAAGAGACCCCTGGCAGTCTTCAAGAGGAAACTGGATATATTACTCAAATCAGTTCCTGACCAGCCGGGCTGTAGTTCATATGTTGGACTACGTGGGGACCAGCAGTAACAGCCTGGTTGATCAGGCACTGATCCACAAGGAGGCTTGGTCAAGGAACAGAGAGCGGGGGCGTTGATCCCCGAACACCCTCCAGGTAAATTCCTGATGCTTGTGTTGTACCTGTGCTTGTACCTGTGTTGCATCTGTGCTTGTACCTGTGTTGCATCTGTGCTTGTACCTGTGCTTGTATTTCTATTTATCAGAAGCCGCTAGACTCGTAAGGGCGATGGGAATTAGTCACATCTGATCCGAGAATTGGAGGATATCTCCAATTCTTCGGATCTAGAGCCTTTTCACCTCTTCCTCACCTCTCTCTAAGCTCAATAATAATTCTATGCTAGTTCTCACCTCTCTAAGCTCCCCCTCGCCTCTCTCTAACCTCTTATTCACCTCTAATCTCAGCCTAACCTCTTAAGCTTATCCTATCCTCTAAGCTCAGTCTCTCCTGTCTAATCTCTTCCTTTAAGACATTCTTTATTCACGAGTCAACAAACATCTTTCAAAAATCACAAGGAAGGTCTGGAAGCTATTGGAAGGGAGAGCAGAAGAAACTGGAACGAATCTCAAGACTTTACACAAATAACCCGCACATAGGATAGAGGACCTTCCGACGACGTTTCGGTCAGAGTTGAAACATTTACAAAATGTCACACTAACAAAAAAAAGAGTTCTCGTTTATGTTGATGTAGGTTTGCCAGGACGGGTCTTGGTCCGGGTCTTCTCCATGTGGTGGCCCGGCAGTGGCTCCCGAAGGATGTACCGTTTACAGCCCTATGACAATGCCCCTTGTCATAGGGGCAGTCCTATGACAAGGGCTCGGTGACTCTTTCAACTCCGTATGAGCCATTCCTGGCACTCAGGCCACACTCCGAGTGCCAGAACGACTCAGGAGAGTCTCTGGAGGTGTGCTGATTACCTAACGTCTGACAGACGTGAACACAAAAGAGTGAGGGAGCCAGGGACGGGGCCAGGGACGGGGCCAGGGACGGGGCCAGGGACGGGGCCAGGGACGGGGCCAGGAGACGAGGAAAAAGAAGTAGCGATACTGGTAAGTCTGGTACTGGTAAGTCTGGTACTGGTAAGTCTGGTACTGGTAAGTCTGGTAGTGGTAGAAGTAATAATTGTAATAAAGAGTAGGGAGAATAGTTTTAGTGGCAAAAGATATAGAAAGGGGAATGAAGGATTAAGGGAGGCAATAGTAATGGTAGCAGCAATAGTAGTAGTAATGGAGGGGTAGTCGTAGTAGTAGGGGAAGTGGGATCAGTATAAGGACTATCTCTAATGGCTGCACGTATTTCCTCCTGTCATGGCTCCACACTGGTGCTGCTTCTTTTAGGTTAGATTTAACGTACTCCACGAAAAGGGCTCTGACGGAACCTTTGCTGAGCTTCTCACTATCATACGGTGGTGTCAGTTTTCATTATTATGGGGTGGTGTCAGGCTAAACTATCATATGGTGGTGTCAGGCTACACTATCATATGGTGGTGTCAAGCTACACTATCATACGGTGGTGTTAGGCTACACTATCATATGGTGGTGTCAGGCTACACTCTCATACGGTGGTGTCAGGCTACACTATCATACGGTGGTGTCAGTTTTCATTATTATACGGTGGTGTCAGGCTAAACTATCATATGGTGGTGTCAGGCTAAACTATCATATGGTGGTGTCAGGCTAAACTATTATATGGTGGTGTCGGTTACACTATCATACGGTGGTGTCAGGCTACGCTATCAAATGGTGGTGTCAGGCTGCACTATCACACGGTGGTGTCAGGCTACACTTCCACACGGTGGTGTCAGGCTACACTTCCACACGGTGGTGTCAGGCTACACTACCACACGGTGGTGTCAGGCTACGCTACCACACGGTGGTGTCAGGCTACGCTACCACACGGTGGTGTCAGGCTACACTACCACACGGTGGTGTCAGGCTACGCTACCACACGGTAGTGTCAGGCTACGCTACCACACGGTGGTGTCAGGCTACACTACCACACGGTGGTGTCAGGCTTGGTGTTAACACGGTCAGTGTACGTGTGCTCCGGCCACCGCTCTCGTGTTAAAAGGCCATCAATATTTAGTATAAAAATTGCCTTTGTTTATCAGCAAGCATATAAACCTCGCCAACCCCCTTTTGTTTTACTCTTTTTTATTAATAAAAAATCGCAGTTAAAATGCCCAGCTAATGCAATAATATTTTTTTGTCGTTGAATTTTGTTCGAAATAACATACAAGTGTGTGCAGAACAAGCTACATGGGGATGGAAATCTTTGGCTTTGGATCTTTCACAGTCTCGTGCGTCGTCAGGAGCTATGCAATGTTGCAAGACAGAAACAGTTACGACGGGAAATTCTCTAAGGCAAAGCAGAA
>WNWK01001250.1:0-17500 GCA_009830355.1 Cherax destructor | reverse complement strand
AGATATCAATTAGGTTAATTAGGAGGGTAGCTCCTACACTGCTCTCATATACAATAAGTCTGTGCTGAGGGCACATATATATAAATGACTCAGAAGTACCATCAGGTACAATGTCAGTAATACAATAATATATACAAATAAGAATAAATGTGTGTATGAGTGTGCTCCCGGTAACTCTAAGACTCGACTCAACCAGTGTACGACAGAACAACTCTAAAGCTAGCTGCATCAACAAACTGACAATCAGAACAGCTTGATTGTCCAGTAAAATGACCAATTCGCAAAACAGCACTATAACAGGCAACAGCAACACAGCGTCAGGAACAAGGAGATAGAAAATCGACCCTAACTGGGGACCATCAGTAGATCCTCCAAAACAGTCACAAAACTCCCTTTCTACTGAAACTAGGTTCAGCATAACAATCCCAAACTGTGGCGGTGCACAGATGCCTTATCGAATTAGGTCCAGAGCTAGAGCTTGAGACCTGAGTTTTATCAGAGTGTCAATGTGACACGCAACCCAGAACAACGTCGAAAAATCACTGTCTAGTCTATTCTCTGTGAACAGAGTTACACAGAGTTCTGAGAAGTATGCTTCGCCTCACCCACGAATGCATACTCTACCCAACAGAGTCTAATGTCGAGAAAACAAGTAGAAATAGAGTGAGGTGTTGACTCGACGAGGTCAGCAGGCCAGAGAGAGAGCGAGGATAGAGGAACAACCACCCAGCTCAGGTGTGTCCAGAGACTGACTCCTCCCAGCAACTAGACGCCGGCAGCATAACAGTAGTTTGCCAACACCAAGGCAGTTACTACACACTCTCGAACACAACAATATTACATCCTACCTAATAAATAGAGCTAAGTTAAATAATAGTCTAATAATAATATAAAGCATAATATTAACGATTTAGCTATAATCGAGAATATTCGCAATATAAAATTATAGAAAATGGAAATATACATTATATACATTGAGGCCCAGTTCAAGGGGCGCAATACTCTGAGTGTTATGTATACACACCATAACACTGTAGCAATCGCATCTGCTTGAAAAATAACAGGATGGATAATGAGAACCTTCAAAACCAGGGATGCCAAGCCCATGATGACACTTTTCCGGTCGCTTGTTCTATCTAGGCTGGAATATTGCTGCACACTAACTGCACCTTTCAAGGCGGGTGAAATTGCTGATCTTGAAAATGTGCAGAGAACCTTCACGGCACACATAACTGCAATAAACCACCTCAATTACTGGGAACGTTTGAAGTTCGTAAACCTGTACTCCCTAGAACGCAGGCGGGAGAGATACATTATTATATACACTTGGAAAATCCTAGAGGGATTAGTACCAAACTTGCACACGAGAGTCACTCCCTACGAAAGCAAAAGACTCGGCAGACGATGTAACATCCCCCCAATGAAAAGCAGGGGTGCCACTATCACGTTGACAGACAACACAATAAGTGTCAGGGGGCCCAAGACTGTTCAACTGCCTCCCAGCGTACATAAGGGATATTACCAATAGACCCCTGACTG
Source organism: Cherax destructor (assembly GCA_009830355.1). Classification (NCBI taxonomy): domain Eukaryota; kingdom Metazoa; phylum Arthropoda; class Malacostraca; order Decapoda; family Parastacidae; genus Cherax; species Cherax destructor. The sequence goes on along the minus strand of WNWK01001250.1, from coordinate 15,961 downwards.
TTTTCAAGCAGGCACTGGACAGGCACCTAAAGTCGGTACCTGGCCAGCCGGGCTGTGGTTCGTACGTCGGACTGCGTGCGGCCAGCAGTAACTGCCTGGTTGATCAGGCTCTGATCCACCATGAGGCCTGGTCACAGACCGGGCCGCGGGGGCGTTGACCCCCGGAACTCTCTCCAGGTAAACTCCAGGTAATACACAGTTTCAAGAGCAGGTATGAATGGCTCCTGTGACCGCGTAAGTCGCTCAGTCTAAAAATAATATATAAAACAAACAGTAATAAGGACAATATTAGCATACAAATAAATCCAAGTAACTTGAGTGGATTCCGGAAGACAGTAAACGAACAATTAATTCAAGATGATGGAAATTGATTCGTGTGGGTATGACTGGGCTTGTTTTTCAAGTGTTCGGTGGTATTCCCTCGGTATCCACGGCAGGGTTACCAGTCTTGTTGTCTAGCGGCAATTTCTTTATTTCTTAGCTTTTATTTTGACGTTTCCTTGTTTTTTCTTGTGATGGAGGTTCTCGTTGTATTGGTACACACATTTTAAGGGTTTTGTTGACTTCCTAACACCTCTTCTCTTCATTCTCCTTGCGTGATCCTTCATCTCAGCATTTCTCTTCAAATGTGGCTATGGTAAGCTTCGTTTGTTTGTTTGCTTTTTTTTGCTCCTGTTGCTACGTCTCTCTGTTTCTCTGAAAATCCCAATATTTTCCTCTTCTACCCTCTTACTGATCTGTGTTTTTTGTTGTGTGTTTTTTTTTGTATTTGTTTTTCCGTTCTCTCTCTCGTTTACTTATTTCACCTTTTGGCACTACCAGTTGAACCTTTTGGCACTACCAGTTGAATCTTTTTCGTGTGCTTGTTTTTGTCTCTGGCTGAGGATACACCTTTGTTGTGGTTCGAAGCCCTTTTGCTACCTTTCACACCTTTGGTACCTTTGGGACCTCTCATGGGTGTGTTGCTGCATATTGGCTTATGTGGGTGAGTCAGTGTTATCCCAGGGTGGGTCAGTGTTATCCCAGGGTGGGTCAGTGTTATCCCAGGGTGGGTCAGTGTTATCCCAGGGTGGGTCAGTGTTATTCCAGGGTGGGTCAGTGTTATCCCAGGTTGGGTCAGTGTTATCCCAGGGTGGGTCAGTGTTATCCCAGGGTGGGTCAGTGTTATCCCAGGGTGGGTCAGTGTTATCCCAGGGTGGGTCAGTGTTATCCCAGGGTGGGTCAGTGTTATCCCAGGATGGGTCAGTGTTATCCCAGGGTGGGTCAGTGTTATCCCAGGGTGAATCTTCTTCACTTCCTCGTGGTTAAAGTCACCTGTAATATCTTAGTTTGATGTAGACGTCTGTCACTTCTCTTGAGGTGGTCGTCTACTATTAAAGGAAGGGATGTAGACGTCTGTCACTTCTGAGGTGGTCGTCTACTATCAAAGGAAGGGATGTAGACGTCTGTCACTTCTCTCAAGTTGGTGGTCTTTTCGTTATCTAATTTCTGTTAGTATTCTGAGAGTATTTTTCTTGTCCGATTTAATTTTCTCTTTTTCTTGAGCATAATCAGTAAGGGTAAGGGGAGTGTCATGGTAGTGGAAGGAAGGTAAGGGTGGCAGAGGGGAGTTAGATGATGGAGAGGGGAGGGACGTAGTGAATGGAGCTGCAGTGAGGGGTGGTGGGTGAGGATTGGGGTGTGTAGGAGAGAAGGATAATTAAGTATATTCAGGTACACGTACACATAAATATAGTTATATAAATTATCATACATAGCAGTATATGTGTACGTTACCTAAGATAACCCCCCAAAAAAGTGACTTCTTTCCATTGGAGTCCTTGACTGATGTGTTGGGGTAGAGATGAGACTAGTGGTGGGGCAGGAGTAGTGAGGGAGTGGTGATGTGGTAGGGAAGGATTGGTATGGGAGAGGTATGATGGTGGGGAGAATTGTGTTTTTTGCGGGTATCAGTTACCAGCACCTAACCACCCCTCTTCATCTACAAACAACTGGCATGACTGCCTCCTGGACAATAGTGTGTTTGCACAGAGTGACCATCTTCCTTTACGGGGGTCAGGTGTATGCCAGTGTTACTGTGATTGTCTTTACATTGTCTATAACCATGAACCACGGTAAGTTCTTCAGGTAGGACTAGTATAAATCCATGGTGGTTCACTCTAAGCAATTACCATCTCTCTAGGGAGTCAACCATCCTATTCCTCATTATCTTCAGTACTTTGGACAGAATACATGCCAGTTTGGACAATATACATGCCAGTTTGGACAGTGTACATACCAGTTTGGACAGTAAACATGCCAGTTTGGACAATATACGTGCCAGTTTCGACGGTATAGATGCCAGCTTGGACTGTATACATGCCAATTTAGACAGTATACATGCCAGTTTGGACAGTATACATGACAGACAGTAAACATGCCAGTTTGGACAGTAAACATGCCAGTTTGGACAGTAAACATGCCAGTTTGGACAGTAAACATGCTCTGGCTGGGTGATCACACTTCCGGCTCTACTCAAGAAGTTCAGAGGTTCAATCCTCGAGGGAGGGGGGGGGAGGGGAAGAGCAGGAGGTTCACTCCTTTAAATGAAAGGTAAACCTCCATGGCTTCTCATCAGTGTTTTCGTCCTGACATAATCTTCCCTTCTGTGGTCTTGTAAATTTATCCCTCCCCAGTCTGTCCCATTTTTAAATCATGTATGTATATATGTAATGTATGTATGTATGTATGAAACCCATCCTGTGTGATGGAATATGACAGGTAAACACATTTAGAGCTTTGTTCCCACTGTGTAACTATAATATAGAATAGTGCAGCAACACACAGCTGGTGCTCCCACTGTGTAACTATCATATAGAATAGTGTAGCAACACACTGCTGGTGCTCCCACTGTGTAACTATCATATAGAATAGTGTAGCAACACACTGCTTGTGCTCCCACTGTGTAACTATCATATAGATTAGTGTAGCAACACACTGCTGGTGCTCCCACTGTGTAACTATCATATAGAATAGTGTAGCAACACACTGCTGGTGCTCCCACTGTGTAACTATCATATAGAATAGTGTAGCAACACACTGCTTGTGCTCCCACTGTGTAACTATCATGTAGAATAGTGTAGCAACACATTGCTGGTGCTCCCACTGTGTAACTATCATATAGAATAGTATAGCAATACACTGCTGGTGCTCCCACTGTGTAACTATCATACAGAATAGTGTAGCAACACATTGCTGGTGCTCCCACTGTGTAACTATCATACAGAATAGTGTAGCAACACACTGCTGGTGTTCCCACTGTGTAACTATTATATAGAATAGTGTAGCAACACACTGCTGGTGCTCCCACTGTGGAACTATAATATAGAATAGTGTAGCAACACACTGCTGGTGTTCCCACAGTGTAACTATCATATAGAATAGTGTAGCAACACACTGCTGGTGCTCCCACTGTGTAAATATGATATAGAATAGTGTAGCAACACACTGCTGGTGCACCCACTGTGTAACTATCATATAGAATAGGGTAGCAACACTGCTGGTGCTCCCACTGTGTAACTATCATATAGAATAGTGTAGCAACACACTGCTTGTGCTCCCACTGTGTAACCATCATATAGAATGGTGTAGCAACACACTGCTGGTGCTCTCACTGTGTAACTATCATATAGAATAGTGTAGCAACACACTGCTGGTGTTCCCACTGTGTAACTATCATATAGAATAGTGTAGCAACACACTGCTGGTGTTCCCACTGTGTAACTATCATATAGAATAGTGTAGCAACACACTGCTGGTGCTCCCACTGTGTAAGTATCATATAGAATAGTGTAGCAACACACTGCTGGTGATCATCCTGTGTAACTATCATATAAAATAGTGTAGCAACACACTGCTGGTGTTCCCACTGTTTAACTACCATATAGAATAGTGTAGCAACACACTGCTGGTGCTCCCACTGTGTAACTATCATACAGAATAGTGTAGCAACACACTGCTGGTGCTCCCACTGTGTAACTATCATATAGAATAGTGCAGCAACGCACTGCTGGTGCTCCCACTGTGAAACTCTCATATAGAATAGTGTAGCAACACACTGCTGGTGCTCCCACTGTTTAACTACCATATAGAATAGTGTAGCAGCACACTGCTGGTGTTCCCACTGTGTAACTATCATATAGAATAGTGTAACAATACACTGCTGGTGTTCCCACTGTGTAACTATCATATAGAATAGTATAGAAATACACTGTTGGTGTTCCCACTGTGTAACTATCATATAGAATAGTATAGAAATACACTGTTGGTGTTCCCACTGTGTAACTATCATACAGAATAGTGTAGCAACACATTGCTGGTGCTCTCACTGTGTAACTATCAAATAGAATAGTGTAGCAACACATTGCTGGTGCTCCCACTGTGTAACTATCATATAGAATAGTGTAGCAACACACTGCTGGTGCTCCCACTGTGTAACTATCATATAGAATAGTGTAGCAACACACTGCTGGTGCTCCCACTGTGTAACTATCAAATAGAATAGTGTAGCAACACACTGCTGGTGCTCCCACTGTGTAACTATCAAATAGAATAGTGTAGCAACACACTGCTGGTGCTCCCACTGTGTAACTATCAAATAGAATAGTGTAGCAACACACTGCTGGTGCTCCCACTGTGTAACTATCATATTGAATAGTGTAGCAACACACTGCTGGTGCTCCCACTGTGTAACTATCATATAGAATAGGGTAGTAATACACTGCTGGTGCTCCCACTGTGTAACTATCATATAGACTAGTGTAGCAACACACTGCTGGTGTTCCCACTGTGTAACTATCATATAGAATAGTGTAGCAACACACTGCTGGTGCTCCCACTGTGTAACTATCATATAGAATAGGGTAGTAATACACTGCTGGTGCTCCCACTGTGTAACTATCATATAGACTAGTGTAGCAACACACTGCTGGTGCTCCCACTGTGTAACTATCATATTGAATAGTGTAGCAACACACTGCTGGTGCTCCCACTGTGTAAATATCATATAGAATAGTGTAGCAACACACTGCTGGTGCTCCCACTGTGTAACTATCATATAGAATAGTGTAGCAACACACTGCTTGTGCTCCCACTGTGTAACTATCATGTAGAATAGGGTAGTAATACACTGCTGGTGCTCCCACTGTGTAACTATCATATAGACTAGTGTAGCAACACATTGCTGGTGCTCTCACTGTGTAACTATCAAATAGAATAGTGTAGCAACACACTGCTGGTGCTCCCACTGTGTAACTATCATATAGAATAGGGTAGTAATACACTGCTGGTGCTCCCACTGTGTAACTATCATATAGACTAGTGTAGCAACACACTGCTGGTGTATTCATTAGCGGTAAATGTTACCACAACTATTTCTGGAAAAAAATTATAAAGCTGTAATTGGTCACTGGCTCCCCATTGACATTCTTATTTGTATGTTTGTTTTTGTTTGTGTTTCTGTTGGTTTGCAGGATTGTTTGTTGTGGTTATCAGCGTTTTTGCTGTCGTATTTCTTTTTTTTTTTTATCGCGTTTCCTGGTGTTTTTGAATTTGTCAGAGAGTCAGTGTATTTGTCATTGTGTCAGTGTATTTGTCATTGTGTCAGTGTATTTGTCATTGTGTCAGTGTTATTTGTCAGTGTGTCAGTGTATTTGTCATTGTGTCAGTGTATTTGTCAGTGTGTCAGTGTATTTGTCATTGTGTCAGTGTATTTGTCATTGTGTCAGTGTGTCAGTGTATTTGTCATTGTGTCAGTGTATTTTTCAGTGTGTTAGTGTATTTGTCATTGTGTCAGTGTATTTGTCATTGTGTCATTGTATTTGTCATTGTGTCAGTGTATTTGTCATTGTGTTAGTGTATTTGTCAGTGTGTCAGTGTATTTGTCATTGTGTCAGTGTATTTGTCATTGTGTCAGTGTATTTGTCAGCGTGTTAGTGTATTTGTCATTGTGTCGGTGTATTTGTCATTGTGTCAGTGTATTTGTCATTGTGTCAGTGTATTTGTCATTGTGTTAGTGAATTTGCCATTGTGTCAGTGTATTTGTCAGTGTGTCAGTGTATTTGTCATTGTGTCAGTGTATTTGTCAGTGTGTCAGTGTATTTGTCAGTGTGTCAGTGTATTTGTCATTGTGTCAGTGTATTTGTCATTGTGTCAGTGTATTTGTCATTGTGTCAGTGTATTTGTCATTGTGTTTGCTGGCTCCCATTTTACGTGGTCTGCACAGGCAATTTCCCGCAACGGAAATCCATATTGGGTCCGGCAGGGTCGTCTACGCTGACGGGGGTCGTCCACGCTAGTGGAGGTCGTCCACACTGGTGGAGGGTCGTCCACACTGGTGGGGGTAGTCCACACTGGTGGAGGGTCGTCCACACTGGTGGGGTCGTCCACACTGGTGGAAGTAATCCACACTAATGGAGAGTCGTCCACACTGGTGGAGGGCCGTCCACACTGGCGGAAGGTCGTTCATACTGGGGGTGGTCATCCACACTGACGGAGGGTCGTTCATACTGGGGGTGGTCGTCCACACTGTTGGAAGGTTGTCCACGCTGGTTGTGGAGTCGTCCACACTGGTGGCGGGGTCTTCCAAACTGGTGGGGTAGTATACACTGGTAGGGTTATCCACACTGGTGGAGGTCGTCCACGCTAGTGGGGGTCGTCCACACTGGTGGAGGGTCGTCCACACTGGTGGAGGGTCGTCAACACTGGTGGGTTCGTCCACACTGATGAGGGTCGTCCACACTGTGGGGGTCGTACACACTGGTGGGGGGTCGTCCACACTGGTGGGGGTCGTCCCCACTGGTGGGGGTCATCTAGACAACACTGCCGCTGCGGTTCCCACCCTCCCATTGGTTGACAGAAGCGTCTGGCTTCTCGTTGATTTTCTGGGTGCTCTAACTTTACGTTCTCCCATTCGTCAAACACAAACACAGTGTTATAGTGAGTGGTGTATATCTCTATGTTATACACTGAGTGGTGTATATATCTGTCAGTGTTATACACTGAGAGGTGTATATATATATATATCTTGTGTTATACATTGAGAAATTACTGTAATTACGATTTAAGTAATTTAGATTTTCTTAACTGGTAGTAAACAGGTTACGTTCATCCTTAATGACCTTCGTGTAGTCTATAGGCTTGAAACCCAATTAACCAACCATCCTCTAACTAATTATAGCAATGGAAGCCTCTCCTCTTGCTAAAAATATGCAAATTGATCTGATTAATTGATTTTTCGACTCGAGGATGTCTACTAGTCAAGGTTTAATTCGCCTGGTTGATTATCTATCGAATTTCTGATTGGTCAGCGTCGGGAATGCAAGCCTTCCCATTGGTTGGGAAACTCAGTTTCTGTTGCGTGAATGGTCAGTCGGAATTGCAAGTTCTTCTCACCGAACAATGGATGTTTTGTTGATCAACTGGCATGACGGTTCTACGAACTGCGAACTGACAGCGTCGGTTCTGCGAACTGACAGCGTCGGTTCTGCGAACTGACAGCGTCGGTTTTGCGAAATGACAGCGTCGTCCTTCAAGAGTCCGTAAAATTATTGTTGTTTACCGGTTACGAGAGAGATTTTAATTGGTTTCTGTGACTGGATAGTGAAGGTTCTATTACGATTAGTCTTTGAGGCTGGCTAGAAAGTTGGTCTTTGTGGCTAGCTAGAAAGTTGGTCTTTGAGGCTGGCTAGGAAGTTGGTCTTTGAGGCTGGCTAGGAAGTTGGTCTTTGTGGCTAGCTAGGAAGTTGGTCTTTGAGGCTGGCTAGGAAGTTGGTCTTTGTGGCTAGCTAGGAAGTTGGTCTTTGTGGCTAGCTAGGAAGTCTGGGTCTTTGAGGCTGGCTAGGAAGTTGGTCTTTGTGGCTAGCTAGGAAGTTGGTCTTTGAGGCTGGCTAGGAAGTTGGTCTTTGTGGCTAGCTAGGAAGTTGGTCTTTGTGGCTAGCTAGGAAGTTGGTCTTTGAGGCTGGCTAGGAAGTTGGTCTTTGAGGCTGGCTAGGAAGTTGGTCTTTGTGGCTGGCTAGGAAGTTGGTCTTTGAGGCTGGCTAGGAAGTTGGTCTTTGAGGCTGGCTAGGAAGTTGGTCTTTGTGGCTGGCTAGGAAGTTGGTCTTTGAGGCTGGCTAGAAGTTGGTCTTTGAGGCTGGCTAGGAAGTTGGTCTTTGAGGCTGGCTAGGAAGTTGGTCTTGAGGCTGGCAGGAAGTTGGTCTTTGAGGCTGGCTAGGGAAGTTGGGTTTTGTGGCTTGCTAGAAAGTTGGTCTTTGTGGCTAGCTAGAAGTTGGTCTTTGTGGCTAGCTAGGAAGTTGGTCTTTCTGGCTGGCTAGAAGTTGGTCTTAGAGGCTGGCTAGGAAGTTGGTCTTTGTGGCTGGCTTGAAGCTTTGGGCTTTCTGGCTGCCCAAGGAAGTTGGTCTTTAGGCTGGCTAGGAAGTTGGTCTTTAGGCTGGTTAGGAAGTTGGTCTTTGAGGCTGGCTAATAAGTTGGTCTTTGAGGCTGGCTAGGAAGTTGGTCTTTGAGGCTGGCTAATAAGTTGGTCTTTGAGGCTGGCTAGAAAGTTGGTCTTTGAGGCTGGCTGTGAAGATGGTCTTTCTGGCTGGCTAGGAAGTTGGTCTTTGTAGCTGGCTAGGAAGTTGGTCTTTGTAGCTAGCTAGGAAGTTAGTGTTTGTGACTAGCTAGGAAGTTGGTCTTTGTGTCTAGCTAGAAAGTTAGGCTTTGTGGCTGGCTAGGAAGTTAGTGTTTGTGACTAGTTAGGAAGTTGGTCTTTGTGGCTGGCTAGGAAGTTGGTCTTTCTGGCTGGCTAGGAAGTTAGTTTTTGTGACTAGCTAGGAAGTTGGTCTTTCTGGCTGGCTAGGAAGTTGGTCTTTGTGGCTGGCTAGGAAGTTAGTGTTTGTGACTAGCTAGGAAGTTGGTCTTTGTGGCTGGCTAGGACGTTAGTGTTTGTGACTAGCTAGGAAGTTGGTCTTTGTGGCTGGCTAGGAAGTTGGTCTTTGTGGCTAGCTAGGAAGTTGGTCTTTGTGGCTAGCTAGGAAGTTGGTCTTTGAGGCTGGCTAGGAAGTTGGTCTTTGAGGCTGGCTAGGAAGTTGGTCTTTGTGGCTAGCTAGGAAGTTGGTCTTTGAGGCTGGCTAGGAAGTTGGTCTTTGAGGCTGGCTAGGAAGTTGGTCTTGTTGGCTGTGTCTAGAAGTTGGTCTTTGAGGCTGGCTAGGAAGTTGGTCTTTGAGGCTGGCTAGGAAGTTGGTCTTTGAGGCTGGCAGGAAGTTGGTCTTTGAGGCTGGCTAGGAAGTTGGGTTTTGTGCTGCTAGAAAGTTGGTCTTTGTGGCTAGCTAAGAAGTTGGTCTTTGTGGCTAGCTAGGAAGTTGGTCTTTCTGGCTAGCTAGCAAGTTGGTCTTAGAGGCTGGCTAGGAAGTTAGTCTTTGTGGCTGGCTGTGAAGCTGGTCTTTCTGGCTGCCAAGGAAGTTGGTCTTTGTGGCTGGCTAGGAAGTTGGTCTTTTAGGCTGGTTAGGAAGTTGGTCTTTGAGGCTGGCTAATAAGTTGGTCTTTGAGGCTGGCTAGGAAGTTGGTCTTTGAGGCTGGCTAATAAGTTGGTCTTTGAGGCTGGCTAGAAAGTTGGTCTTTGAGGCTGGCTGTGAAGATGGTCTTTCTGGCTGGCTAGGAAGTTGGTCTTTGTGGCTGGCTAGGAAGTTGGTCTTTGTAGCTAGCTAGGAAGTTAGTGTTTGTGACTAGCTAGGAAGTTGGTCTTTGTGTCTAGCTAGAAAGTTAGGCTTTGTGGCTGGCTAGGAAGTTAGTGTTTGTGACTAGTTAGGAAGTTGGTCTTTGTGGCTGGCTAGGAAGTTGGTCTTTCTGGCTGGCTAGGAAGTTAGTTTTTGTGACTAGCTAGGAAGTTGGTCTTTCTGGCTGGCTAGGAAGTTGGTCTTTGTGGCTGGCTAGGAAGTTAGTGTTTGTGACTAGTTAGGAAGTTGGTCTTTGTGGCTGGCTAGGAAGTTAGTCTTTGTGGCTGGCTAGGAAGTTAGTCTTTGTGGCTGGCTAGGAAGTTAGTCTTTGTGGCTGGCTAGAAAGTTAGTCTTTGTGGCTGGCTAAAAAGTTGGTCTTTCAGGATTGCCTTGAAAGCTGGTCTTTAAAACTGGTCTTTGAGGCTAGTTATGAGATTAGTCTTTGTGGCTTGTCTTAAAAGGTTTGTCTTCGAGGTTGATCCTTGGATCAAAATCTCGCACCAGGATCAAGCCACCTGCCTCTTGAAGGACACTAGTAAAGACCTCAGGATCTTTCTGAATTGCTTCATCTAAACCTTTTATACATTATTTTTACAGCTTCCTCCACTTCCTCTTCGCCCTCCTCCCCTCTTTCTTCACCCCTCTCCCTTTCCTCTTGCTTCCATCTCTTTCCCCTCTCTCACTTTCTCCTTTCCACTTTTTTTTTCCTCCCCGCCTTCTCTTCCTCCTTAGCTCTTCCCCCTCTTCCTTCAATCTTTTTTCTTCCTGTCTTCTTTCTTCTCAATTTCCTCCTCTTCTCCCCTCACATTCCCCCTCCCTTCCCTCTTCCCCTCCCCTCCCCTCCCCTCAGAAACACTGTAATCGGTCAACCAGTCTGGTGGGTAATTACTATGGTCGTCCCTCTGACCAGCCTCCTGCCTTATTACCCTAATATCTAACATTTAAGTTTCTTTTTGCCTTTCTAATCTATCCTTAACTTTCTTTTTGCCTTTCTAATCTATCCTTAACTTTCTTTCCTTTCTAATATATAAACTTTCTTACCTTTATAATCTATCCTTAGATTTCTTGCCTTTCTAGTCTATCAAATTTCTTGTTTTTCTAATCTATTCTTAGCTTTCTTAGATTTCTAATTCTCAACTTTTTTACTTTTCTAATACTCGACTTTCTTATTTTTCCAATCCTCATCTCTCTTATCTTTTTGTAATCCTTAACTTTCTTATCTTTTTGTAATCCTTAACTCTCTTATCTTTCTAATCCTTAACTTTCTTACCTTTCTAATCTTTAACTTTCTAATTTATCATTTGCTTTAAAATTGTTATCATTTTTTACTTTTCTGAGGCAATTGTTTCCTACATAACTTTCTTTGTGAAAGCCTTTGATGAAAAAGAAAGGGTTTGGTGTATGTATATACACTCCTCGTCAAGAAACTCTGGACTGCAAATTCGGTATTCACTTAGGGGAAATATAATGATAAATACCTCTTTTGGTCTATCTTGACTTGTGAGTGTTCTCTGGTCAGTGTTATGTAAACTATCCCGCAGCTCGGTTGGTAGCGCACTCATTCACACACTGAGGTCCTTAGGTCGATCCCCAGTACGGGTGGAAACATCAGGGTGTGTTTCATCCTGGGGGACATGATTAACCTAATATTCCCGAAATGCTCTACGTAACCAGAAGCTTTCTATGTAATACGTCACTGATGTCCGCTAGTCTGTATAAGTTGTATCATGTACTAGTGGAAATTAAGATTATTATTATTATTATTATTATTATTATTATTATTATTATTATTATTATTATTATTATTATTATTATTATTATTATTATTTTAACCAATTCCTGAAATTTAGTTTTCGTGCAGTAACTCCCGATCGACTTCAAATATTAAAAAAAAGTGTATCGTAACAACACCGAACAGATCAAAACAAGAGTACGAGTAAAGCCAGAGTTAGTGTAAATATCATAAAGACAGCAGCGTGGAAAACACACAAGATGAATACGCTTTAATCCCAAGGAGATAGAGGGAGCAGTGAGACCCAGACAGTATGGGGGGATGGAGATATGAGACCTAGACAGGAAGGGGGAGAGACAAATGAGACCCAGACAGTAGGGGGAGGGAGAAATGAGACCCAGACAGTATGAGGGGGGTGGAGATATAAGACCTAGACAGGAAGGGTGAGGGAGAAATGAGACTCAGACAGGAAGGGGTAGGGAGAAATGAGGAAAACTGAGGGAAGAGATGAGGATAAGAGAGACTACATACTAAGAATCACTACAATAAACGAAGAGGTGAAGCTACTAATAGCCCTGAAAGCAGTGAAAGCCATGGAAGCTGTCAAGCTTTTTACCATGGACACCAAGACAAGAAAAAAAAGTGTGTATTCCGCTGGAAAGAATTTCACCGATCACTGGAAACAGAGAAATTACCAGAAAAGCTGGAAAACAGTGATCATCTCACAGATATACTACACGAGGACACCTCTAAAACAAAGGCTAGTGTCCATGACTTGTACACTAAGGTACAGAAAAAGGTAAACAGAAGAGGAAATGGTGAAGCCCCTTAAGAGGAACGGGAGCATAAACATTAATATGGGTTCAGGGATGGGAGACTGTCTCTCACACTTACTGACATGAGAGTAAGAGAGATTAAGCAATAATGAAATTGACAAGAGGATTACATTTCCCCGGCCTTCAGGAAGGTGTTCCAGAATCGCTACTTCAGCCTGAGAAAAACAGACTGGTAATGCAGGTAACGTCATGAAGGATCAAGGAATACTTGACGGAAAAAAAGAATGATTAGATTATTATTATTATTATTATTATTATTATTATTATTATTATTATTATTATTACTATTATTATTATTATTATTTTTTTTTTTATTATTATTATTAAGGGAGCGCGTGTGGAAATGGGAGGCATTTAGGTTTAATCCAAGGAAGGGAAGATTATTGGGAAGCAAGCGTCTGTGTTGACGATAGTAAGGAGAGGGAAAGGAGTTCCACAACGATCATTATTGTCACCTGTTCTGTTCTTGACGTATATTACTGACGTGTCAAAAGCAATTGAGCCACATTCTGATCATCTCTGTTCGCGGACTACGTAAAGTTGCCGAGACGTCTCATAAACAAAAGTAGAAAGGAATGAACCTGAGGAGTCGGACAGACTACAAGAGTGGCAGATGAAATTCGCCGTCAGTAAGTGGAGAGATAAGAGTGAAGACCAGACGTGTATTACAGCCAAGAAAAAAATTTCCTAAAGGCCACAAACAAGAAGGATTTAGGAGGAAGCATAATACCGAACATATCACGAGAGCCACACATTAACAGAAAAAACTTCTGCGACTTATTCGAGACTGGAGAACCTAAAAATTGCCTTCAGTGACCTAGATAAAGGACACTATGCAAATAGGATGTCGGGCCTATATTAGTGTAAGCAGCGTGTGATCTTGTGTGGAGGCCATACCTGCTCAAACACGTCCAGAATATTAAAAGGTGATTAATCACCACAACCTTTCCTGAGCTGAGAGAATTAACATGGAAGAGACTATTTTGCAAAGCTGAGATCCAGAGGTGACATGATAACAATGTACGATATAGAACCATTGATAGGGTAGATAGGGACAGTTTATTTGAAGAGAGATCAACAGGAATTACTAGACACAGATGAAAGGTAAAATAAAGATGTCAGGAAATTCTTTATGTTCTTAGTTTTAACTTTTTTTTTAATTAATATATAACGTTCAACTGTAGACATTAAAAATACAAACATATTCCCATTAGCTTCATAAACCAAAAAAATATTATTGATATTCTCTGGTACTGCAATAAAAAACATTTACTCCTCTGATAAAGATAGAAAATATAAACATAAATTGAAAAATTGGCTGCACCATCTTATTCTATATTCGTCAGTAGGAAGATTTGCAATATCCCATTGAGAGGTGTTCAACACTTGTCGTGTGTAGTCCTAACACAGTGTAACTTACTCTTGAGTTTATCTCACAGTACACTTGTCCTGTGAGCAAGGTTCTAGGAGGAAATTTATTCAGTCACATCACAATCTTGCCTGGAGCTGCAGCTCAACCCCCATGTCGATGTCTTTCCTTCAGAAGGTGTGCTAGAGTTCGAGCCTGGTCTCTTCTGATGAGTAACATGGGAAGTAGAGTTGACATGTTGGTACAACCTGACGACACCAACAACTAACTGGTGCAAAATGTTGGTAAATAAGTTCAACCGCCATTTTGTTGGTACCCAGCCTGAGTTTGTACGCTGATATTGACACCCCATCACATACCTCCACACCATGCTAATCATATAAGGCTGCTTGATTGACATTTTATTATCTTTCTTTATACGCCTCTTAGAATTCTAAACTAGAGTTACACCATAGTGGTCACTGACAACTGTTACGACGTTATTGTCATTCCACTTTGTACACTAAACTGTACCTGTACCTGTACCTGTACCTGTACCTGTACCATCTGACCTGTCATCAAATGATCCTCTTTTTTTTCTGTCTGCTTCTGGGATACGAGATAGCAGTGTCTTGTTAGAATCTCGGTGGATCAGGCTGTGATCCACCGCGAGGCCTGGTCACAGACCGGGCAGCGGGGCGTTGACCCCCGAAACCCTCTCCAGGTACTCCAGGTCTACTCCAGGTATAACTCCACAAATATCAATGTTTTCCTGAGCTAAGTTAAGCAGGAAGTTATGACTTGTAAATAAATTATAAAAAATACCACATGCTGATCTGTAGTTACTACTGGCTGAAATATGGTCATGAGAGCGCTCGACCTTAGCAACATGGTCATGAGAGCGCTCGACCTTAGCAACATGGTCATGACAGCGCTCGACCTTAGCAACATAGTCATGACAGCGCTCGACCTTAACAACTAGATGGCGAAGTATCTACAAATAAAGATACCCAGATGTTGCACATGTGTCCAATTCTTCATCTTCAGTCGTATACAGAGACACCGAGAACATTGGTATATAAACAAGTCAATTAGTTCCAGAGTGTTGGGAACGGAAATTACCTGGAGACGGACTGAGAGAAGCTTCAAGTTCGAGTATGATTGGGCTCACGAGGCTTGGAATCTAAAACCAGCTATCGATCACCAGGAAGATGTGAGCCAGGAGCTGTGACATAACCCACTTCCTCGCAACCAAGCTAGAGTGATAAATTTATAAAACCGAAAATAGAAAAAAAAAATTGCAATAAAAGGAACGTTAAACAGAACTGGAACTGGTCTGTAACGATAATCCTGGAGCCCAGGAGATCCAGGACGCGAGTTCCAGTCCCTCAGGCACTCCAAAATATCAATTCTTTGTTTTATGTTATTGTGGTTGGGATTGATAACCAGGAGTAATTGAGAAAGATTGAGATAATTCACTAAAAAATGCACCTAGAAGAGGTGCTTATGAAGGTGGTGGACCATGGCTGTCACTATCACTACTTCTTGTTCTTCCTCTCTTGGTCCCGTCCCTGTCCCCCTCGCCATATATACTGGCTCCTCACTCTTTTGTGTTAGTGTGACTTTGTAAATGGTCCAAATCGGACCGAAACGTCGTTGTAAGCTTTTCTCTATGTGCAGGTTACTTGTATATAGTACAGTATTGTGTATTTTCAGTTTTCGAAGACGTCAGAAATACCGTTACGAAATTTTGAACAGTACCCTATTTTTTTCCGCGTACCGTAATTCCATATATTTTTCGTAGATTCAAAGAAGTATATTTTCAAAGCTGATTCAACTACATAACTCTCCCTCCCCTGACTCTAGTAGGCAGCTAAGCACCAGACAGCACATCGAGTCATCTCCTTAAAACACTTTTAATTTTAACATGAGGCCTGGTCACATACCGGGCCGCGAGGGCGTTGACCCCCAGAATCCTCTCCAGGTATTATACTCCAGGTAGCAAGGACTATTTCTGCTGACAAAATTTCCTAACAATAACTAGCATATCACACACACACACACACACACACACACACACACACACACACACAAACACAAACACACACACACACAGTGTGTGTATGTGTGAAGAGGAAACTTATGAAGCAAGAAGACAAGTGGAGAAAAAAGCGATTGAGAACATAATGAAAGCAATAGGAGAAGATGACATGACCCAGCTGGCAAATTTTCTGAGAATATGGGGGTGTGCAAGAGGAAGAATCCGGCCAGTCAAAGTGATTTTCAAGGCAGAATTGACTCGAAACAGGATCCT
>WNWK01001249.1:0-304916 GCA_009830355.1 Cherax destructor | reverse complement strand
ATTCTCGGGCAGATGTGGATGACATCCAGGCGTATGAGGATGAAAGTATATCTTACATAATCCTGGGCTTCGAAATGATCTCTGGTAGGATTTCTGAATGTGTCAGTAAAGACAATGTGGATTTGGAAATCTCTGCCTCGACGATGTTCTGTCGTGTCTTAGAAACAACTAAATAAAATTTCTAATTTCCTGTTGCGGGAATTTCCCCGTAGTCTCCAGAACAATAAATAAAAATGAGGCAATGAACAGAAGCTTCTTAAATCTGTGCTCGTATATTAACTAAGTTTCATAATCCTGGTATTACAAGAGCTTTAGCCTTCCAAGTTTTGTAAGAATATTATTTATGCCAATGGAAGCCAGTGGAAGATGATTAAACAGGCTGCCAGAATTGCCAAGGGATTCCTAAGTTATTAGTGGATGGGGGAACGAGGTCCATTACTCCTTGCGGTGAACGACCACCACGAATTTAGAACTTGACATATATATAATAATAATAAAGTTATGTTGAGTAAAACTACTGCGTGATGATAAAGTAAGAACCGCTCTCTTATTAGCGCATGATTTACTGTAAACTTTTATGAAAACCTCTGTGATTGATGTATGAGAAAATTACAAGCAGGTGTGACCTCACCCGAGGCTCTTACACTGTGACTTGCAAGTTGCAACTACATCAAGTGACCCCCAGAAAGCCACGGTGTTGACCACACGGGGTTATTATAAAGCATTTCTGACTCCGTCACGCCTAACGCTGAATCATCCACACGAATGTAGGATCGAGCCTACACCACATCTTGTACTGAATCACCCACACGGGCTTAACGCTTTAATAATAATAAAAATAATAATAAAAGTAATAATAATAATAATATTAATAAAAATACTACTACTACTACTGCTAATATTAATATTAATATACTACTACTACTTCTAATAATAATAATAATAATAATAATAATAATAATAATAATAATAATAATATAATAATAAAAATAATAAAATAATAATAATAACTTACATTATAATCCTCTGGACTAGAGCAGTTTGGGTGTGCTAGATCTCTCTCACTCACTGGAACACAGGAGGAATTGGAAGGATATGATAACAACGATCAAAATACTGAGATGAATTGAAAAGGTGAACAGAGAGAGAATGTTTTATTGATGGGAAACAGGAAGACAGGGGACAGCTGAAAGTTGAAAACTTAGATGAATGATAGGGATGTTAGGAAGTATTCCTTCAGTTTTAGAGTGGTCAGGAAGTGGAAGGAACCGGAGAATGAAGTGGTGGAGCCATAATCCACGGTACGTGACGAGGTGTTAGAGTGGGCGCCTGTGACGAGCGGGGTTCCACAGAGGTCAGTCCTAGGACCTGTGCTGTTTTTGGTATATGTGAATGACATAACGGAAGGGATAGACTCAGAAGTGTCCCTGTTTGCAGATGATGTGAAGTTAATGAGAATAATTAAATCGGTCGAGGATCAGGCAGGACTACAAAGAGACCTGGACAGGCTACAAGCCTGGTCCAGTAACTGGCTCCTCGAACTTAACCCTGCCAAATGCAAAGTCATGAAGATCGGGGAAGGGAAAAGAAGACCGCAGACAGAGTATAGGCTAGGTGGCCAAAGACTGCAAACCTCACTCAAGAAAAAAGATCTTGGGGTCAGTATAATACCGAGCACATCTCCTGAAGCGCACATCAACCAGATAACTGCTGCAGCATATGGGCGCCTGGCAAACCCGAGAATAGCGTTCCGATACCTCAGTAAGAAATCGTTCAAGACTCTGTACACCCTGTACGTCAGGCCCATACTCGAGTATGCAGCACCAGTTTGGAACCCACACCTGGTCAAGCACGTCAAGAAATTAGATAAAGTGCAAAGGTTTGCAACAAGGCTAGTGCCAGAGCTAAGGGGAATGTCATACGAAGAAAGGTTAAGAGAAATCGCCCTGACGACACTGGAGGACAGGAGGGTTAGGGCAGGCATGATAACGACATACAAAATACTGAGAGGAATATATAAAGTGCACAGAGACAGGATGTTCCAGAGATGGGACACAGAAACAAGGGGTCACAATTGGAAGTTGAACACTCTGATGAGTCAAAGAGATGTTAGGAAGTATTTCTTTAGTCATAGAGTTGTCATTAAGTGGAACAGTCTGGCAAGTGATGTAGTGGAGGCAGGAACCATACATAGCTTTAAGACGAGGTATGATAAAGGTCATGGAGCAGGGAGAGAGAGGACCTAGTAGCGATCAGTGAAGAGGCGGGGCCAGGAGCTATGTCTCGACCCCTGCAAACCACATCTAGGTGAGTACACACACACAGAGAGAGAGACCCTGCGTAGGCCCTCTGTTATGCCAGACTGATCACTACTCATATGGGCAGTTCACGATTTAAAGTATTGAACTCTGCGGAAAAAAACTTAAATTAACACTTACGTACTATGCATATGCTCATGCTTAAGACACATATTTAACAATTGTGTATCTATTTTTGAAACGCTTCGCCTACACAGTAGGCTTCTGCAGTCAAATTCAGATTATTATTATAATAAAAGCTAAGGGATAAACCAAGTAAAATACAGAGGCAACACGTGTAGTAGGGATACCCAACTGTTGCACATGTCTTAATCATCAACTTTTCAGTATTTTATACTATTATCAATGGTCAATAAATATTTTATATATCTTCCAATAGTATATGCATACCTGGAGAAACTCTCCAGGTATAATACTCCAGGTATGCATATACTATTGGAAGATAAATATAATATTTATTGACCATTGATTAGGGCCTATTGCTATTCAGATCAGAAATTTATGTTTACGTCCCACCAAAGACCGCCAATTAGGTGTTAAAAAATCGACTTTCTCTTGAAATTAAGTCTTAGATCGACTAAATTCTTGTCTAGACTAAACTTCTAAGTCCTTCTAAGAACACATCTGCAACTAATGTAACATTACTGAAGTATTATTGGGAACAGCTAGAAAGAAATCTCCTGAGTGTGGTGCCTTCACCACTAGGAGACGAGTTTTGTCCTTTCCTGAAGCGTTGGTGAGCATTGTGTTGGCGATTTTTTCCATGATCGGTTTGTCCCAGTGGGACTGTTTGTGCTCTTTGGGAGGAGCTGGTCTACTGGAGGAGTCTGCAAGGGTGTCCCTGCATGACTGCTTCAGTGAACCTGGGGTCTTGAGCTCCTACCGCGTCTCTCAAGCGTTTGGGGACAATCTTCTTGACTAATCCACTGGAAGCCAAACACGATTGTCCCTGCATGACTGCTTCAGTGAACCTGGGGTCTTGAGCTCCTACCGCGTCTCTCAAGCGTTTGGGGACAATCTTCTTGACTAATCCACTGGAAGCCAAACACGAAGACAAAAATGCAGGTAAAGCTACCTGTGTTGCTTTGCGCACCCCTATTCCTCCCAGTCGCACTGGGAGGGTTGCCTGATCCCATTGCTGATCTTCTAGTGACAGATTCAGTGCCTTCTTAAAGGTTGAT
Source organism: Cherax destructor (assembly GCA_009830355.1). NCBI lineage: Eukaryota > Metazoa > Arthropoda > Malacostraca > Decapoda > Parastacidae > Cherax > Cherax destructor. Next base: position 301,417 of record WNWK01001249.1, on the reverse strand, counting down.
CTCAAGAGTGCGTCATATTCGTTGAGTGTTGGGTTGTCAAAAGAGGGTGCGCACCTCAGGAAGTGAGTCTTGGCATAGTAAGACACCTTGTGAGAAGATACAGGGCATCATGGGCATCAAGATCGCTTATTCTCTTCTCCATTCTCTTCAGGTCATTCAGCATTGATTATTTCCTGGTTCGTTGTGATGATTTCACACTTGGATGGATTGAGGATGAGTCCCAATGCTTCTCCCTGTGTCTTCACCATTTGTAGGTCCTCTAACAGGGACTCTTCAGTACCTGCCAGAGTGCCATCATCCAGGTACCAGATGTTGAGCTCGCTGCGTAGGCTGAAAGTTAGTTCTCTTACTGCCAAACAGAAGAAAAGTGGAGTGAGTGGATCACCCTGCTGAACACCCTCTGATGAGGGAATTTCATGTTCCCCAAACAAAAGAATTGAGGGTTTGCTGTAGCCAGCTGAAATGATGGGAAAAAGACTGGGGAACCGATCCCAAACAGCTGGCAAGACCACATCTCTCTTCACCATATTAAAGGCATTTCTAAAGTCAAGTTTGACTACGGCCTTCTTTCTGGTAAGTCCCTGATGTAGGCCTTTGCCGCATGAGCTGCGGCTTCACTGTCTTGAGAGACCCCAAAGCCAAGGTGGTGTAGCTGGAGTAAACTGGCAGCTTCTAGGCGAATGTTTCTTACTGCTGCTTTGGCAACGAGACGGCGAAGAGTGTTACCAACAGCAATGGGTCTGATTTCCCCATCCTTCAAAGCGCATAATAAGGCTCCAAAAAAGAAAGGTTTAATTTCTTCTGGGATTCGCCCAGCCAGACAGTTGTTGACGAAAGTTGTTAACTCGGTGAGAGGAATTGATGCAGATGCACCAAGTACTGGATTTGCCGTCTCTTTGAGGTGTGGTCGAATTCCAGTGTAACCTCCTGCAGATCCTGCTGGAAATGACACTATCGCCTTATTACTACTTACTACTTTGTATTGGACTGATGAAGCCACTGTGTGGCGAAACGTTTCCTCAATAAAGATACCCAAGTGTTGCATATGTGTCTAATTTAACAACTTGTCGGTTCTCTGAACCATTCATCTATATCGCCTTATAGACTTCTGATTCTGGCAGAATTAATTGTTCAGTGATGGGGTCTTCCTCAGGGTTGTTGTTGATGGCTATGGTGTCCCTTGTTGGATGCTTGTCTCTTAGTGCTTGGGCTGTGGTCTCATCTTTGGGAGCTACAGTGTCGTCACTTGTAATTATTCTGATGACTCCCACTGTGTTGCCTTCTTCGATTTTTTTGCTAACCTGTGCGCAGATTTTATCGTTTTCAGTGGAGTTTTTCTTGGGTCTACCTCTGTGATTCCTGAGATGATGGGACAGAGGGACACAATTATCCGTTCTTGGGTAGTTGCGCACCGCCTTGATGACTGATGTGGTTAGTAGTTTGCCTTGTCTTTCAGGAACTGCAAGACAAACATTGCCAAACAGGAGTAGGTTACGCGGGGCTTCTAAGTTGGTGGAACCTCCATTCATATGCTGATAATGGTATAAAATTCTAAGAAGTTGATGATTAAGACACATGTGCAACAGTTGGGCATCATTACTACACCTACTATTCTGTATTTGACTGAAGAAGTCTACTGTGTAAGTGAAACGTTTCATCAATAAAGATACTCAACTGTTGCGCATGTGTCTTAATCATCAGCATATACATAGTATGCTAGTGTTCAGTTAAGTTTCTTCAGAGTTTATTACTTTAAGTCGTGAACTGCCCCACTGATTAAATGAGCAGTGACCCTTTTGTCATTTACCAGAGGACCTGTGCATGTGTATGTGTGCACGTGTGTGTGTACTCACCTAATTGTACTCACCTAATTGTGGTTGCATGGGTCAGGTCATAACTCCTCTCCCCGCCTCCTTATTGGTCGCTACCAGTGAAGAGATGTGTCGCTAGTTTCGTTATAACGCGAGTGAACGGGTGAATGTGTTAAATAATAGCATAAAAAGTAGCACACCTTGATTAGTGGAATGTTTTTTAATTTTTATTTTATACAAATTAACAATATTCTGTAAGACATGGAAACGGAGCCTCACACACTGACCCGACTCGTCCATCAAAATTATACTTCACCTAATTAGATGTGGCTGATGCATAATTACAGTCCTGCCACCATAACACTTCCCTTTCAATATATTTAGTCACCTTTTAAAATATTTTTTTATGGTTTTATAATACTGGTTATATCTGAAAGGTAATTAATTCATATCTGTATACACAAATCTTATTTTATGTAGACACACAGAAACTACCAGCAATTAATGTTGTCACCCAGTCACCATTGCCGTTACAAGTTGTGCTAATTAATTCACGAAAATTGCCATTATTCCTCTGATTACAACATCTGAGCTGCCTGATAGTATTTTTGCCCACGGTAGACTCTCCAAGAACTTTTTTCTGCAACTGTACATGAACGCAAAAGAATGTACCTCTAGTTTGCTTGATGGATTTTGCGGATTACCAGCAGAGAAAAAACCTCAGAGCCTGTGACGTAAAAATATTGACAGAAGATCAGCCATGCTATCATTGACTGTTTCAAACCCCAGACGCAGTGCTCAGGAAGTGTTAAGGCAGAAAAAACGATTGAGTCTAATAATTAGAAGCCCAATGGCATCATTTCAACTGAAGTATATGCTCAGGTTTCCCAGCATGAAGTTCAGGAATGCATGGCCACTTTTTAAAGAGAGAGTCTGGTTTCATTCCGAGAATCGGATTCGCCTGTGACTATAAAAGTATTCAGGAACACTGTTGATTACTGTTCTTTGTTAAGGAACAAGGTAATTCTCATCTCAGAATATACTACGTGAAGCAAAACGTTGTATTAGAAAAGTATTGAAGAGCAGTAATTTCCATTATATCTACATATTGTTTTTAGTCACCAAGAATTATTAAGGATATTTGATGGTGAGTGTATTAGGTTTAGTTAAGACTCTTTCAGAATCTCCAAGCACTTCTTTAGGCTAGGTTTAAGATATGACGTCAAAAACACTGGCAAACACTGCCGTGACTGCCACCTGGTTGGAAAGCTAAGACACTATATTAAACCGGACCCTTTGTCTACCATATCATCTGTTGTGTAAAGCCTCTACAAATACTAAATCAAGTAAATAATTTATCTTCACAACTCTTGATTAAAAGATTTGATAGCCAAAAGCAGTACTTATGCTCACCATTAATACCAAGGATATTCATAAATCGTTGATGCACTTTAATTCTCATATAGGAATTCCACGTCTTTTTTAAGCCAAGATTTTTCATAAGGACCTCAGTCATCTGGATCTAAGAGAGCACTTGGAAGATTCCATCAAACTTTGGATATCCAGGTACAGTGGACCCTCGGTTTTCGAGCTTAATCCATTCCAGAAGGTTGCTCTAAATCCGAAATGCTCGAAAACCGAATTATTATTTCCCATAAGAAATAATGTAAATCCAATTAATCCTTTCCAGACTCCCATAAATATTCACAAAAAAAATCATTTTTTAAAGATTAACTATAGTTTTACATACACAAAACAATTATAAATAAATTTTATATAAATAGTATAAACATTACATACCTTTATTGAAGACTCTTCTTGGTGTATGGAAGACAGGGAGGAGGAGAAAGGGAGGATTTATTGTTTGGAAGGGGAATCTCCCTCCATAAGGACTTTAGGTATCAAAGCCCTCTCTGGGGTTACTTCCCTTCTTTGTCTTTTACTGGCATTAGGACTGTGTGTGTGGGGAAGTACCCTGACTGGAGTGTGTGGGGAAGTGCCCCGGCTGGTGTGTGTGGGGAAGTACCCTGGCTGGTGTGTGTGGGGAAGTGCCCTGGCTGGTGTGTGTGGGGAAGTGCCCTGGCTGGTGTGTGTGTTTCTCACTTTCTTTACCGAAGGGCTGGCACTCTGAACTTTCTTTGGCCCCATGGTGGCTTATTTCAGTCACAATCAATAAACAAGCACCAAAAGAGACAGACGCAGACTGAGTGTGATACGTATGAGGAAGTGGCGTCGCCGACGGGGTGGACGCGTCTCAAACACTCGATTTCCGAGTGGATGTTCGAAATCCGTGATGAAATTTAGCAAAAAAGTGTTCTAAATCCGAATTACTCGATTTCCGGAATGCTCGAAATCCGAGGGTACATTGTAAACTTATTTCAAGCATTTTCTTTATGTTTGGGACGTGTCCTTACCTTGCCTGCTTTTCACTGTGAGAGAAACTGTTCAAGAAACCACCTGAAACAGACCCTTCGAGTTGATGTTCAGAAACAATTTAAGAGATCCTTTACAGGTTCTTATAAAGGTCTGGCTCGACGTCTTTAAGGTTAATGTAAGTCTTCCCCTAATTAGACAAATGGCCAAAGACAGATTTTAAAACGCACAAGGCCATATGAAACAGAAGTAGGATAAAGACACTAAAATCCGCAGGTTTAAGCTAGGAGACAAAGCGACGGTCCCTAATAATGGTGCTATACATACCTTAAAGAAACTGAGTTTGGAGACAAACTAAGCTTTGCTAATGATATCCACATTGTTGTCCATTTGAGGAAAATGGTAAGCATTAGGCACTGTAGCTTTATTCACCTTTTTTGTAATTGATACACATCTGAAATTTGCCATCTGTTTTTGTTTTTTTCACTAGGATACAGGTCGAAGCCCTTTGACCTGAAGTTTCCTCCACCAACCTGTGCTCTAGTAGAAACCTTAACTCTAGTTGCAACAGTTTTAATATTTTATCTTTGGAAGGAGACAGTTTTATTGGTTTAGCCGTGCCTATAACCACAACTTGAATACCGAAGTTACGTATTTTAGAAATATCTGAAAATATCGTGAGAGTTCTATAGTAGTGTTGTAATGTCAACCATTTGTATTTTAGTAATGCCAGACATTAGTGCATTAGTGGTCGGGCATCCTGCAGTAGTTCCCGGTTAGGCAATGATACTTATATCCCATTGACTTCATATAATCCGTCCGTCTGAGGGACTAGGGTCTGAGGAAAAAGGAAACAGGGTCGTTTTTGGGGAGTGTGCTTCATAATTTTTGTAATTTGGTTCATTGATAGACCTTACACTTGACTCGCACCCTCATAGTTGAATTGCCAAGAGAAGCCGCCAAAAAAAAAAATCTGCCATTCTACTCGCTGGGGATCATTGTCACCCTAAAGTAACCCCTCTGAGCATGTTCAATGCTCCGGCAATATTTCAAAAGCTTATCTACTTGGCCATCAAGAGACTACACTCCATGAAGGCATAATCAGATGATTTGGTAATCATTACTGACACCTGGGACGAATATTCTCTCCTGTCTTAAGGTTCTCCTTGAATAATTTAGGAAATGTAGACTCACTTTCAATCTCAGTAAATCAACCTTACGTTGGTCTTTACTTATCTTTTTTTGGAGTCATATATTGGGACAAGGAAAAGTAAAACCTGAAAATCCAACTTAGTAACCATCAAAATTATCTTTTCCAATAATAAGAAATTACTCCAATGATTTCTTGGGATGGTAGGATTCAATTAAAATCTTTTATATGATTTTGTCGAAAAAATATTAGTCTCCCCTCACTACCTCAACTTGTAGGTTCGGTCATCTAGGGGACTATTCTTGCTTAACATTCCAGTATATTGCAGATAATGCGGTCGTATCAGTTTTCTTTGCATTGAAATTTTAGGGCACATCCATTATATTTTCAATAATTAAAGCCTAGCTGTTCGAATAATAATGGATGATAATAATAAAATTTAATATTAATTAATATATAATAATAATAATAATAATAATAATAATAATATTAATAATATAATTTATTTATTCACAAGTACATGTACAAGGTACACAGGCCTAGCTGACATCAGTGTATACTACTATATAGAAATCCCTTGTTATGCTGAGCATTTCTGGCAAATTAGGTCAGTTTTGTCCCAAGATGCAACCCACACCAGTCGACTAACACCCAGGTACCCATTTTAAACTGATGAGTGAACAGGGTCAGGGACAGCAGGTGTCTTATTGGAACACGTTCCTAATGTTTAGCAGCCGTACCGGAGGAGATTCGAACCCCGGACCTCAGAGTGTGAGCTGAGTGGGCTAGCGATCGAGCTACGGGACACCATGTTCGAGAAAAAGGGTATATAACACCAGTAAGTCAGCAAAAAAAAGACCATTTGTTACATGGTAATACAGCATATACTGAGCGATGGGTATAATTCACAAGTAAGTTGGGTATTCCAGTGGTTGTTTTATTACTAATACAAAGCTCATGAACGGACATGTATTACTTAGTCAGTGATACAGGTCGTCATCTGACAAAGATTCACGCCATGAAAGATTCTCCTGATTTCAGACAAACAAGACAACCCCTTTCCATTTCCTATCCTAAACATTCACAGCTAATATTATTTTTTTCTCTTTCCTCCCGGTGATGCGCAGGTGAGAAACACGCAGCGCTGCACAACGGTCAGGGTGATGCTGGAGGTGAGAAGCACAGCGCAGCTCCTGGCCCAGCCTCCCAACACTCCTCAACCACGCTAATCCTACTCTCCTGCTTCCTGCTTCTCCTCACTACATGCTACGTGGACAAGCAATATGGTGAGTGTATCTTGTATGGTGAATATAGGTTGTGTGGTGAGTATAGTTAGTATGGTGAGTGTAAGGCTGCATTGCGAGTGTAACTTGGGTGGTAAGTGGATTTTGTATGATAAGTCTTGTATGGTGAGTGTAACTCGTGTGGTGAATGTATACGTATTGCACAATGACTGTTTCTTCTTTAGTAAGTGTATCATGAATAGTGAAATCTAGTATAATTAATATAGATGAATTCATTGTATTGTGAATTTATCCAACTTTAATCTATTTTTCGTTATTCATTGTTGGATAGATATTCTTAGTACTATATTTATATCACTTGTATTTAACCGGTATTCTGCTTGATCAGTATATTTCATTTATATCTTCCCTCATTATTCGTCTTCCAAGTGTGAAAGTTCAATGCTCTATATCAGGGCTACTCAATTGGCGGCCCGCGGTCCGAATCCGGTCCGGATTCGGTCCGGATTCTGAGTGTTGTAGATGGACCGGGGGCTTCAGGAGAAAGCTTAGTTAAATAACAGCTGTTTCCACCTTCAGGTGATACACAAGAGAGGGATTAATACATTATTCTATCTGAATGGAATGCATACACTGAATGAAATAAAGTATTCTAGCATAGCTAAATAGTGATATTTTCTTGCATTTAGTGGTAATTCATATTGGAAATTATCACTTGTCCATTCAAGGAGGAATGGATACAGCAGTATGCTTTCATTCTTCCCACAAGCAGTTCGAAGCCCCTTTGACTCATATGTAGTGAAGCAATTGCCTTAGTGAAGAACAGTAATATGAAACGCCATTATGAAACGAAACACAGTGGACTTGAAAAGATGTATCAGCCAGGATCTGAAGAGAGAAAGAAAAAATAAATCAGCTAAAATCGCAGTGTGAGAGGTCAACCGTAGTTCTTGTCAATACCACGACACCGTAGTTGTTGTCAGTACCAAGACACCGTAGTTCTTGTCAATACCACGACAGCCCAGGAGAAAGCAGTGGAATGTTCACTTAGAATAACTTGGCTCTTTGGAAAACACAAGAAACCTTCACTGATGCAGAAATTGTTAAAGAATGTTTGCTGGAAACTGCCGATACATTGTTTGAGGATAAACAGAAAAAAGAGATAAAAGACAAAATAAAGCAGATTCCATTATCTGATTCCACATCAACGAGGAGAACACAACTATTGACAGATCTTATGTCGCAACTTGATCTAGGACTGAAAAAAGCACCTTGTATTTCACTGGCTTTAGATGAGTCAACAGAGAGTACTGATGGTACTGGTGAGATATTATGATGCAGAGATGGTATTTGTGAAATATTATGATGCAGAGAAAAAAGAATTTTGCCAGGACTTATTGGGTGTGACCAATATGGATCCTTGAAAAGCATGTTAAAATCGAGAAATATTGATGGCAAATCCATCATTTCACTGACCAAAGATGGAGCTCCAGCCATGGTTGGTCGAGAGAGGAGACTAGTCGCAAGATTAAAGGAAGATAATCCCGACATGATAACTTATCACTGCATTATCCACCAATCAGTAATGTGTGCCAGTCTGGGAGATGAGTATGGTGGCCTCATGGACACTATTATGAAGCTAGTAAACTTCCTTCCATCAACGTCATCACTACAACACCGTCTACTCCGAAATTTTTTGAGGTCGATGCTTGCTATGAGGATTTACTTGTGCACAACAATGTGAGATGGTTGAGTAAGGGAAGGATTTTGGAGTGATTTTGGGCAATCAAAAAAGAGTTACAGACTTTCCTTAAGGATCAAAACAGTGTGAAAGCAAAGACATTTTTTGATTTTTTGGAAGATGACAAGAAAATGGAGAGTTGGATTTTTGGCAGACATAATGTCACATCTAAACGATCTTAACGTTATACTGCAAGGGAAAAAACACACGATCTTCAACATGATATCATTAATTCGAACTTTCCACAAGAAATTGGAACTTTTCGCTAACGATATTCAGAGCCAACTTTTACATTTCCCCAGACTTTTGGTGCAACGTAATGATGAATCAGATACTAAATATATCTATTTCATTGAGAAGCTGATCAAAAATTTCAAGTTACGCTTTGATGACTTTGTTCTTGGAAAACAGTCGCTGTTGTTCGTTCAAACCCCCTTTCTAGTGGCGGATATCACAGAATTCTCAGTTGACGCAAAACAAGCCTTCACATGGGTAGATGCTGCAAAAATTCAACTGGAACTTATTGTCTTCCAAGATAATGTGAGGCTGAGACAAGTACTCTGTGAGGCTGAGACAAGTACTCTGTGATTGTGCACCAGAAACATTTTGGTCAAAGGAAGGATCCCCTGCGAATTTTCCCAGGCTTCACAGATTAGCAGTCCAGGTTCTCACAATGTTTGGGTCCACCTACTGCTGCCAGTCTGCGTTCTCAATTATGAACTTAGTGAAGAAGAAGTTCCGCTCCTGTATGACCAGTGAACACCTCCACCACTGTCTTCCACTAGCTATTACTTCATTAGTACCAAGATTTCGGGAATTAACACGAAGCAAGAAGTGTCATTTCTCTCACTAAACTAACATAACAGAACAACAGTACACAGACACACACACATACACCATACAAAAACAACTTACCTACAGTCATACACACATACACCATACAAACACAACTTACCTACAGTCATACACACATACATCAGTCTTGTTCATCTTTACATGTTAAAATTCGTTTTTTTTTTCAAATCCTGTTGTAGTGTAATTTTTATCTATAGCAGTATATATACGTATTAATATTTTTCAGTTTGAAAACACCATTTACACCAATTTGAATAAAAAAATCCAAAACTTGTTCGATATAATGTGAAATAATTTTTTCCCACTATTTATCTTCATATTTTGTAAATTTTTGTAAGACGAGGACTGAAAATGAAGTTCATAGAAAATAATGAGTACACTGACCTATACTCGGATTTGTTGCTTTTCATGATTGCGTGTAAAAATGTATCCGGACCTTTGCATACATTGGTACCTGTCCAAGTGGAGCTTTGCTCATAGTAGTTATAGTAGCCCTGCTCTATATAAATTTTCGAACGCAAGCCTCCTAATACATTTGACTAATTTTGTCATCCTTTCTATGTTTCCAAAACAATCATATCCAGTCTTTAGGCTGCGGGGTATGTGAGTATCGACTCGTTAATATAAAATAAGATTCGGTGAAGCGGATATCCTATTTGCATTGCTGCAATTAATACATTTTTATGTTCAACTTATATTCAAATTTCACAACTTAAATACACAATTATACTTATGTTGTAAATTAATAAATTAATAAATTATTATGTTCAACTTATATTCAAATTTCACAACTTAAATACGCAATTATACTTATTTTGTAAATTATCAACCATAACTTTTTACCATGTAGTCTACTGTTAATTAATTTTAAGAATGCCCACAATGCTCAGCATATTAGGGGCTTTTGGCATGTACACCTCATTTACACCTTAAACTATGTAGTACAACTTTGCATCATGTCTAAATAAATTATTATTATTATTATTATTATTATTATTATTATTATTATTATTATTATTATTATTATCATTATTATTATGTCTTAAATGTTAGGTTAGGTAAGGTTTGTCAGGGAACAGGACAAGTGTTTCCTGATGCGGGTGGTAGTCACATGATAATCCGATGCTGGAGCTTTTGGACATCTGACCGAGGACTTACGCTGGCTTACAGGTCAACCCCTTTAAAAATTATAGCTATAATTATAGCCATTATATTTTTTTTGTTTAAAAGTGTCTGCAATATATTTTTCAAACAACTAGACCAAAAAGATCCGTGATCAAAAATTATGATTTTTTTTTTAGGAAGAGTATCGGTCCTGTGATCTTGCTCGCTCCTATTATACATTGTTTACAAGAAACACTATTTATACAGTATGTATATGTATGTATATACAGCTATCACTTGACAGCTGTATACAAAAATGTGGGTGGAACGCAGGGTAATAGAAAATCATTTGGGTCAAAGAACTTTAGATGTAAGTTGTGGCATGCAAAGAGTATGTTACAATTTATTTGGCGTATGTACACACTCCCATATAGGCTGCCTCCCAACAAGCGAACCGGGTGCTAAGGGTTTAACGATCAATAGGGTACCCGTCGTTAAATCAGTACCTTGGTTCATTGTCGAATCACAAACAAGCCCGTCAAATGCTGAGGTGAGGTGGTTCACTCACGGTCAGCATTTGCCAGACTTGCCTCTAGCAGTCTAGCTGGTTGAAGCTCGCTCACTCTCTGGCTTCTGTCTTTGCCCTTATCACCGTGTGGTACACGTATATTCAACTCCTGTACATAGTGTACATAGTAAGTGTATATAATTATATTTATATATATGGTGAAGGAAATACAAATTAAATATTACTGCTGAGTTTGTTTTGCTCCAACCCATTACGACCAGGTCACAGGCCATTCTTACCGGCGTTCGTAATGTAAGTTTGTGTTTTCTGTTCTATCGTGTTTGTTACTGCTTACAGTACATTCGGATCACAAATAACATGCACTAGACGCCTGTGACGACGTTATGATTAATGTCAAGTCAAAACAGAGGCAAGAATTGGGAAAGAGGTCATAAGGCAGTAAAAAGGGGGAGTAGGGAAAAGGCCGTAGTAGTAGCATTGGTAGTAGTAGAGGTATTAATGGAAGCAGCAGTGGTAGTATTAGTAATGGAAAAATAAGTAATAGTAGTACTCTAGGTAGAAGTAATGTATAGTAGTGGTAGCATTAATGATAATACTAATTGTAATAGTGAATGGTCGTGCGTAGTAATAGTAGTAGTGAAAGAAATTATAAAAATAGTAGTAGCAGTAGCAGAGCCGGATTAAGATTCTGCAGGCCCCTGGGCTACAAGTAGTTTGTGGCCCTCAGTGGTATTTTCAAAGGGAACAAAAAGTTTTGTTCCATGTATATACACTCAAAGATAAAGCCATGAAAACAATATACATTTCTTGTTGTGGGAGACTACATTATCCATTCCCTTTCACTTTTCACCTAATCTCTAGAGGTCCTCCAGCTGGCGGAGGACCCTGATCAGCAGCCCTAAAGCCCATGCCTTAATCCGGCCCTGAGCAGTACTGATAGTTCTTAAGAATATAAGAACAGTGGAAAACTGCACAAGATCTTCTTGCTGACGTTAGGTAAGACTTGAGACATGTAAAAAAACAATGTGAAAAAACTGCATCTCACGGTGGAAGGAATTAAAGTATCCCAACATTTAACACTTTTTCCCAAGGGGGCAGAGAATTGCAATGAGCTTAGTGGTCCAAGCAAGGAAAGAAAAATCACAAAAGAGAAATGTCAAAAAACAGTAAAGGCAAGGAAATACAAGTAAAGTGGAAAGTAAGAAAGGTGTAAAGGTCAGTTTAAGTCACGAATGTTCTGAAGATATGAGCATTTGATAATGTGTTGGGAAAGGCAGGCATCCACAGACATAAAGCCAAGGATTCACTTTAGAAGTGTAATGCATATGCACTGATTCAACAAGACGGCGCCGTGACTGCACTGAGTTATTAGCCCAAGACCATCCAAACACTTGATGGCACAAAGTGTAGCCAAAGGTAAAGCAACTGAAACTTATGCAAAGCTCATGCAGTCATACAGTGCCTGAAGATACACTAGCAACGGTCATACAGTGCCTGAAGATACACTAGCAGCGGTCATACAGTGCCTGAAGATACACTAGCAGCGGTCATACAGTGCCTGAAGATACACTAGCAGCGGTCATACAGTACCTGAAGATACACTAGCAGCGGTCATACAGTACCTGAAGATACACTAGCCGCGGTCATACAGTGCCTTAAGATACACTAGCAGCGGTCATACAGTGCCTGAAGATACACTAGCAGCGGTCATACAGTACCTGAAGATACACTAGCAGCGGTCATACAGTGCCTTAAGATACACTAGCAGCGGTCATACAGTGCCTGAAGATACACTAGCAGCGGTCATACAGTGCCTGAAGATACACTAGCAGCGGTCATACAGTGCCTGAAGATACACTAGCAGCGGTCATACAGTGCCTGAAGATACACTAGCAGCGGTCAGTCATATCCTGAAGATACACTACACGGTCATACAGCCTGAAGATACACTAGCAGCGGTCATACAGTCTGAAGTACACTGCGGTCATACAGTGCCTGAAGATACACGCGGTCATACAGTGCCTGAAGATACGCAGCGTCATACAGTGCCTGAAGATACACTACAGCGGTCATAAGTGCCGAATACATAGCGGTCATAATGCCTGAAGATACTAGCAGCGGTCATAGTGCCTGAGATACATAGCAGCGTCATACAGTGCCTGAAGATACAGCAGCGGTCACAGTGCTGAAGATCTAGCAGCGGTCATACAGTCCTGAATACACTAGCAGCGGTCATACAGTGCCTGAAGATACACTAGCAGCGGTCTCATCCTGAAGATACACTAGCGGGCTACGTGCCTGAAGATACACTAGCAGCGGTCATACAGTCCTGAAGATACACTAGCAGCGGTCATACAGTGCCTGAAGATCCAGCGGTCACGTCCTGAAGTCACTGGCGGTCATACAGTGCCTGAAGATACACTAGCAGCGGTCATACGTGCCTGAAGATACTAGCAGCGGTCATACAGTGCCTGAAGATACACTAGCAGCGTCATACAGTGCCTGAAGATACACTAGCAGCGGTCATACAGTGCCGATCACTAGCGCGCTACAGTCCTGAAGATACACTAGCAGCGGTCACAGGCCTGAAGATACACTAGCAGCGGTCATACAGTGCCTGAAGATACATCAGCGGTCATACAGTGCCTGAAGATACACTAGCAGCGGTCATACAGTGCCTGAAGATACACTAGCAGCGGTCATACAGTGCCTGAAGATACCAGCAGCGCATACAGTCCTGAAGATACACTAGAGTCATACACCTGAAGAAAACCAGCGGTCATACAGTGCCTGAAGATACACTAGCAGCGTCAAGTCCTGAAGATACTAGCAGTCATACGTCCTAATACACAGCGGTCATACAGTGCCTGAAGATACACTAGCAGCGTCATACAGTCCGAAGACAGCGGTCATACAGTGCCTGAGATACACTAAGGTACAGTCCTGAAGACACTAGCGGTCATACATGCCTGAACTAGCAGCGTCATACACCGAAGACACTAGCAGGGTCATACAGTGCCTGAGATACACTAGCAGGTCATACAGTGCCTGAAGATACACTAGCAGCGTCACGTCCTGAAGATACACTAGCGGTCATACATGCCTGAAGATACACTAAGCGGTCATAGCGAAGATACACTAGCAGCGGTCATACAGTGCCTGAAGATACAGCAGCGTCATACGCCTGAAGATACACTAGCAGCGGTCATCAGTGCGAGAACACTAGCAGCGGTCATACAGTGCCTGAAGATACACTACGCGTCTACAGTGCCTGAAGATACACTAGCGGTCATACAGTGCCGAAGATAACTAGAGCGCATGCCTGAAGATACACTACAGCGTCACAGTCTGAAGAACTAGCGGTCATACGTGCCTGAAGACACTAGCAGCGTCATACAGTCCTGAAGATACACTAGCAGCGGTCATACAGTCCTGAAGATACACTAGCAGCGGTCATACAGTCCTGAAGATACACTAGCGCGGTCATACGGCCTGAAGATACACTAGCAGCGGTCATACAGCCTGAAGATACACTACACGGTCATACAGTGCCTGAAGATACACTAGCAGCGGTCATAGTGCCTGAAGATACATAGCAGCGTCATACAGCCTGAAGATACCAGCAGCGGTCACGTGCCTGAAGATACACTAGCAGCGGTCATACAGTGCCTGAAGATACACTAGCAGCGGTCATACAGTGCCTGAAGATACATAGCAGCGGTCATACAGTGCCTGAAGATACACTAGCAGCGGTCATACAGTGCCTGAAGATACATAGCAGCGTCATAAGTGCCTGAAGATACACTAGCAGCGGTCATACAGTGCCTGAAGATACACTAGCAGCGGTCATAAGTGCCTGAAGATACCAGCAGCGGTCATACAGTGCCTGAAGATACACTAGCAGCGGTCATACAGTCCTGAAGATACACTAGCAGCGGTCATACAGTCCTGAAGATACACTAGCAGCGGTCATACAGTCCTGAAGATACACTAGCAGCGGTCATACAGTGCCTGAAGATACACTAGCAGCGGTCATACAGTGCCTGAAGATACACTAGCAGCGGTCATACAGTGCCTGAAGATACACTAGCAGCGGTCATACAGTGCCTGAAGATACACTAGCAGCGGTCATACAGTGCCTGAAGATACACTAGCAGCGGTCATACAGTGCCTGAAGATACACTAGCAGCGGTCATACAGTGCCTGAAGATACACTAGCAGCGGTCATACAGTGCCTGAAGATACACTAGCAGCGGTCATACAGTGCCTGAAGATACACTAGCAGCGGTCATACAGTGCCTGAAGATACACTAGCAGCGGTCATACAGTGCCTGAAGATACACTAGCAGCGGTCATACAGTGCCTGAAGATACACTAGCAGCGGTCATACAGTGCCTGAAGATACACTAGCAGCGGTCATACAGTGCCTGAAGATACACTAGCAGCGGTCATACAGTGCCTGAAGATACACTAGCAGCGGTCATACAGTGCCTGAAGATACACTAGCAGCGGTCATACAGTGCCTGAAGATACACTAGCAGCGGTCATACAGTGCCTGAAGATACACTAGCAGCGGTCATACAGTGCCTGAAGATACACTAGCAGCGGTCATACAGTGCCTGAAGATACACTAGCAGCGGTCATACAGTGCCTGAAGATACACTAGCAGCGGTCAGTCGAACAGTACCTGAAGATACACTAGCAGCGGTCATACAGTGCCTGAAGATACACTAGCAGCGGTCATACAGTGCCTGAAGATACACTAGCAGCGGTCATACAGTGCCTGAAGATACACTAGCAGCGGTCATACAGTGCCTGAAGATACACTAGCAGCGGTCATACAGTGCCTGAAGATACACTAGCAACGGTCATACAGTGCCTGAAGATACACTAGCAGCGGTCATACAGTGCCTGAAGATACACTAGCAGGGCATAGTGCCTGAAGATACACTAGCAGCGGTCATACAGTGCCTGAAGATACACTAGCAGCGGTCATACAGTGCCTGAAGATACACTAGCAGCGGTCATACAGTGCCTGAAGATACACTAGCAGCGGTCATACAGTGCCTGAAGATACACTAGCAGCGGTCATACAGTGCCTGAAGATACACTAGCAGCGGTCATACAGTGCCTGAAGATACACTAGCAGCGGTCATACAGTGCCTGAAGATACACTAGCAGCGGTCATACAGTGCCTGAAGATACACTAGCAGCGGTCATACAGTGCCTGAAGATATATTCAAATTCGATTCAAGTAGGGGGAGAATAAGCCTAGTTCCTTGGATCAAGAGCCACTCCCTAGCATCAAGGCAAAATAATGCACTGATATAAATTAATATAAATACTACTTCGAGATTAAAAGTAGCAAAAAATTATCTACACTCTCCATTAATAATATCAACCTTCTTCTGAGAAATATTTACAAGTACTGAAATTTATAATCCAGTCAGAAAAGGTTTTCTCCACCTATCACACAGAAATAAAATCTAAGAATGGCCTATTACATTGTCCATAAAGCACAACGCATAGAGCTCTGTCAATCATGCCCTAGTTAAAATATAAACATTGAAAATTTAAAGCAGATCGAATGAGACGTTCTCAAGTTAAAACGAAAATTGAGGAGAAGGAAACGAAAATTCAACCCAAAAATACGAAGGTGTTTTCTCGTTATAAAAACGCCCTAAAACCGCCATTTTTTCAGATTAATTTTCCTATTTATATTCTTTTTCAATTTTTTTATAATCCTATAAGCAAAATATTTGGTTCTGATCTTTTTCAAAAATACAATTTGATAAAAGTGGTTTAAAATATGGGCAAATTCTCACCCAAATTGTCACTAGTCCCGTGAACTAGAGCTCCATGTGTTTTCGCTCACCATGAGGAGGGCCAAAGCAGCATGGGTTCGCCTCCTTGGCTAGTCGCAGTGTTATTATTGATATATATATATATATATATATATATATATATATATATATATATATATATATATATATATATATATATATATATATATAGACAAAATACATTGAAAAAATACAATAAGGAGTAGAGCAACATAGATAACATCTCAGAGCTACATCTCGTATACTTAGTCCAGCTCCCCGGCGGTGGGCAGCGTGCCCAGAATGCTGCAGGCATTGTTCCTCTGGATCACAACATTGAGTCTCTGAAAGAGACTCAGGGGAAAAAATCGCTTTAGCCTGTTTGTGGATGGATGGAAATGAAGGCATTTAGTCATTTTGATCATTACCAAAAGTTTTTGAAGCGTAAATGAATTAAAGATGTAAAACATACTTAGATAACTATTACGTGGACCTACCTTAAGTATGGAGAGTCTAAAGGATTTGTTGAATATCTATGAGGAAATGGAAATTCTAAGTTGGTTATAATAAAATGTCGTAAATTTAGTAAATAAAGAAAAAGGTGAGAGTGAAAAGAGAACCTTCCTCATGAGTATAGTGAAGTTTAAGTGAAAACTTTAACGGATACCTTTAATATTGACTAGAATAATAGTGAAGATATATATTGAAAGACAATATACCCTAATTATTATATTATTACTAGGTGTGGTGCAATATTTATTCCATCACAACTGCAGGAAAGAATCTCTGCTTTAAGCTAGTAATATATGTCTCTCTATATACAATATTGATCGTATAAATTATGAGAATGAATTAGGAGCTGTCATCCTACCCCTGCTACCCAATTCTTCATTGTCTCTTCCCTATTTCCTCTCCGCCTATCTTCCATTGTCTCTTCATCAAAAAATTTCAATCTCCATACGTCCTTTATCTCTTTCTCTCCTGTCCCTTACTCCTACCATTCCATGTTTACTTCTACCTCGTATCTCTACACTCTTTAATTAAGAAGTAGACTTTCAATAGAATATGCTGAATTAATTACAGTTATTTCAATGAATACTGTTTCAGTCACCGTATTGTGCCGTCTTCTTCTTTATTTCATTCAATAAATACTGTTTCAGTCAAGGTATTGTGCCGTCTTCTTCTTTATTTCATTCAATGAATATCCGACTGTGACTCACCCCTTCACCTTCTTGACTCTTTTGCCTTTCTAAAAAAGATGGTTAACCATAAGATAACTCCTTAAGATGAACTCCTCCTTATGCTACGTCTTAACAAACTTATTAAGATATTTAATCATTCTTTGAAATTTTATATAAAAAATACGAAAGAAAAAGCCTATTAGGTATAAATACCGAAGTGTTTCCAACCGGCGGGTGGAAACACTTCGACGCGTTTCCTTAAACCTGTTGTCATGTTCACCTAGCAGCAAATAGGTACCTGGGTGTTAGTCGACTGGTGTGGGTCGCATCCTGGGGGACAAGATTGAGGACCCCAATGGTGGTGGTTGTGGTGATGGTGGTGGTTGTGGTGATGGTGGTGGTTGTGGTGGTTGTGGTGATGGTGGTGGTTGTGGTTGTTGTGGTGATGGTGGTGGTTGTGGTGGTTGTGGTGATGGTGGTGGTTGTGGTGGTTGTGGTGGTTGTGGTGATGGTGGTGGTTGTGGTGGTTGTGGTGATGGTGGTGGTTGTGGTGGTTGTGGTGATGGTGGTGGTTGTGGTGGTTGTGGTGATGGTGGTGGTTGTGGTGGTTGTGGTGATGGTGGTGGTTGTGGTGGTTGTGGTGATGGTGGTGGTTGTGGTGGTTGTGGTGATGGTGGTGGTTGTGGTGGTTGTGGTGATGGTGGTGGTCGTGGTGGTTGTGGTGATGGTGGTGGTTGTGGTGATGGTGGTGGTTGTGGTGGTTGTGGTGATGGTGGTGGTTGTGGTGGTGTGGTGATGGTGGTGGTTGTGGTGGTTGTGGTGATGGTGGTGGTGTGGTGGTTGTGGTGATGGTGGTGATGGTGGTGGTTGTGGTGATGGTGGTGGTTGTGGTGGTTGTGTGATGGTGGTGGTTGTGGTGGTTGTGGTGATGGTGGTGGTTGTGGTGGTTGTGGTGATGGTGGTGGTTGTGGTGGTTGTGGTGATGGTGGTGGTTGTGGTGGTTGTGGTGATGGTGGTGGTTGTGGTAGGGGCAATAACAGCAGCGGCAGCAGTGCTGGTGGTGGTCGTGACGGTGTTGGCGACTACTTTCTCCTCACCTTCTCATCACCTGCCATGTCTTCTGGCTTTATTTTCACTTTTACCATTGACTTTCTCCTCGCCTCTTCCATTGGTCTGTCTTCTGTATCTCCCACTTTCTCCCTCTGTCGCAACTTAGTAATTGTCCAGGGTGCATCACGCTGGCGTCAGCTTGCATCACGCCGGCGTCAGCTTGCATCACGCCGGCGTCAGCTTGCATCACGCCGGCGTCAGCTTGCATCACGCTGGCGTCAGCTTTTTTTCCCCCCCAAACTGTGGGTTACTATAAACGGCAATAATATTTTAATTTGTAAGTAATATCAGATTTGCTCTGACATTAATCCATAAATATTACAGGCACGGTAACTATGGGTTGTCGTCCCTGAGTAATAAAAAACCTTTTGATGGAGTTTTTCATATAAGATTAACTAGGAAATTACAAATATAATTACTAAATAGAAGGCTTTTGAACTTTATAAAATAGTTTTTTTTTTGCACTGAAGAAAAATGAGAACAATAATTAGAGGGAAAAATATCGAGGGGTTGGTGTTTTATATATATATGTGGTGGGGGACATGAATGTTAAACTGGGTGAAATGGTTAGAGAGGGTGTGGTGGGGAAGACTGGGGTGCCAGGTGTAAATGATAATGGGGGACCTTTGATTGAACTTTGTATAGAAAGGGGTTTGGTAATAGGTAATGCATATTTTAAGAAAATAAGGATAAATAAGTATACAATATATGATATAGCGCGTAATGACAGTAGTTTATTAGACTATGTATTGGTAGATAAAAAACTAATAGGTAGACTTCAGGATGTGCATGTTTATAGAGGGGCCACAGATATATCAGAAAATTTTTAGTTGTATCTACAGTGAGAATAAAAGGTAGATGGGAAACAAGGAGAATGGAATCAGCAAGTAAGAGAGGTGAAGGTATATAAACTAAAGGAAGAGGAAGTTAGGGTAAGGTATAAACAACTGTTGGAAGAAAGATGGGCTAGTGAGCTTATATACAATGAAGTTGAAGAGGTAAGGGGCAGATTTAAGAATGTTCAGTTCAGTGTTCAGCAGAAGTTTGTGGTTGCAGGGAAGTGGGTGCGGGAGGGAAGAAGAGCGATTGTTGAAATGATGAGGTTAGAGAAGAAAAATTAGCGACTGGGAGGCTTTTACAAAGTAGAAGTGATACAAGGTGGGATGAGAATATGGAGAGAAAGAGAGAGGGTAAGAAAGAGGTGAAGGTGAAGGTAAAAGGATAGCAAATGAGATAGTGGGTGAGATACTATCAACAAGTTTTGCTGAGAACATAAAAAGATTTGGAGAGAGATTTGGAGAGGAGAGTTATTAAATGGAGAGTTAGAAGAATCGGGAAGATGGAGGGAATATTTTGAGGAACTGTTAAATGTTTATGAAGAAAGGGAAGCTGTAATTTCGTGAATTGGGCAAGAAGGTATAACATCTAGGAGTGAGGAAGAAAAATAATGAGTGTGGGGGAGGTGCGTGATGCAGTGGGTAAAATGAAAGGGGGTAAAACAGCTGGTATTGATATGATACAGACAGAAATGTTAAAACCTGGAGGGGATACAGTTCTGGAGTGGTTGGTGCTTTAATTTAATGACTGTATTGATGAGGGGAAGGTACCTAGGGATTGCCAGAGAACATGCATAGTTCCTTTGTATAAAGGCAAAGGGAACAAAAGAGAGTGTAGAAATTATAGGGGAATAAGTCTGTCGAGTATACGTGGTGTTGTGTATGGAAGAGTTATTATTGAAAGAATTAAGAGTTAGACTGAGAGCAGGATCGTAGTGAAACAAAGAGGCTTTGGGACGGAGGGAAGGGGGTGTAGACTAAGTGTTTATAGTAAAGCTTATAGGAGAACAGTATTTAGATTAGGGTAAAGAGGTTTTCGTTGTATTTATGCATATGGAAAAGCCAAATAATAGGGTGGATAGGAGACCAATGTGGCACATATTGCAAATGTATGGAATAGGTGGTACGTTATCGAAAGCAGTTAAGAGGTTTTTTTGCGGATAGTAAGGCTCAGGTTAGAGTATGTAGTAGAGAGGGAGAGTATTTCCCAGTAAAATTATTACTTAGACTGGGACGCATGATATCACAATGGTTGTGCTTTTGGAAGATTTTGAAGAGAAGTTGCAAAGGTTGGTGAACTAGTTTGGAAGGGTATTTAAAAGAAGGAAATTGAAAGTGAACGTAGGAAAGAGCAAGGTGATGAGAATAACAAAAAATTAAGTAATGAAATATTAGATATCAGATTGGGTGGACGGAGTATGGAGGAGGTGAATGTATTCAGATATTTGGGAGTGGACGTGTCAGCAGATGGGTTTTCGAAAGACGAGGTGAAACATGGAACTGATGAGGGAAAAAAGGTGAGTGGAATTGATGAGGAAAAAAAGGTGAGGAGTCTGTGTAGACAAAGAATGTTATCCAAGGAAGAGTATAGTGGTACCAACGCTCTTATATGGGTGGGAACCATGGGTGGTGAATGTTGCAACAAGGAGAAGGCTGGAGGAAGTGGAGATGTCGTGTCTGAGAGCAATGTGCGGTGTGAATATAATGGAGAAAATCCATAGCTTGGAAATTAGAAGGAGGTGCAGGGTTTCTAAAAGTATTATCTAGAGGGCAGAGGAAGGGTTGTTGTGGAGGTTGAAACAAAATTAAATGACTTGGCGGGTCTGTAAATATGTAGTGGAAGGAACACGGTTGTCCTACCCCGTGTTAAATAGCTTGTATGTGCAAGGGGCTTGTACTTCCAGCATGTGTGCATGACCTTGTTTGATAGGAGCGAGTGGATCAGAGACAGGAATTGATGTCCTGTTGGAGTGTGAGCAAAGTAATATTCATAAAGGGATTCAGGGAAACCCGTTAGCTGGACTTGAGTCATGGACTTGAGTCATGAAGGACGGGTGTTAATATTTTGCGGTTTTATAATTGTAGTATAGGCACGCCTCTGTCAAAACAGTGATAGAGTGAATGATGATGAAAGTATTTCTTCCTTGTCTGGTCATTCTGCCTAGGTGAAAAACAGCTGATTTGTTAATATATATATATATATATATATATATATATATATATATATATATATATATATATATATATATATATATATATATATATATATATTATATATATTTACCAAACGACGGCAGGCCAGGATTCGACCCACGACACATTGTCCTGCCTCAAGAGACAACACAACGTTCGTGTCACCTATCCACTACGCCATCGATCCTACAAAAAACATGTGACTAGCGAACTAGTCTTGTTTCATGTTGCGAGGACACTCGTGGCAGTGGATGGCGTAGTGGATAGGGTGACACGTATGTTGTGTTGTCTCTTGAGGCAGGACAATGTTTCGTGGCTCAGTGGATATGAGGTTGCTATCCTGGAGCGCTGGTTTACTGGAGTGAAGGGTAAGGTATGGCACGGGTTCCATGCTGCATCTGCACTGCTGGCGGTTTTGAGGTCCTCTTGGATGAAGGGAATAACTTACATCCCTTCCATTCCTTCTAGTAACTGTCCCTTTCTTTTTTTTATTTCCTTCTTTCTTTTTTTTCTTAAAATAATAATAATAAGGAAGTGCCACCATCATGGAGTCTTCATTCCATGACCCCCCTCCTCCTCCCAGGCCCCTTTTTGTTACCACATCCTTTTCTGACCTGGCTTTGTTAGTGGACCATTCTCCAGACTTTTCCCTTACCCCTGTACCTTCCTCTGGTGATGCTTCGTCACCTGCTCCAGATGCTGAGGCTCCGCCCATTTCTTCTAGTGCCTCTGCGCCTTGCACGTCTTTATGCGTCCGGTTTCCCCACATGCTTTGCGACAGTTTTCGGATCGCCCACCTGCCTCAGATTGGGCCACCCGCGATCCAACGCCTAAACGTTCCAGACCCTTTGCTGACGATGGTCCTTCGATTTCTTCTCATTCCACCCAGAAACGACCTACACTTCCTTTACGCACCATGTTTACAAGTACACAGTGGACCAAATTCTTTTTCTTGCAACTGACGTCTCCAATTAGTTATATGTCAGACCACATATCGGTAAAGCTCTTTTATGACACGTTGGCCAAAATATATCCTCTCATAGAGGGGTGCGCACATCGCATCGTTACTGTTCAGAACGCAAACCAAGCTCTTGATCATTTCCATCTTACTTCCATTGATAACGTCCCTATCACAGTTCACAATTCTTACAGTGCTACGGTGGTTTTACCACGTACCATTGTACAGTGTGATTTTCTGTCTTGTGGTGGCGATATTTTAGAGCAATTAGCCCTTCAGGACCTTCCAATTCTCAAAGTGGATACATATATCCTGCCCGCTCCCGGGGAGAGGCACTTTCCCAGTAACATCGCCCACTTCACCTTCAACTGTCATGAACTCCCATCCTCCATTTATATCACCGGGACATCGCCTTGAGGTCCATAAAGTGGTTCCTACACCCCAACAGTGACGAAATTATTGGCGCTTCGGACATCCAGCTAAATACTGCAGGTCTGCAGAGGAGTGCCCGGTCTGCGGTGCCGTGGATCATGTCGATACCTCTTGCAGTCTTCCTCCCACTTGTCTTAATTGCAATGAAACTCACCTTTCTTTTTCTCACTGATGTCAGGTCTATCTTAATGAACGTGAAATCCGTTGCCTAAAGGAGAGCAAAGACCTTACTTATTCTATGGCTTTCTCGGCTCTGCCTTAAGAGGAATCTTCCCAGCGTTCCTTATTCTCGAGTAACTAGGAGACCTCCAACCTTGGCAGTGGTCCCCGCCTACCAGCTCCTCCAGTGCTGTGTGTTCCAGGGTCACTCCCACCTCCCCACCTCTAATTCTTTTGTGTGTTTTCTCTCTGAACCCTCACATCCTTACCTATTCCTACCTCTACTTCTTCTCACCCACTAGTTTCTCAGTCTGCGAGACCTAGCACCCCTTCATCTTCTTTGCGCCTATCACCTGCGAAGTTGAACCTGTCTCCTAAGCCCAAGTCTCTTCTCATTCCTCTGGTGCTTACAATTCCCCAACAGTTTTCCTTTTCGGCCTCGGTGTCTAGTTCTCACTCCCTTTCTAACTCTCACTCGAAGGTGGAGGTTCACCCCCTCTTGTGTGGTCCCCTCTTCTCCTCTTTTTCCCCTAGACTTCTTCTCCAGTCACCTTCCAGCCTGCTTCCTCTCCTGTTCCACCACAGGACTCTTCTGTCCCCACTGGCACATCTCTCCTGGGTCATATTCCCCTTCCCTCTCAGACCTCTTTCGTTCCTTCCATAGTCTTCCCGATCTCTACTTGCTCTGCCTCACATCTCTCTGAATTTATGGTGTCGGCATCTTCCTTGTCCGCTGAAACACTTGATGCTATCTCAGACTATATTGCGTTCTTATTTTTCATAACACTTGCAGCAATCTTCTCTTTTACAGCATTCCAATTCCTCCTTGCTTACACGCTCCCTTTGCCTGCACTCATTGACTTCACTGACCCTACAAGCAAATAGATTTTATCGCTTCTCATTGTTGGCATACCTATCTTTGTGAATAATGTCTTATTTACAATGGAATATTCGTGGCCTCAGGGGTAAATGGGGAGAGCTCTTCCAGTTTTCCCCAGTATGTGTTGGGTTACAAAAGCCTAAAGTTTTTCAGTGGTTATCCATCCTGTTTCGGGCTATGAGTTGTTGCATTCTTCTGATCCCTTTCCTGATGAAACTTAATGAGAGTGCGCTTCTTGTGCACGTTGTTATACCGTTTCAACAGGTCTTTGTTCGTTCTCAGCTGCATTATACTGCAGCCTATATTTATTTGCAAAGGTGGTATACAGTTTGTTCTCTATATCTCTCCCCTTCCCGTGCATTTGTATCTCGGATGTTGCGTTCTTGATCTCTTCTCTGTCGCCGCCCATCTTGTTGTTAGGAGATTTTAACGCTCATCATCATCTTTGGGTATGACCTACTTCCACTGGGGAATCCCGCCTACCAGTGACTATGGCCTCGTCTGCTACCCGTCCCTTTCCACCTGACGTTAGTATATAAGCGCCAGCCTCCTTGCCTCTGCTCCAGTAACTCAACGACTTCGGTGCTGTTCACACCAACTCCAAGGCCGAGGGACTGATTACCTCATCTTTTGTATATAGTTCTACTGTCTTCATATAATGTCCTAGAATTTGTATTGATAAAGCCACTGGATGGCGAAACGTTTACAATAAAGATACCCAGATGTTGCACATATGTATTTATTTCACACTCAGATTACACCCTTAATATGACTTCATCCGAGATCATTCATGTAACATGTTCATGTTCGTATAGCATAATGACATGACCAGATGAAACTGATGCCCCAACTTTCTTCTATTTCTAATCTGTATATTTCGTAACAATAAATAGGATTTCAAATAAGCATAGATAAGAACATAAGAAAGAAAGAACACTGCAGCATGCCTACTGGCCCATGCGAGGCAAGTCCAATTCTTCCACCAGCTTAAGCCAATGCCTTGACCTAGTCAGGTCAGTCACATTCACTTAAGGAAGGAGCACGGCATCTGACCTAGTAGCACAAGCTAGTCAGGTACAACTCACACCCCACCCACACCCACTCATGTATTTATCAAACCTGTTTTTAAAACTACACAACGTCTTAGCTTCTATGACGGTACTCGGGAGTTTGTTCCACTCATCCACAACTCTATTACCAAACCAGTGCTTTCCTATATCCTTCCTGAATCTTAATTTTTCCAGTTTAAAACCATTGCTGCGAGTCCTGTCTATCCTAGATATATTTAGTACGCTATTTACATCCCCTTTATTAATTCCTGTTTTCCATTTATACACCTCAATCATATCCCCCATAATTCTACGCCTTTCTAGAGAGAGCAAATTCAGGGCCCTCAGTCTATCCTCATAGGGAAGATTTCTGATACATGGGATCAACTTTGTCATCCTCCTTTGTACGTTTTCCAGTGCATTTATATCCATTCTGTAATACGGTGACCAGAACTGTGCAGCAAAGATATATAGAGTTGAAGAACAACCTGAGGACTTCTATTATTTATACTTCTTGATATGAAGCCAAGGATTCTGTTAGCTTTATTGCGAACACTTATGCACTGTTGTCTTGGTTTCAGATTACTGCTAACCAGATATCCTAAATCCTTTTCGCAATCCATAATATTAAGATCTACATTATTTAGTTTATATGTGGCATGATTATTTTCATGTCCAACATTTAGAACTTTGTATTTGTCTATTTTAAACTGCATCTGCCACTTCTCCGACCACTGCAGCAGTCTATTCAAATAATCCTGGAGTGCTCTAATGTCCTCATTAGAATGAATTGGACGGCCTATTTTGGTGTCATCGCAAATTTGCTTATGCCCTATTTATTCCCTCATCTATTTCGTTTATGTAAATTGTGAACAACAAGGGGCCCAACACTGACCCCTGTGGAACAACGCTTGTGACGTGCCATCATTCTTATTTTTCCGTATTGATGCAAACTCACTGCTGCCTATTTGTCAACCATGCCTCTTCACAGGAATTTTTTTTCCTTCTATTCCGTGTGCTTTAAGCTTCCTCAATAGCCTCTGATGTGGGACTCTATCGAAAGCCTTATTGAAGTCCATATACACAATATCATATCCAATACCATAATCTACCTCCTCAAATACCTTAGTTAAGAAAGTTAGTAAATTCATAAGACAGGAACGCCCCTTTGTAAAACCGTGTTGAGAGTCATTAATCAATTTATGACTTTCAAGATGGCTACGAATTGCCTCGGCAATTATTGATTCCATGAATTTACCAACTATGAAGGTAACATAAGGCTTATTGGTCTATAGTTCGAAGCTAAGGACCTGTCATCTTCCTCTTGTCTGGCACTATGCCAGTTTGTAGAGATATATTGAAAAGATTAGCCAAAGGTTTGCTAAGTTCTTCTTTACATCCCTTTAAAACCCTCGCAAACAGTTCATCAGGGCCTGGGGATTTGTTAGGTTTTAATTTCTCTATTTCTCTGAAGACCATGTCACTAGTTACCCTAATAGTGCATAGTTTATTATCGTCCTGTTCTACATAATTTATTATTACTGGAATTTCGCTAGTGTCTTCCTGAGTAAAAACTGAGAGGAAGTAAGTATTGAAAAGTTCACACATTTCCTTATCACTGTCAGTAATCTGACCCGAGTTACTCTTAAGTGGGCCTATCTTGAGAGACGACATATTTACGTGACCTCCAAATATCTGTATCTCGTTTCTTGTTAAAACAACTGTTGATTTTTTTTCGGAAACATCATTCATTATACAATACACTAGTGAATCCAGTCAGTACTTACAAAGTGAACAGTGGTGAAATAGGTGATATTTTAGTGTGTTATTTTCCACTTGTGTTGTACCTTCACTAGAAGAGAATGCATTGATATTATGTAAAAAAGTGGTATGTGGTAGTGCTGGGAGGCAACACTGCCATCAAAGGATATTTCTAAGAGTTTGCATTTCTCAAGTTACTTAAGAAGTAAAATACAACGTTACTCTGCATTAGTGCGTAACTTATATAGTTTATTTTACTGCCTTTATTAAAACGAAAGTGCGAATGAAATATAAACGAGAGATAATGAGTGATCAAGTGTGTGTGGGGAAGGCAACACTTCTCCTCCTTCCCTTGTGCAAGTGTGTGTGGGGAAAGCAACACTCCTCCTCCTCCCCTTGTGCACGCGTGTGTGGGGAAAGCAACACTCCTCCTCCTCCCTTTGTGCACGCGTGTGTGGGGAAGGCAACACTCCTCCTCCTCCCTTTGTGCACGCGTGTGTGGGGAAGGCAACACTCCTCCTCCTCCCTTTGTGCACGCGTGTGTGGGGAAGGCAACACTCCTCTCTTTGTGCACGCGTGTGTGGGGAAGGCAACACTCCTACTCCCTTTGTGCACGCTTGGCACCACACTCTTTTTCTTGAAATATTTTATTTAAACAGTTTTTTTTTTTTTGGCATTGGCACCGCATCGTGAATTTTTTAGATTAAATTCACTCTGTTTATTGCCCAAAGAGCTATTGAAATGTATGTAGATACACAACATGAGGCCACGCATATCATAAGTGTCAGGAGCCTACCTGTTCTATCTACCGTCACAAAACATGCATGACAGAAGATTTCTGAGGAGCCACGTAGCTCATCACAGGAACATCAAAGGCATCCAGGATTCTGTGACATGTGTACGAGAAACGAGGTTGACATGAGAAGAGGATGGATTTAAGGAATGTCATATACTCCTCATAGATGGAAGAATGCACCGTAGGTCTTGTTGGAAGCTTGTATCCAAGATATTCCATCCACTGGAAACTCTTTATGACTTATTAAAATTATTAAAACAACTTCAAATCATTACTGAGGACCAGAACAAGTCTTTAAGAACTAATTCAGCATGTTAAGCTGGTGGTGACAACACTGATAAGGCTTGGAATTCTCACAGTGCGACTAGAGCAGCAAAATAGTGTTGGAAGTCTGGTTAGTTAGTTACCATTTTGTCCTAGGCACATGTCGATTAGACACTAGGCCTGTTGTATATGCGTGCG
This sequence comes from Cherax destructor, assembly GCA_009830355.1. Classification (NCBI taxonomy): domain Eukaryota; kingdom Metazoa; phylum Arthropoda; class Malacostraca; order Decapoda; family Parastacidae; genus Cherax; species Cherax destructor. Next base: position 272,971 of record WNWK01001249.1, on the reverse strand, counting down.
TGTATGTGTGTGTGCTTGTATGTGTGTTTGTGTACTCACCTAATTGTACTCACCTAATTGTGGTTACAGGGGTCGATTCATACTTCCTGGCCCCGCCTCTTCACTGTGTGTATGTGTACTCACCTATTTGTGGTTGGAGGGGTCGAGACTCAGCTCCTGGCCCTGCCTCTTCACTGATCGCTACTAGGTCCTCTCTCTCCCTGCTCCATGAGCTTTATCAAACCTCGTCTTAAAACTATGTATGGTTCCTGCATCCACTACGTCACTAGCCAGACTATTCCACTTCCTGATAACTCTATGACTGAATAAATACTTCTTAACATCCCTTTGACTTATCCGAGTCTTCAACTTCCAATTGTGACTCCTTGTTTCTGTGTCCCATCTTTGAAACATCCTATCTTTGTCCACCTTGTCAATTCCTCGGAGTATTTTGTATGTCGTTACCTTGTCTTCCCTAACCCTCCTGTCCTCTACTGTTGTCAGGCCGATTTTCCTTTACCTTGATTCGTAGGGCGTTCCCCTTAGCTCTGGGACTATTCTTGTTGCAAACCTTTGCACTTTCTCTAATTTCTTGACGTGTTTGACCAGGTGTGGGTTCCAAACTGGTGCTGCATACTCCAGTATGGGCCTGACATACACGATGTACAGTGTCTTGAACGATCGATTCCTTACTGAGGTATCGGAACGTTATTCTCAGGTTTGTGTTTGTTTGTGTGTGTGTACTCACCTATTTGAGGTTGAAGGTGTTGATACTCAGCTCCTGGCTCGCCTCTTCACTAACCGCTACTAGGTCCTCTCTCTCCCAGCTCCATGTGATTTATCATACATCGTATTAAAACTATGTGTGGTTCCTGCCTCCACTACGTCACTTGCCAGACTATTCCACTTCCTGACAACTCTATGACTGAAGAAATACTTCCTAACATCTCTTTGACTCATCTGAGTCTTCAACTTTCAATTGTGACCCCTTGTTTCTGTGTTCCATCTCTGGAACATACTGTCTCTGTCCACCTTATCTATTCCTCACAGTAATTTGTATGTCGCTATCATGTCTCTCCTAACCCTCCTATCCTCCAGTGTAGTCAGGCCGATTTCCCTAAACCTTTCTTCGTAGGACATTCCCCTTAGCTCTGGAACTAGCCTTGTTGCAAACCTTTGCACTTTCTCTAATTTCTTGACATGCTTGACCAGGTGTGGGTTCCAAACTGGTGCTGCATACTCCAGTATGGGCCTGACATACACAGTGTGCAGAGTCTTGAACGATTCCTTACTGAGGTATCGTAACGCTATTCTCAAGTTTTCCAGGCGCCCACATGCTGCAGCAGTTATCTGTTTGATGTGTGTTTCCGGAGACGTGCTCGGTATTATACTCACCCCAAGATCTTTCTCCTTGAGTGAGGTTTGCAGTCTTTAGCCACCTAGCCTATACTCTGTCTGCGGTCTTCTTTGCCCTTCCCCGATCTTCATGATTTTGCATTTGGCGGGGTTAAATTCAAGGAGCCAGTTGCTGGACCACACGTGCAGCCTGTACTCACCTATTTGTGGTTGTAGGGGTCGAGACTCAGCTCCTGGTCGCGTTATATATATATATATATATTTATATATATATATATATATATATATATATATATATATATATATATATATATATATATATATATATATATATATATATATATATATATATATATATATATACATGTATATGTCGTGCCGATTAGGTAAAACTTGCGATTTTGGCTTAAATAGCAACGCTCTTCTTGTCATATAAGACAAGCGAAAATTTGTGTATGAAATAATTTCGCAAAAATCGTTCTGAACCTAAAGAAAAAATATATTTCATTGTGTTTGTTTATTATTAAATTAATGTTAACGTATCTAAAATATATTTAGTTGGGTTAGGCTAAATTAAATTGCGCTTGTTATAATAATAAGGTTAGGTAGGTTTTCAAAGTTTCTCTTGGTACAAAATTATAAATTTTTACATTAACATAAATGAAAAAAATATATCTTTAAACGTATAAGAGAAATTTTTAGAAAGGACTTAATTTTAAATGAGTTCTTGCTAATTGACCAGTTTTACCTAATCGGCACGACATATATATATATATATATATATATATATATATATATATATATATATATATATATATATATATATATGTGTGTGTGTGTGTGTGTGTGTGTGTGTGTGATAGTAGACCGTCATTTAACACGGTAGTTACGTTCCTGAAAACGCTGTGTTAGTCAAAACAGAGTTAGACAAACTGAAGAACTTCAGGGAAAAATAGGGTTACGTTCCTGGGAGCTCCCAAAAAGCCAAATAACTTTTTTGGACCTCCTGATCTTACAAAATAAAAATGAATATGTAATTGTAGTGCATTGTCGTGATATATTATTGCTTAAGACTATAAATAAGACTATAAATTGGGGGTAATGGTGTTTGTGGATGATTGTGAAGAGAGTGGATATGGATGGTGTGGCCCTATTGGGCTGATGCGGATGGTTGTTGGTTGTCGGCAGAAGTGGATGGTAGAGGTTCTTGTTCTGAAGTCGATGGTTGTATTGGAGTGTGCATAAATTCTTTAATGGATCTCTGACCTCATTTACCCTGCAGTACTTTATACAGCTGAAGGAAAGACATCAAAACACTGCTTCTAGATTTGTCAGGGTCCTCTTCAGTGAAAAAGTCTGGTAGTTTAGCAGCAACATGGAACTGCTCACATAACTGCTGCAATGTTAACTGTTTTTCTTCAGGTTCTTCTTCATCTTCTGTTATGTGGCTCCCTTGTATATGTTCATCGAGCTCTGCCAACATTTCCTCTGGACTCCTGTCTTCATCATCATCTTCTAAGAGCTCATTCACATCTTCTTCATTCATACCTTCAAAACCATCACCTGGTAATCTAATTGCCAGATGAACAATTTCCTGAACCTGACTCTCAAGCAAGGGGAAACCAGTGAAAGAATTAACTACAGAAGGCCATAACTTTTCCCAGCCTGCATTTAATGTTGATTGGGTCACTTCATTCCATGCACTTCTAGCATAGCTGATGGCATCTGCAATGTTAAATTTACTCCAGAAGGTTGGTACTGCCAGGTTGGTACTGCCAGGTTGGTACTGCCAGGTTGGTACTGCCAGGTTGGTACTGCCAGGTTGGTACTGCCAGGTTGGTACTGCCAGGTTGGAGTCAGTCCATTGATGCAACTAGTTTTTCACACCTTTTTTTGTGTAGTTACACTTGAATGACTTAATAACTCCCCGGTCCAGTGATTGTATTAGAGATGTTGTATTTGGAGGTAAAAATACAACTTTTACATGTGGGGTCAGATCCAGCAAAGCTTGTGGATGAGTACGGGAATTATCAAGAATGAAGAGAGCCTTGAATGTAAGGTTCTTGCTGTGCAGGTAAAACTTGACTTCAGGAATAAAGTGATGCTTAAACCAGTCAGTAAATATTTCCTCTGTTATTCATGCTGACTGGTTAGACCTCCAAATTACTGGTAAGGTGTTTTTATCTACACCTTTCAAAGCACGAGGATTCTTAAAGGGGTAAATAACCATGGGCTTACATTTGAAATCACCTGACGCATTACCGCAAAGGAGCAAGGTGAAGTGATCTTTTGAAGCCCGGTGCACTTTTCTCTTGCTGACTGATATAAGTTCGTGTTGGCATTTTTTCCCAAAAAAATACTTGTCTCGTCAGCAATAAACACTTGATGTGGCTCATAGCCCCCCTCAGAAATAATTTCCTGCAATTCAGCAGGGAACTTACTGCTGTATGATCAGCTGAAGCACTTTCACCAGAAAACTTAATATTATGTAACTTGTTATGCAACTTAAAGTTGTGGAACCAGCCTGTGCTAAACACACTCTTTTTCAGGCCTTCCTTCCTTATTACACACTGCTTTAAACAACTGTAAGACCTTTTATCTAATTAAGAGGAAATTAAGTGGTACACCTTTCTTTGTCTTTTGTTCGATCCATCAAGCAACAAGTTTTCAGTTTTATTTACTTGCTGTGATCTGTGTGTCATTCTTTTCATGAGGTGACATCTTGGGTTATTCTTTACACAAGCTCGTATATTCGCCTCGATCTTTTTAATTGTACGAACTGACGCTTAATTAAGGCCATAGACCCTCACTATATCCACCACACGTGAGCCACTCTTAAGCTCATCTAATACCTCGATTTTCTTTGTAATTCCTCGACTTGAACTAATTTTACGAAGTGTTAAACAAAAATATGCCTTAACTCTTCAATCGTGCTTTAACCAAAACATGCAAGACAAAACCGAGTTTATATATATATATATATATATATATATATATATATATATATATATATATATATATATATATATATTTGTTAAAAATAGGAGAGGAGAGTTTTTTAACGGAGAGTTAGAGGTATCGGGAGATGGAGGGAATATTTTGAGGAATTGTTAAATGCTGATGAAGATAGGGAAGCCGTGATTTCGTGTATAGGGCAAGGAGGAATAACATCTTATTGGAGAGGGGAAGAACCAGTTGTGAGTGTGAGGGAAGTACGTGGGACAGTGGGTAGAATGAAAGGGGATAAAGCAGCTGGGATTGATGGGATAAAGATAGAAATGTATAAAGCAGGTGGGGATATAGTATTGGAGTGGTTAGTGTTTTTATTTAATAAATGTATGGAAGAGGGTAAGGTACCTAGGGACTGGCAGAGAGCATGCATAGTTCCTTTTATAAAGGCAAAGGGGACAAAAGAGAGTGTAAAAATTATAGGGGAATAAGTCTGTCGAGTATACCTGGTAAAGTGTATGGTAGAGTAATTATTGAAAGAATTAACAGTAAGACGGAGAGCAGGATAACACATGAACAAGGAGGCTTTAGGAATGGTAGGGGGTGTGTAGACCAAGTGTTTGCAATGAAACATATAGGTGAACAGTATTTAGATAAAGGTAAAGAGATTTTTGAGGCATTTATGGATTTGGAAAAGGCGTATGATAGGGTGGATAGGGGGGCAATGTGGCAGATCTTGCAAATGAATGGAATAGGAGGTAAGTTATTGAAAGCAGTGAAGAGTCTTTACGAGGATAGTGAGGCTCAGGTTAGAGTATGTAGGCGAGAGGGGGATTATTTCCCAGTAAAAGTAGGCCTTAGTCAGGGATGTGTGATGTCACCATTGTTGTTCAATATATTTATAGATGGAGTAGTAAGAGAAGTGAATGCTCGGGTGTTGGCAAGAGGTGTGGGGTTAAAATATATAGAATCTAACACAAAGTGGGAGTTGTCACAGTTGCTCTTTGCTGATGACACTGTGCTTTTTTGAGATTCTGAAGAGAAGTTGCAGAGGTTGGTTGATGAGTTTGTTAGGGTATGTAAAATAAGGAAATTAATAGTGAATATAGGAATGAGTAAGGTGATGAGTATGACAAAAAAAATTAGGTAACGAATGATTGAATATCAGATTGGAGGGAGAGAGTGTGGAGGAGGTGAATGTGTTCAGATATTTGGGAGTTGATGTGTCGGCGGATGGGTCTATGAAAGATGAGGTAAATCATAGAATTGACGAATGGAGAAAGGGGAGTGGTGCACTGAGGAGTTTGTGGAGACAAAGAACTTTATCCATGAAAGCAAAGAAGGGAATGTATGAGAGTATAGTTATATCAACGCTCTTGTATGGGTGTGAGGCATGGGTTGTGAATGTTGCAACAAGGAGAAGGCTGGAGGCAGTGGAGATGTCATGTCTGAGGGCAATGTGTGGTGTGAATATAATGCAGAGAATCCGTAGTTTGGAGATTAGGAGGAGGTGTGGGATTACCAAAGCTATTATCCAGAGAGCTGAGGAGGGGTTATTGAGATGGTTTGAATATGTAAAGAGGATGGAACGAAATAGCATGACTTCGAGAGTGTATAGATCTGTAGTTGAGGGAAGGCAGAGTAGGGTTCGGCCTAGGAAATGTTGTAGGGTGGGGTAAAGGAGGTTTTGTGTGCGAGGGGCTTGGACTTCCATCAAGTGTGCGTGAGCGTGTTAGATAGGAGCGAATGGAGACAAATGGTTTTTAGGACTTGACGTGGTGTTGGAGTGTAAGCAAGGTAACATTTATGAAGGGATTCAGGGAAACCGGCAGGCCGGACTTGATTCCTGGAGATAGGAAGTACAGTGCCGGCACTCTGAAGGAGGGGTGTTAATGTTGCAGTTGTATAAATGATGTGTAGGCATGCCTCTGGCAAGACAGTGATTGAGTGAATGATGATGAAAGTTTTTCTTTTCGGGCCACTTTGCCTTGTGAGAAACAGCGATGTGTTAATAATATATATATATATATATATATATATATATATATATATATATATATATATATATATATATATATATATTATATATATATATATGCAAAAAGATCACAGTAAACAGGTGATATCAAAATATGCAAGACAACCACTATGAAAAATGAAGAATTCCAAACGCTTTCGTGACTACTCTACATTATCAAGGAACTATAAAGGAAACGTGATAAGGCTTATATTTTCTATTTTTTCATAGTGGTTGTCTTGATATATATATATATATATATATATATATATATATATATATATATATATATATATATATATATATATATATATATATATATATATATATATATATATATATATATATATACATATATATATATATATATATATGATATATATATATATATATACATACATATATATATATATATATATATATATATATATATATATATATATATATATATATATATATATATATATATATATGTATGTATTGAAGTGGTCGAGTCTGAGCTTCTGGCCAAGCGTAGTTCTGGGTCGTTACACTTTGGAATCTCGTATACCTGAGGCGTGCCTTACAAATAGACTCTCAAGGTCCACACCGGACAATTCTTCTGAATGTTTTTTTTTTTTTTGTTCGTTGTAACCATGTCACCTCTCATACTTCTGTCGTCTAGTGTCGTCAAGTTTAGGTTCTCTAGCTTCTCCTCGTAAGTCATAGCCCTAAGCGATTAGACTAGTTTCATTGTAAACCTTTCCACCTTTTTTCCAGCTTATTTACATGCTTTACCAGACGTGAAGTCCATGTTGACGCTGCATACTCCAAGATGGGCCTGACAAATGCTGCATTAAAGGTCGTGAATTCTTCCTTGTTGATGTTCCTGAATACTACACATAAATTTGCCAGTCATGAGTTTTCTGAAGCAGTTATTCTGTTGATGTGCACCTCAAGCGAAATGGACGGTGCTATGCTCACCCCAAGGTTCTTCTCCTTCAGGAAGGTTTGCTAACTATGTCTCGAAAACCTATACTCTGATCCGGACGTCTATGGCTTTTTTCGATTTTCATAACTTTGCATTTGCTGGGGGTTAAATTACAGTGGATACTTGTCAGACTATTCCTGCAGCTTATCCTTATGCATTGGCAATCTTTTCTGGTCTACTACTGTTTGCATTTTTCTCACTGGTTTCACAAAGTTTGCGAACAGGAACACCTCTGATTCTTATTTCCTTTGTCTTGTTTTGTATATTCATAATATATAGTATTTGGAACAGTTGTTGACACTTGTGAAACCACAGACACTCGCTCATCCTGAAACCTCCTTCCTGACAATAACATGTTGCATTTTTCCCGTTAAATATTCCTTATCCACAGTAATGCTTTTGGAATTCTGTATCGAATGACTTCTGGCAGTACAAAAATATGCTGTACAGTCCACCCATCCCTCTTTCTCTTGCCTTACTTTCTTAAATGTAATATTGAACTCTAGCAGATTTGGGTGACCGAATTTACTATCTTAAAATTCTTTCTAGTTGATGATTATGAATGATTATGAATGTACTCATAATCTTATACATAACCTTTCTTACTATGCATATTAGTGACACTGATATATAATGAAATGTTATTTGTCCGTTACCTTTCTTGAACACTGAGATTACATTCACTATTTTCCAGGCCTCTGGAAGCTGCCGTTTTAAATCGATTTGTTGAAGATTGCACCTAGTGGTTCAGAGTTACTCTGCTCCTGCTTGCAGAACCCTTGTAGAGACTTTATCTGGTCATTATCCTCAGGTGTATCTACTGTAGTTCAATCAGTATTTTATTTACCTCTCCTTCCGTTGTATGGACAATGTCCAGTACTTGTTGTTCAACCTCTTTCACTGTCTGACTCTGTGCCAACGTTTCTGATTCTACTGAGAATTGAGAATACCTCTCCTAATCTTTTGTTCATCTTCCCACAGATTTCCTGTTCATTCCTAGTGAGCTGATTCCCTTTCTTCTTCAGCTTTATTACCAGACCTTTCACAGTGTCTTCCTTTCGATGCTGTTGTATATCAATTTTGGCTTTGTATGCTATTTCATTCTCAAATTGCCATTCAGCCTCTCTTCTTACCCCATGCATATTTACTTCTGGCTCTTAGTGCTTCTCTATTGTCTGGCATTGTTTTGCTTCATGTATGCCTTTAATGATCTCTAACATTTGGCATTTTTATTTTTCTACACTTCTGAGTGTACCACGGACTCATTCTGTTCTTTCCTTTGCTTCATCTGCTTCTGGGAATGAATTTATCCTACTCTTCCCCACCCTTTCCACCCATAATTCGTCATTTCAGTTGCTATTTTTCCTATAGCCCTCTTTCCCATGGTAATCTGCTTAGGAATTGCTTCATACTAATATAGTTTCCTTCCTTCATGCTTTATGTACTTCCCCACGTTCACTTTCACAAGGTGATTCAACCTCAGCAATGCATGGTCTCTAGCACCACAAGACCTCTCATATTCGAAGTTCCCTTCATCAGAGTCCACCATTGCTAGTTCATCACCTCCTCCATATCCCTAGTTGTGTTCCTGATGTATAGATATATGAAGTTTCCCATCGCCAACGCCAATAGCCTAGTTTTCCATGGTTCTGGTCCTCCATGTGGCTGTAGACTTTCCCAGTCAATTTACTAATGGTTAAAGTCTCCCATGACAGTAGTTTTACTTTGCCATGTGGACCCGTCTAGCTAAGTCTCCCATTGTGGTTATCATAGCCCTTTTGTTGTCCTCATTTCTGTCTTAGTTTCTTGATCTTGAGTGGTGAAAAGTACATCACTGCTATTATCACCTTGCGACCTCAGTTCAGTGTCCCTAAATATGTAGTCATGAAACGTCCTCATTTATTCAGTTCATCTCTGCAAAATTCCATTGGTTCTGAACAGCAGTGCTACTCCTCCAACTACTCTGTTTCATCTGTTCTTCCTCATTATTTGATATCTTTCTGGGAAAACTGCATTTGTAATCATCTCTGTAAGCTTAGTCTCTGTTCTTAGTAGTCTTTAGGAATGCCTCCACTATTCGCCCTTTCCATTTATCCCTCTTATTTGTAGTCTCATCTGCATTAATATGCCACACCTTTAATTACCTTTTCATTAATGTGTTCATGTTTTCGAGGTCCTGTTCTCCTGGTTCCTGTTCATGTGTCAAGTGAGGAGTGGGTATACGGGAGAGTGGAGGTTTGGGATGATGATAAGGGCTAGTTGTGTTTGGAAGGGGGGAGGAATGATCTTGCACTGGAAGTGGGTGGGACTGAGGTTGTGGGGCTAGTAGTGTGGTGTAGGTAGGGAGAATGGGGTGTAGGGTATGATTTGACTAGAGTTAGAGTGAGGTAGGGATTGAGGTTTGAAGTACTATTTGTGCCAGAACTTGGTGTTCCCACTGAGGCATCTTTCAGACTGTTGGGCTGAGTGTACTCCTCCTCTGGAGGTGAAGCTTCTTCCTCATCAATGCCTTCCCTGGTTCTTTCTGTCTTCAACTGTTTTTTATTCTCTCCTTCAGTTGTTCCCTCTTCAGTAACGCTCTGTCCATTTCAAGGTACAGACGATGATATCTCTCAATAATTCTCAAGTGTTTTAAAGGGTCAATCTGATTAGCCGTATATTGTCCATTGCGTACTTCCCCGTCCTCTGGAAATTTTCAAAGTTTGCCTGGGCACCTCTATATTCAATGATATTATGAACCTCACTTTCATTCGAAGCCAATTCATTTTTAGTGGTAGTTCCTTAAACCACCTGGAGGGGGATGGATAAAAATCGTGACTGCATCTCTCATTCTTCCACTTACTTTCCTTTCAGAGGTCATTGTCTGGTGAAATCTATAACTGTGCTTCTTCCCATATTATTTACCTATTAAACTTGGTACCGTTTTCCCTTCACTCTTCCTTCCTTTCATCTCTAGTTCTGCTCTCGTCTTTTTGATATCTAGGCAGTGCACCTTCGACCCAGCAGCGATATAGCTTTTTTCCTGTGTCTCACGTGCTTCCAACATTCTCGTCACCTATGCAACGATTGAGAAGATTTTTTCCATGCTCAGCGCCAGTCGAGCGTTTGATGCCAGCCATTAATATTTTCCCTCCGTCGAATGAGTTCCTGACTGCATCTCCTCAGGATCGAGGCATCATTTATTTGCTCTCTGGATTCCCATTTAATTCTGCTACTTCCCACAGTGTGTGTGTGTGTGTGTGTGTATGTACTCATCTAGTTGTACTCACCTAGTTGTGGTTGCAGGGGTCGAGTCATAGCTCCTGGCCCCGCCTCTTCACTGGCCGCTACTGGGTCACTCTCCCTGCGCCATGAGCTGTGTGTGTGAACAACTCACCTATATGTTCTCATCTATTTGTGGAGGCAAGGTTCGAGTCACAGCTCCTGGCCCCACCTCTTCGCTGATCGCTATTACGTTCACTCTCTCTGTTTCAAAAGCTTTATCATACCTTTTCTTAAAGCTACATATGGATCCTGCCTGCACTACATTTCTTTGCAGATTGTTCCACTTCGTGACAACTCTATGACTCAAGAAATACTTCCTAACATCCCTGTGACTCATCTGATTTTTCAACTTCCAGTTGTGATACCTTGTTGCTGTGTCCCATCTTTGAAACATTCTGTCCCAATCCACATTGTCAATTTCTCTTAATATTTTATACGTCGATATCATGTCCCCCTATCATTTCTGTCCTCCAGTGTCATCAGGTTGATTTCCCCCTCTCCTCATATGACATACCCCTTTAGCTCCGGAACTATTCTTGTTGTAAACATTTGCATCTTCTCTGATTTTTTGACGTGCTGACCAGGTATGGTTGCAGGTGTCGAGTCACAACTCCTGGCACAGCCTCCTCATTGGTCGCTACTAGGTCCACTCTCTCCCTGCTCCATGAGCATTTTCTACATCCATGAAAGCAATGAAAAGTTCCTTAATTTATCAAAAAAAAATTCATTTATATGTTTCAACATAAACACTTGGTCTAGACATCCCCTACCCATTCTAAAGCCTCCTTGTTCATCCGCAATCCTACCATACACTTTATTTGGTATACCCAGATAAAGTGTATGGTATGTTTATTCCCCTACAATTTTTACACTCTCTTTTGTCCACCTTCTCTCTATCTGCAAGTCCTTAGGTACCATCCCCTCTTTCATACATTTATTGAAAAAAAGTAATTAGCTCTGTGAAGACGTGTCTTGTGTGCTCTCTGTGAATCCGAACAAGATGTTCTCTCTTGAGCTACTCTACCAGCGGCTGAAGGAAGAACTGAGGGTAGCTAAGCTTGAGATACAGCGAATGACTGAGGAAAACAAGAGGATTCGTAGTAAGCCTTCTGTTGAGAGTCCTCAAGCCAAGAGTGGAACCTGGACAGTGGCTGGAATGCATGGGACAAAGTTGAGGATCAAGAGGACGGATGGCGAGGTAGAATCAACGAAGATCCAGGAAACTGTTGTGGAAACATCGAACTGATTCTCCATGTTACCCGATGAATGTGAGTCGACTACTGGGAACATCACGACGAACGACACCAAGGTAGGTAAGAACATTGTTCTTGTTGGGGATAGTCAGATTAGGTACATGGATAGAGCCTTCTGCTTGAAAGATAGAAGTAGGAGACAGAGGGTTTGCTTTCCTGGGGCTGGGATGGAGGATATTGTTAGCCGTCTGGACGACATCATGAGAGGTAATGGGAGCAATCCTATTATCTGTCTCAGTGCTGGAGGCAACGATGTTGGCAAACGTAGAAGTGAAGACCTGACTAGCAGGTATAGGTCAGCAATAGACATAAATAGGAAGAAGGGTGGGAACCCTGTCATATGTGGTATTTTGCCAAGGAGAGAAGTTGGAATGAATGGTTGTCCAGGGCAATTGGTATCAATTGCTGTCTGGACAAATACTATAAGGAAAATGCAGTAACATTCATTGGCAACTGGGACCTCTTCTATGGCAGAAATGACATGTGTGCCAGGGATGGGGTTCACTTATCTAGGTCTGGGGTGGGGGCACTGGCAACTGCAGTGGAGGGAGCTGTTAGGGCTTTAAACTAGTAAAAGTTAGTGGTATGGGTTTTTGGGGAAAAAGAGTGAAGTCCCAGTGTAGTAATATTATGAGTTCTAGGGAAACTAGTAATATGCAGAATAAGGTGGATACTGGAAAGCCAGTGGCACTAGATGACAAGGACAGTAATAGGTATAGTGGAAAAACAGAAATGAGCAGGAAGGGTAAAGAGAAAGGAGGGTCTTTATATATATATATATATATATATTATAGTAATTGTCGTAGTGCTAGGAATAAGATGGACGAGTTGAGATTAGTTGCTAGTGCAGGTAACATTGATGTATTTGCCATAACTGAGACGTGGTTTAATTCGAAAAATCGGGACATGCCTGCTGAATGTCACATTCAGGGTTTTAAATTGTTCCAAGTAGACAGAAGTATCGGGAAGGGGGGTGGGGTGGCACTCTATGTCAGTGATCATATCAAATGTTGCATAAAAATGGGTATAAAGTCTGAAATAATACATACAGAGTCTGTCTGGATAGAATTTTCAGAGGTGTGTGAAAAATTTATTTTAGGCGTGATATATCGTTCTCCAAACTTAGATAGGGAACAAGGGAGACTACTTTGAGAGGAAATTGTTAAGGCCACAAGGCACAATAACTTAGTAATTCTAGGGGACTTTAACTTTAGTCAGATTGATTGGAATTTCTTGACAGGGAATTTAGAATCTAACGACTTTTTAGAAGTAGTTCAGGAATGTTTTTTGAAGCAGTTTGTGACAGAACCTAAAAGGGGAAATAACCTACTTGACTTGGTTCTGGCAAACAAGGAAACCCTTGTTAATAATTTAGAAATTACAGAGGAGCTCGGCACAAGCGACCACAAGTCAATTACTTTTAGCATTGAATGGATGTATGATAGTAGGGATAATTCAGTAACGATCCCAGATTTTCGCTTAGCAGATTATAATGGGCTTAGAGAACACTTATCAACTGTGGACTGGGGTAACAAAGAGGGCTATCAATATGACAGCTTTCTTAACACTATACAAGCTGCTCAAAGAACATTTATCCCGTACAAAGAAATTAGATCAAGTAGAAATGATCCAAAATGGATGAATAATAGGCTCAAATATCTTTTAGGGCAGAAGAAAGGAATTTATAGGCACATAAAAAGAGGTGAGGGTCATCTTATAAATCAGTATACTGACATTAAGAGGGACGTTAAAAAGGGGATAAGAAAAGCTAAACGGGACTATGAAATTAAAGTTGCTAGGGATTCAAAAACTAACCCAAAAAGTTTTTTCGAGGTTTATAGAACAAAAGTTAGAGATAAGATAGGTCCCCTTAAAAATAACTCTGGGCATCTTACTGATGCCCAGGATCACACAGGAAGACATTAATAATATCCCAGTAATTAATTTTTACAGTGGCCCTGAAGAAGATAAATTATGTAATATCACAGTCACTAGCGAAATGGTTATGAAACAACTAGACCGACTGAACCAAAATAAATCGCCGGGTCTTGATGAGCTTTTTGCAAGGGTTCTTAAGGAATGCAAAATGGAACTCTGTGAACCATTATCTAACATTTTTAATTTATCTCTTCAAACAGGTGTAGTGTAGTCGCAGCCTTCCCCGACATCGTTATAGAGGATTCATGGTCTCATCCCCTTGGGCTGTTAAGAGAGTAAATATGTGTGAGTTATATATTATTGCCCCAAAGGAGCGTATGCCCATATCATCAGTCACTGAATGGACTGAAAAGCGGTTTACTCACGGGGATTGGGCGGATCGCCCGCGTCTCACCGGGTGAATGATAAATCTGCCTAGATTATGAACATGTTCCCAACTGCGCAGCCTTATGAACATATACATGTCTGAGCAGACTTACCTGGGTATTTGTATCGGACCCTCAATTCACACCCGGAGAACAATGTCTTGCTTGAAGAACGTTGCTGAAGAGTCACTGCCTTGTTAGATGAAGTACACTCACGATTGTCTCTCTACGTACAACAATTCTCAGTCTTTTTGCAGTAGTAAGAAGCTGCGCACACTTCTGAATATACCGTGATTTTATGATTAATTATCACTAAATGCGCTGGAACAGAGTTCTTATCCGATTTCCCGGCGTTAGTGGAGATTGAATAGGAAATCGAAGACGTACGACGAATGTCACTTTGTCAGGTCAAATCACTGTGCCGTAAGCCCCGTTTCCTGGTCTCTGGTTAGTTCAATCTGAGCCTCCTGCGCCCCTGACTGCGGCTCTCTCCTTGTTTTGCTGACCTAAGCTCAATTCCCCACTTGCTAAATGATGCAACAATTTGCAGTTCAAATGCTTGTGTTCTCTAAATATTTCGATCACTCATAGTTTATGATTATAATGTCAAGTGTAGAAACTGATACAGCAGTTTTCTTTAACTTTCCTGCTACGGCAAAGAGTCCCATTTATATCAAATGTCTATTACTCATTAATTCACACTTCTTGCAATGGGTCAGCCATCACATGACTTCTGGCTTCCTGGGTCCGTTCATCTGTTATGCATTAAACTGTTGACCAGGAAGCCAGACGCCGTCTGGCCCTTTTCTAAGGGCTGGGCCTTTAAGGGCAGAAGGGGCAGAAAAGGCTGATACCCCCCTCTCTTGGAGAATTTTCTCCACAGGCCGTTCCTGCCTATCTAATTTACTAACCTTCTTCAGTAAAGCTTTTGAGGCTGTTGATCACGATAAAGAATCCGATATTGTTTATTTAGACTTTAGTAAGGCTTTTGATAGAGTACCGCACCAGAGACTGTTAAAGAAAGTGGCAGCTCATGGCATTGGGGGTAAAGTGCTGTCATGGATCGAGTCATGGCTCACCAATAGGAAGCAGAGAGTGTGCATAAATGGAGTTAAATCCGAGTGAGGATCTGTAACAAGTGGTGTTCCACAGAGATCAGTCTTGGCCCGTTGTTGTTTATAATATATATCAATTACCTTGACGAGGGAATTACTAGTGATACGGGCAAATTCGCCGATGACACGAGGATAGGTAGGATAATTGATTCAAACGTAGATGTCAGGGAACTTCAGGAGGATTTAGACAAACTCAATTCGTGGTCAGAAAAGTGTCAGATGCAGTTCAATGTAGATAAATGCAAGGTTCTGAAGCTCGGGAGTGTCCATAACCCAAGCACTTATAAGTTAAATAATGTAGAACTTAGCCATACAGACTGCGAAAAGGATTTGGGGGTTATGGTAAGCAGTAACCTTAAACCAAGAAATGGCTAAGCGTACGTAATAAGGCAAACAGATTACTGGGATTTATATCAAGAAGTGTAAGCAACAGATTACGCAGCTCAGTTCTGGTCTCCATATTACAGAATGGATAATAATTCTTTAGAAAGCATTCAGCGTAGAATGACTAAATTAATACATAACATTATAAATGTTCCTTATGAAGAAAGATTGAAGACCCTTAAATTACATTAACTTGTAAGACGTAGAATGAGGGGGGACATGATCGAGGTATACAAGTGGAAAATGGGTATTAATAAAGGGGATATAAATAAGGTCTAGAGGATATCTCTCCAAGAGAGAACCCGCAATAATGGATTCAAATTAGATAAGTTTAGATTTAGAAAGGATATAGGAAAGTATTGGTTTGGAAATAGGGTAGTGATGAGTAGAACAGTCTGCCTAGTTGGGTTATTGAAGCAAGGACCTTGGGTAATTTCAAATTTAGGTTGGATAAATTCATGAGTGAGAGGGGTTGGATATGAGTGGGAATTGCACATGAGTAAATAGAATTATCAAAGCTTATTTCTTAGGTAGCATTGAAGATTGGGTTGAACAAATATTCTGTTAGTGGGATGGAATGTGAAGGACTTGCCTAGTATGGGACAACAGGCCTCCTGCAGTGTTCCTCCTTTCTTATGTTCTTAAAACTATCCCACCCTTCTTCAACACCCGCACTACCTATACTCTCACTAGCCCATCTTCTTCCAGATGCTTATATCTCACCCTAACTTCCTCATCCCTTACATTTTAAGGAATAGTAAATAAATTTAATTTAGCTAAAAACTATATTACCTTAGTTTAGGGAAGCTAGGTGAGGTTGCTATGTTAATTTTGTTCCAAAAATATAAATCTTCATATCATTGTTAAAAATATTTTTTTAGCTATGTAAAATAATATTTTGTAAAAGTTTAATTTTTAAGGGAGTTGTCACCTACTCGGCAAGTTCGGCTTATTTATTACGACATATACGTGCATCAGAACATAAGAAAAAAGGAACACTGCAGCAGGCCTACTGGCCCATGCGAGGCAGGTCCAATTCTCCCACCGGCTTAAGCCAATGCCATGACCTAGTCAGGTCAGTCACATTCACTTAAGGGAGGAGCACAGCATCTGACCTAGTAGCACACGCTAGTCAGGTCCAACTCACACCCACCCACACCCACTCATGTATTTATCCAACCTATTTTTAAAACTACACAACGTCTTAGCTTCTATGACGGTACTCGGGAGTTTGTTCCACTCATCCACAACTCTATTACCAAACCAGTGCTTTCCTATATCCTTCCTGAATCTGAATTTTCCCAGCTTAAAACCATTGCTGCGAGTCCTGTCTATGCTAGATATTTTTAGCACGCTATTTACATCCCCTTTCTTAATTCTTGTTATCCATTTATACACCTCAATCATATCCCCCCTAATTCTACGCCTTTCTAGAGAGTGCAGATTCAGGGCCCTCAGTCTATCCTCATAGGAAAGATTTCTGATACATGGGATCAACTTTGTCATCCTCCTCTGTACGTTTTCCAGTGCATTTATATCCATTCTGTAATACGGTGACCAGCACTGTGCAGCATAATCTAAATGAGGCCTAACCAAAGATATATAGAGTTGAAGAACAACCTGAGGACTTCTGTTATTTATACTTGTTGATATGAAGCCATGGAGACAGGTAAGAGAGAAGAGGCATGGAAGAGAGTAATAGTCCGGTTATCTGCTGACATAAAAACAAATTGGGAAAGACGCTATTTCTGTTGTAACTTATTCTGTAAACCACAGTAATCACCACTTAAAGAATGGAGACGAATGTTGATAAATGAGAATCTTTAATCCGGAAACGTTTCGACAGCCAGTGACTTCTTCAGTCCAACACAGAACGGTGGAAGATAAGAAATGAGGTAATCAGTCACTGAGCCTTGAGCCTACGTGTTCACTCCATCAGTCTTGATAAACCTACCAGCATATGCGCAAACAAGGGCTTATGTACTGCTGACAGATGAGGCGAAGTCACCAGCGTAAAAGTCGCGCTAGAGGAAAGTAGGTTATGTCTTTACGTTAGACAAGCTTTGATAAATTCCCTGCATCAAAATCCCATGATGTGACTGTTTCACCCCTGCCTGGTGAAACGTTTCACCCCTGCCTGGTGAAACGTTTCGAGATTAAAGATTCCCAAATGTTGCAGAAATGTATCATTAATCAACTTGTCGTTTTTCAAAAGCATTTATTTAAATTACGTCATACACAGCAACCTCTTGGGATCTTGATGCGGGGAATTCTTCAAAGCTTGCCTAACCTATGGGCATGACCTACTTCCATTATCGGGTTTTCTTCACTGGTGACTCTGCCTACCACCTTATCTGTCTACAATATATATGTTCTTTCTGCGCGTATATGTTGTGCCTTTATCAAAATTGATGGACTAAACACATCAACTCCAGGCTCACGGACTAATTATCTCAAACTCCTCATCTCCCACGGTGCTCTGTATTGGACTGAAGACGCACTGACCAGTGAAACGTTTCTTAAAGATTCCCAAAAGTTGGACAAATGCCTTATTTATTAATATGTCTGTTTTCTACACCATTTATACACAGACGAATACTGGAGCTGCAATATTTTTAATTTTTATTTTTAATGATGTTCATTTCTTATTATCGCTTTAATCGTGTGTTTTTTATATGCTTCGTATTTTGGAACACAGAACATTTGTGTTAAGTAAGATTTTCCCTGATTAATATATGAATATTAAAAAAATCATTTTAATTTTTGTCTTCCTGTTGAAAAAATATCTCCTGACATGAAACATGTCAACATAACATTCCCAAAAATAAGCAAGATGGAAGTAATAGTAATGGAAAATATATGACTGAGGCAATAATAAAGTAAAATGTTAGAACGTGTAATATCTCCTGAAGCAGTAATCCTGTTGATGCATTCAATCATTGTCGAGGTATTCTAAACAGGTTTTTTATTTCTACTCAGATTTGACGAGTATGAACGATGTGATCTGCAAGGAGCCTTTGGCGGTGGTTCTGCAAGAAGAGGGAAACAATGAAATCAACCACTCATCTGCAGAGAATTCGTGCATCAAATATGCAAACATGAGTATTGATAGAGAACCTGTATCAGGTGTGACTTCGAAACGATTGACATGCTTTTACATTTAATGTACATTGCATATTTTGCAGTCAAGTTACAAAGTTATCAGACAAAGAGGCAATGTTGTCTACCCTCGAATAACCACTGACTTTCAATCAGCATATGCACGGAGCATAGCAACGAGTGGGCTCTCTGTGTTGAAAGTTGGATGGTGTTTGTGTAAAATTTGATTGCTATGCAAGACAAAATTCCTGACGACCTATTGACACTCGTAAAGAAGTAATTGTCAAGAAAGTGGTCGTTTACATGACAGAAAATGATTATGTACAGATAATCATTAGCGATCATGTACAGAAGATGGAAGAATACTGCAATGATCACGTCTATTGTCTCAAAAACATGAAGACAAAAATCGTGAAACACTTCAGGGATAACATTGTCATGAAATACTTAAATAGGAAGGTCAATGTGACAGCTTTCTGACAAACAGCAAAACCTACGCTGAAAGCTTTATTTACGAGGCACCTAAACTGATAGACTTTGACAATGAAAAAAATGAGGATTGTGAAGATAGTTTCGTATCTCAAGAATGATATTAAGCACATAAACTCTCAAGAAAATATGTTCCATATTCTTGACAATGTTTCTTCCTTGAAAGAAAACAATGCTCTTAATCACAACAAAAAAAAAAACACTTGGAAGAGGAAAGTTGTAACGAGGGTTTTGGTCTGTCCTGGACTATTGTAGAGCTACAACTGGCGCGAGAAAAGTAGAGAAAGCCTGAAGATCATACAGTAAGGGGCAGTTAAAGAATAGAATGGTAGTAGTAGTAGCATAGGTGGACAGAATTAAATGTAGTAGTATTAGTAGCAGCAGTAGTAGCAACAATAGTAGTAAAAGTAGGAGCAATAGTATGAGTAGCAGAAGCAGTGGTAACAGAGGTAGCAGTAGTGGTAGTAACAGTAATGAGGAGGCAGTAGTAGCAGTGGTAGTTGTGTTAATGCTAGTGGAAGTGATTGAAGTAGTGTTAGCAGCAGTGATATAAGTAATAAAAATCATAAGATACAGTGGTAAGGTAGTGAAAGAATAGGTAGTATTAGTTGATGATACTGTTGTTGTATTAGTATTAGGTAGTACAGTGGAAGTAGTAGTGATATTGATAGTGGAAAAATAGTAGATGAAATAGCATAAAGTATTGTAATAGTGAAATATAGGTGGAATACCCGGTAGGAGTGTGGTAAATGGTCTTGAGCGAATTAAAGATTACGTTGCGCATGGGAAAGGAGGTGTTTTGGCTTTAGATTGGAAGGGTGCATATGATAGTGTGGAAAGGGACGTGCTGTATGACATAATGAGAAGGCAGGGTTTGGGGGAAGAAATTGTGAAGTGGATTGAGAGGTTGTATGGGGGAGCGTGTGTCAGAGTACAGGTGAATGGTAGATTGGGGATTTGGTTCCAATGGGTAGGGGTCTGCGGCAGGGTTGTCCCCTTTCGCAGATATTATTTGCGTGTTTACAGGACCCATTTTACAGATTAATTGAGGTAGGGGTGTGGATGAATGTTGATGAGGCAAAAGAACGCACGGGCATCGTAGGGTACGTGGACGACACTACGGTACTTGTGGGTTCGGAGCAGGGCTGGTAAATGTGGGGACATTGTTCGTGAGTTTTGTGGAGCAACTGGGATGAGAATAAACGATAGTAAGACAAAATTATTGGAGGTAGGTACTTGGGTGGGAGGGACGTTGGGCAGAAGTCAGGTGTGGCACGTCGTTTCAAGTGTGAGGATATGTGGGTGGAATTTATGAAGGATCGTCGTTTGGCTAGAGAATTGAATTCACGTAGGGTGATACAGGGGCGACGGACCTACTGCAGGTTTGGAGAGCGAAGGAAGTTACTTTGAGACAGAGGGTAATAATAGTGAATAGTATGGTTTATAGTAAGCTGTGGTATGTAGCTGCCATATTCCCTTTATTACAGGCTGACGTGGAGGTTCTGGAACGAATGGTTTTAAGTATGTGTGGGCTGGTGGAAGGCATTGGGTAGGGCGTAATGTTGTGCGCAACAGTGTGAAATTGGGGGTTTGGGATTAATTTGGTTAGAACGTAGACTGTTGTGCTTGTACCTCAAACGTTGTCTGGTGCGGAGGGTGGATTAGGCAGGTCGGGGAAGAAGGAGTGGGGGGTACTCCGGGAGATGAGTGAATGGTGGGATGACAGGTCTCTGGTATATTGTAAGGACATATTAAGGAGTTTGATGGTGGTAATACACCCGCAGGACATCTCGGTTGGTAGGCTAAGTATTTTGGGGGGATCTCACCAGGTGATAGAATGCGTGTCGATATATCCTATGTATGGTTGGGCTGAGATAGGGGGGGGATTAAAGGGGTTGAAGCTGAGGTCTAGGGATCGGGAGTTCATGTTTAGGTTTTTACATGATGCTGTGGCGTCAAACGCTTCTTTAGTGAGCATGGGTTTGGTGAGAGATGGTGCATGTGTGAGATGTGGGGAATTGGATACTACACTGCATGGGATATATTTTTGTGAATCTTTGGGGCCAATACGGGAGTGGGCCGGGAGGGCTTCGCTATATGGGGGTGGGGGCATCTCGTTTTTGAGGGCAATGTTTCTGGACCTCAGGGGACTTAATGCTCAGACGCGAAGGGGTCTCATGTATTATCTAGTAGATTTTGTAGGTGGTTCATGGAGACTTAGGGATTTGGGAGCAGGGGAAAGGGTAAAAGCTCTTTCTGCTTGCGTCTATAGGACGAAATGCAGAAATCGTGTAGTGTATGGGAGAGCATGGGAAACTGATTTCAATCAATTGTACAGGGAGTTGAGGATTGCGGATCTATTGGGGTAGACGTGAGTTGGAAGAGGGCTTGACGACTGATACGTATTGGGTGGTCGGGTGACAAACGTGGCTTATATGAGGGGTGATTCTTTCGAATGTATGCTGGTGTAGGGAAAGGGTGAGGAGGGTTTGCTTGGTTGGGGTTTTTAAGGAGTGAGTTTTGGGGTAGACATACATGTGACTTGACCCTCTGTGTGGGTCAGGGTTTGACGGACGACTTTCGGGGCATAGGGTTGATTTAGTCGGGGCTGTATGTGTGTGGTTTGTTTCTTTTTGGTTACCTTTAAATTCATAGGTTTTTTTTCGGTGCAAGGGCTTTGGTTTGGCTGAGGGGGGGGGGGAGGGGGTATGAGGAAGAGGAGGTTTTTTTCAGTCACTACTGTACTGTACATGATAGTCTTAGGTTGGGATTGTAATGAATCCGTAGACTATGGTCAAGGTATTCTTGTGGTGCGCTGGTTTTCTCGTTGCTATGTCAAAATGATCCTTACTATGTGACATTTTCTTTGGTTTGGTAGTTGCTTTTGTTTTGGAAGTAGGGGTTTGTTGACTTAGACGTTGATGCAAATTCGTTGGATTCATATCTGGCATCATTTCTCGTCATGATATATATCTGTTCAGTTTTGCACTCGGATATCATGATTGGTGTATCAAGGTCTATAGGGTTTTGTGGGATAAATTGGTAAAATTTATTATGTATGTTCTCCGAATAAATATATAAACAAGTGATGTAAGATAAACCTTTGTGTGTCGGGTTTATGTTTCAAATAAACTAAGGAAAAAAAAAAGTTGTGTGCTTCATGTTATAAATTCTGTTTCACTGTTTATAGTACCATTTCTGTTATACTGGTTGTGATGTTAATGTATGGATTTTGTGTTAATTGTCTTGGCAGGGTAGTGTCTTGTGTACTGTGTTGGTATAATTATGTCCCTTAATGGAAATTTACATTAAAACTCTCAACAAAAGTACGATTGTTGTTCCGATTTAATATGTTGAGTATTTTTTTTTATTTCAGCATGTCATTGTACGACATGTAGGGGTTACCGTAAGACATGGCATGTTGTCGCTTTACCTATGCATTTATTGTTCATTGTTAATTTATTACCCCAGGTTAACTGATAAGGGTGTTGTTATGTTGTTAACTTTTGTTCTATGTTGTTAACTTTTGTTCTATACTGCTTATTTTGTTATATAAGCTTTGTTTCAGACCATGGCATGGCACTGTTATGTATAATATATTTGTATATATATGACTTTCCAAATAAAATTTAAAAAAAAAAAAAATAGTGAAAAAAAGGTAGCAGTAGCATTATTATTATTATTAATAGTAGTAGTAGTTGTAGTAGTAATTGTTGTTGTATTGCAGTAGTAAATGTGGCAGAAGTTGTAGTAGCACAAATGAGGTAGCAGAAGCGGTAGTAGTACTGGAAGAAGTACTGTAATAGTACAAAGCGCAGTTCAGCAAAATATAGTAGTAAGTGACCTTTCTGTATGAATTTTTCTAGCCACGATATTGTGAAGGTTCATTCGTCATATTACTCTTACCACTGACTCTGCAGTTCCTTTTAAGAAAATTATTCTCTGAAAAGAAGACAGACGTCAAGATTACATTAGTAGGCAACGCTATTCTTCAAGCTACTCGACCTAACCTAGAGCCCTCATCGCACCAAGTATGCATATATCTTCGTTGAATAAGATATACTACTAGTCTCTAACTGAACTTTGTGAGGAGAGGATATTAATGAAAATGAAGATAGAATTAGACTTAATTGAACCTTGTGGGGAGAGGATGCTAATGAAAATAGTGCTTCTGTACCTATGTTTCTCTCCTCTGCCTGTGTTACCACTAGGTATGATACATCAGACTAGGTTAAGCCTGATGCGCTGGTAAAACTTGGTCAAAATAACGTTTATAGTTGCTACTTGTGTTTCCATTCCTCAAGGAGCAAACAAAAATACCAAATGTTGACATGCAGTCTTATTAACGCTACCACACTATATACTGCAATGTATGAACTTTTTGAGAAAAGGAAAGACAAAGAAAAAGAGGTAACAAAAAAATATATATAACATAATAATACAGCAACTAAGTTTTGTTAGGAAT
Organism: Cherax destructor; assembly: GCA_009830355.1. Taxonomy (NCBI): domain Eukaryota; kingdom Metazoa; phylum Arthropoda; class Malacostraca; order Decapoda; family Parastacidae; genus Cherax; species Cherax destructor. The sequence continues at coordinate 249,328 of WNWK01001249.1, read as the reverse complement.
GGGGAATATACATAAATAATAAATGTAAATAAAAAAATAACTGCCACCGAAATACCGTAAATTATATTTTGGGAAAAGACACGTGCCACCAAATGTCATGAAATGAACAGCGTAGTAACATCTTAAAATGTAAATTCATGAATAATGTCAATCCGAAATTTCGTTAATTGGAATTATTAACCAAAATAGGGGAAATGAAAACCGTCAAAATATATTCAACTAGGTATATTAAGTTATATTTTCGACATTTACAATAATCTTACTCTAATAATCCCACTTGAACAATTTATAAGAGCCCAAAGCAAGAAACAATATAAAACAACACCTTTGCCTTACAGCACTATAATCACAGCATACTCACCTCACAGCTTCCTTCTCTTTGCCTGTCCCTCACCGATTTCCAGTGTTCACACTCACACTCATAATTCAATCCAAATTGTGTTCAAACTGGAGCACGTTGAACAACATTCTGAACAACGTTCTTCCACTAGGCTGCCTGAAACTTCGGTGCTCACGAAAGATAGTTATCTACTACACGTATAAGGTTCTGCCAAGCATCCTACCATTTTCAGTTCCTTTAAATATTAGTAAACAACCTAATTACTAGCTCTGTAATCATTGATAATATAACAATAATGTTTTTATAATATTTAATATATATAAATATAAACTAAAACTGTAAAATAGATAATAAAATATGATTTTGTCCTAAAATATTTAAACCCACATTACAAACATTCTTAATATCCCCCTAACCCTATGGTATAACAATAGTTGGGCGTGAACCTATAGCGAGCGAGTCAGAGAACCCCAATCAAATATTATTTTATCAAAGTAACTTCCAATTTCCAAAATCAGAAAAGAAAACCAATGTTACTCTTTCTGTGACAAAACTTACACACCCCTCATATGAAACCTCACACTCATAATAAAATTACTTTACAGTATTCAATATACTGTAGTGATCGTCTCTGATCTACTTATCATAACCTCGCAAAAAATAATACGATTTCGTAACCCCTACCAATGAATCTCACTATATACAATAAATATGAACATAAGTACATAAAAAAAAGGAACACTGCAGCAAGCCTACTGACCCATGCGAGGCAGGTCCATCACTCCCCGGCTTAGACCCGACCACCTGGAGTTAACACTCTCCAGGTAAACTCCAGGTAGTCAGGTCACTTCCACTTAAGGAATTAGTTCGGCATCTGACCTAGTAGCACAAGCTAGTCAGGTCCAACTCACACCCACCCACACCCACCCATGTATTTATCTAACCTATTTTTAAAACTACACAACGTCCCAGCCCCTATGACGGTACTCGGGAGTTTGTTCCACTCATCCACAACTCTATTACTAAACCAGTGCTTTCCTATATCCTTCCTGAATCTGAACTTTTCCAACTTGAAACCATTGCTGCGAGTCCTGTCTTGGCTTGATATTTTCAGCACGCTATTTACATCCCCTTTATTTATTCCTGTTTTCCATTTATACACCTCAATCATATCCCCCCTAATTCTACGCTTTTCTAGAGAGTGTAGATTCAAGGCCCTCAGTCTATCCTCATAGGGAAGATTTCTGATACATGGGATCAACTTTGTCATCCTCCTCTGTACGTTTTCCAGTGCATTTATATAAATTCTGTAATACGGTGACCAGAACTGTGCAGCATAATCTAAATGAGGCCTAACCAAAGATATATAGAGTTGAAGAACAACCTGAGGACTTCTATTATTTATACTTCTTGATATGAAGCCAAGGATTCTGTTAGCTTTATTGCGAACACTTATGCACTGTTGTCTTGGTTTCAGATTACTGCTAACCAGAACTCCTAAATCCTTCTCGCAATCACAAGTATTAAGATCTACATTATTCAGTTTATATGTGGCATGGTTATTGTCCTGCCCAACATTTAGAACTTTGCATTTGTCTACATTAAACTGCATCTGCCACTTCTCCGACCACTGCATCAGTCTATTCAAATCATCCTGGAGTGCTCTAATGTCCTCATTTGAATGAATTGGACGGCCTATTTTGGTGTCATCAGCAAATTTGCTTATGTTGCTATTTATTCCCTCATCTGTGTCGTTTATGTAAATTGTAAACAACAGGGGGCCCAAAACTGACCCCTGTGGGACACCGCTTGAGACGTGCCCCCATTCTGATTTCTCCCCATTTATGCAAACTCTCTCCCGCCTATTTGTCAACCATGGCTCTTCCCAGGAAAAAAAATTATCCTCCTATTCCGTGTGCCTTAAGTTTCCTCAATAGCCTCTGATGTAGAACTTTATCGAAAGCCTTACTGAAGTCCATATACACAATATCATATTCATTACCATGATCTACCTCCTCAAACACCTTAGTGAAAAAAGTTAGTAAATTCGCCTAGTTAATATATATCAGATGCAACTACATAAATGTTTAATATTTTATTAACACTGATATAATAAATAATATTATACTCAAGCAACAACGCAATATGAACTTTTCCCACAGAAAAAAACATAATGAAACAAAGATATACTAAATAATCTAATACCCTATGTTATGTAATAATTGGGAAAGAGCAATATTACAATATGATTCTTTTTCTTCTTGAACTATAAATGATAATACAAAGTTAAAAAGTTCACCACTTGGTTATTCTCTTAAATTGTTTCCTGAATTCTTCAACATAACTTTTAGGAAAAATTATTTGATGCCTCTGAAATATCAACTAAGGAAATTCTAAATATCTGAATCGCCAAAGTTCACTTAAAAAGAAGCCTATTAGTTTCTATGAAAACCTTGATATAAATAAAGGGTTTGTGTTACGTTGCCACGATAAATTCCTCTCAGAGTAAATAATATTTAATTTTAGACATAACACACGCAAAATTAAGGCACATATACCGCAATATTAATGCACCTAACCTTGTATTAGATGAATATTTTTTTTTAACATAAAACGCTATTATGGTCAAGGAATTAAAGTAAAGGAGGCTTTAAGAAAACATCCTTAATCTGCTTAGGTTCTTCAAAACCTCTTTGAAATTTCTAAAGAATCCCTGGCTGTCATTTTCAGATAGTCTGAGTATACTTAATTAAATTCAAGCAAGTTAGTCAGTGGTGACGTGAGGTAGTACCTGTCCTACGCTGTTTGGAGTGACTAGACTGGAGACTTATAGAGCATTATGCCTTGCTTCTATAATGTTTTAGATTTTGAGTTCAAAGTGTTGACGGATGAGGCTCTACTCCGGGAGGAAAATAAGAAACTGAAAATTCGTCTGGATAAGTATAAGAATGAATGTGAGGTTGGGGGTTAGCGAAGAGCAACAGGTTACCAGCAGCAAGAAGCAGATTGGCAGTCATTACAAGCAGGTAGAAGTTTCCAGGAAAGGAAGAAACATCAGAGAGGAAAGTTAAAAGAGCAGATTTGAAGGTAATAAGTCCTTTCTCTGTTCTCCTCTGGTCAGTGAGGATAAAGATACCAATAACTCCTCTGTTAATAAAGATAAAATATATTGACCGCGCCTTCTGTAACAGAGAAATAAAGGTAAGACAGTGGATGTGGAAACTATCGTGAAGGCTATTGAAAACAACCTCATTATCTGCCTCAGTGAAAGTAGAAACAATATTGGGAATGGCAGGAGACAGGAGCTACTGGATACGTACAGACAGCTATTGACTTAATCAGGTCTAAAGGAGGGGTCCTAATCATATGTAGCATTTTACCTAGAAGAAGAGTGGGTAATGAATGGATGTCTAGGTCAATTGGTGCAAATTACTGGCTAGACAGGTACTGTGAAGAACTTGCAATCCTGTTCATTGAAACCTGCAACAAGTTCTATTGCAAACATTATATGAATGCATGGGATTGAGTACAACTCTCTGGAAAAATGGTTATAGGATTAACCAACTCTGTTAAGGGAGCCATTGCCGAGTAGTCTAGAACTTTAAACTGATTGAACATAGAGGTATGAGTGTGTGTGTGGGAAGCAAATAGGTTACAGTACGAGAGATGAAAGCGGCATAAATTGCCAAATACCTCAAAGATATGTTCAATAGAATATACTAAAAACTAATTACTGTTCAATAGAAGTTATTAATAAATTCAATGGAATTGGTCAACAAAGAGAGGCAGTACAGGGCAGCGAGTGACTGTCTTAATGTTTACCATACTAATAGTAGAAACATAAGACAATATATGTGCTAAGATTAATTAAATGTGCAAAAAGCATAAATATTATTGCTATAACAGAAACCTGGTTCAACCTGCAAGATAGAGAAATACCTTCTAAATACCACATACAAGGCTATAAATAATTCTACATCGATAGAGTCAATAGGAAGGATGGAGTGGCGTTGTATGTCAGAGAGAATTTAAACTGTTGCATTAGATAAAATATAAAATTAGAAGCGATGAATATTGAATTTGTTTGACTTCATTTTCTGGAGGGACGTGGCAATCTAATCTTAGGAGGGATTTTCAGGTCCCCAAATCTTGATATGGAAAGTGGTAAATTTCTATTGAACGAAATTCATAAGGCATCTAAATAGGAAAATGTTGTGTAAATTGGATTTTTTAACTATAAATAAATTAATTGGAGTAATTTGACAGGAAATCTTGAGTCTAGCGACTTTCTAGATATGATTAAGTTTTGTTTAAACAGTTTGTGACAGAACTAGATAAAATAATCTGATTGACATGTTTGTTACTAACAAGGATTCACTAATTAATAATGTTGAGGTTAATGATGATCTTATTGAAAGCGGTCACAAATCTCTCAGTTTCAATATATCATGGAATTATCTTATTAACTACATCAAGTCAAAGTCCCCGACTTCCACTTGGCTCATTTCAAATGACTAAGAAATTACCTGGGTGGAATTAACTGGTGTGATCTGACTGGTGAATTTCCTGGGGGTCAGGTAGGTGGATTTGGCTGCTAATAGGACATTTTTCAAAGCACAGTTCAAGCTGTTTAGGATACTTATTTTACAAATAGGTTAATCGGATCAAACTAAAATGACCCTACATGGATAAACAATAAATTAAAGCTTCTCATAGGTCAAAAGAGAGAGCACTTACAGGCTAATCATAGGGAAAGTGGGGCACATCAGAAATCAATATACAGTGGACCCCCGAGTTTCGTAAAAACTTCATTCCTGAAGTCTGCTCAAGTGCCATTACCGAACGAATTTACTCCCTTAAGGAAAAATTTCACGTAGGTTAGTCTATTTCAGACCCCCAAAAATACACTTCCACAAGAACTTACAAAATTATACTTACATAATTGCACGATTTCCGGGGTATTCGTTAACCGAGGGTCCACGTATTAAATAACAGAAATAAGAAAAGGAATTAGAAAGCCAAAATAGATTATGAAGTTAGAGTTGTAAGGGATTCAAGGATTAACCCAAGAGGATTCTTTCAGGTATACAGGAGTAAGATTAGAGATACTATAGCCATACTTTTATAAAAGTTCTTTTTATCAGCTCACTAACAGTGACACAGTGACAAAGAAATGTGAACAATCTTTAACACTTATTTCCTCTCAGATTTTACTACGATGGAAGATACTAGAGAAATTACAGAATTAAAAAACATATGATGATCCTTGCGAAAATAAATTGTTCACGATCAGAGTCACAAACGACATGATTCTCAGACAAATAGATTAAAACATATCAGACCCGTGGCCCCTGACGAACAGTTCTCAAGGATTACAAAGGAATGTAAGGAGGAACTAAGCTGACCATTGGCTAGTGTTTTCAACATGTCAATACAAGTTATAAATTAGACACATATGCAACACTTGGGTATCTTTATTGAGGAAACGTTTCGCCACACAGTGGCTTCATCAGTCCAATACAAAGTAGAAAGGTGTAAGGAGAGGAGGAGTTTGAGGTAATCAGTCCCTCGGCCTGGAGTTGATGTGTTCAGTCCATCAATCTTGTTAGAAGTACAGCACAAGGCCGTAGAGGTGGCTTATATGCTGTAATCAGGTGAGATGAAGCAGGAGAAGGCGGGGTCATAGTGGTACCATCCACTAATCGAAGTAGGTCTTCGTCCAAAGGTTGGACAAGTGTTGAAGAATTCGTTTGTATCAAGATCCCAAGCTGTTGCTGTGTCAGACAGGATGTAGATGAATGGTTCAGAGAACCGACAAATTATAAATTAGACACATATGCAACACTTGGGTATTTTTTCAGTTCTGGATGAACACGGAGTTCCATGAGTCTGAGCCAGGGGCACAGTGCATGGGCATGTCTTGTGGTGTTAGGATAATATCCGAGATTTTTGAGATAAGGAAAAAGGATAAAAGTTTTCTTTGTAAAGGTTACAATGTGTAATTACAATTTTGGTTTGTTAAGTACAAAGAAAGCCACTATCATGCTAGGGCATTTCGGGCAGATGACCAAATTTTGGGTCTCATTCGTAAAGAATTGATTTGGATTGTCGACACAATTGGCAAGAGGTGTGGGGTTAAAAGTTAAAGAATCTAACACTAAGTGGGAGTTGTCACAGTTGCTCTTTGGGCGATTCTGAAGAGAAGTTGCAGAGGATGGTGGATAAGTTTGGTAGGGTATGTAAAAGATGAAAATTAAAAGTGAATATGGGAAAGAGGTGATGAGGATAACAAAAACATTAGGTAACGAAAGATTGGATATCAGAGAATATGGAGGAGGTGAATGTATTCAGATATTTTGGAATGGACATGTCACCAGATGGGTTTATGAAAGATGAGGTGACAAAGAACTTTGTCCATGGAAGCAAAGAGGGGAATGTATGGGATTATAGTTATACAAATGCTTTTATATGGAGTGTGAAGCATGGGGGGGGGGATGAATGTTGCAAGAAGGAGAAGGCTAGAGGCAGTGGAGATGTCTTGTCTGAGGGCAATGTGTAGTGTGAATATAATGCAGAGAGCTGAGGATGGGTTGTTGATGTGGTTTGGATATGTAGAGAGAAAGGAACAAAATATAATAACTTCGAGAGTGTATAAATCTGTAGTGGAGGGAAGGTGGGGTAGGGGTCGGCCTAGGAAAGGATGGAGGGAGGAGGTAAAGGAGGTTTTGTGTGCGAGGGGCTTGGACTTCCACCAAGCATGCTTGAGCATTTTAGATTGGAGCGAATGGAGACAAATGGTTTTTAGGACTTTATGTGCTGTTGGAGTGTGAGCAGGGTAATATTTATGAAGGGATTCAGGGAAACCAGCAGGCCGGACTTGAGTCCTGGAGTTAATGTTGTAGTTTTATAAATGTAGTGCAAGCGAACTTCTGGCAAGACAGTGATGAAATGAATGATGACGAAGGTTTTTCTTTTTCGGGCCACCCTACCTTGGTGGGAAACGGCCGATGTGTTAATAAAAATAAATATAATATTTCTAAACGTACATGTACAAGGTTATGTTATGCTGAGCATTTCGGGCAAATTATGTCAGTTTTGTCCCAGGATGCGACCCACACCAGTCGACTAATACCCAGGTACACATTTTTACTGATGGGTGAACATAGACAACCGGTGTAAGGAAACACGTCTTCTGTTTGAACTCTCGCCGGGAATCGAACCCGGATATTCACCTTGTGAAATGAGAACTTTTGTACCCTACCACGGGCTATCTATCTTGTATTGTTGGAAAATGGATGAAATCAATAATTGCTGAGGTTATTCGAAGCCAACCGTTAAGACATAAATTGATCAATGAATCTCAGCAAAAACCCAAGAACGATTCTGGCACTAGCACAGGTGTATATACTATACCATGAGGGGGTTGTGTCAAAATATATATGGGGGAAACAGCGAGATCTTTGGATATAAGGATTAGGCTAACACACATGTAAATGTAAATAACTCCTTTTACCTTATTCCTAGTTTATATCTTTTATAGTATAATAACATATATCTCCTTCAATATATAATATTAAGGTATTAAATTTACCCCAATGGAAATAAGTCACTCTGTCTGACTTTTTTGGGTTATCCCAGGTTCTCTACACATATGCTGCTATGTATGATAATGTATGTAACTGTATTTGTGTATACCTGAATAAACGTACTTAACTTTTGTAACCACGATGACCATAAAAACGCGTGAGTCTAACACAGAGATAATGCTGGACCCTCATGAATTTCAGCGACGCTAGATTAGTCGTTAAGGATGATTTACGACAGCGTAAGTGTGTAGAGGCTGCCCTGATTGTCGTTAGTAACACTATCCATCAAAAATCCGGAAGTTACACTATATCCAAATTACTTATCAACTGGATACTGCCCAATCTGGAGACCGCTGTAACATGATGTTGACAGGTACTTCTTAAACCCAACCCACCTCACCAGAATTGTACTACCACTACTACTACTACAACTACTATTACTACTACAACTACTACTTCTACTACTAATACTACTACTGCGCTCTTGCAGCTTACCAACTGACACCTACCACTATATATACTTGTTCTTACTTATTTATCTATTAGTACTAAAGAAGTCACTCATGGCGAAACGTTACCTCTAATAAATGTCTTGAACTGCACTTAAGTGTATTTTTTCTACGACTTGAACGTGCCTAGCATGAGCTAGAAGACCCGCTGCAGTGCTCCTTCTTTCTTCTGTTCTTTTGTAAAATTTGACGATCATAAGAAACTCAGCATAATATTCTTAGTATGAGGCAACTAAACATTATATCTTCTTTAGTAAATAAAATAATGAGTTATTTGAAATTAAAAAAAAGTGGATTTGACCGAATCCCAGGCAACATTTCCATAGCTTAGCTGTTAGGTATGACTACTATTATTATGTAAAACTAAGCAAAGTGCAATAGCACTCTAAATCCATGTATAGTTCATGATATTTATATTGCCAAAATACACTGTTACACTGAGCATGTAACTAAGACAAACGACAAAATTTTATACTGAATTAACCCCTTCGTGTGAAGAAAAATATATGTACTGCATAGTTTTTGGATAAAGTAAAAACTGGGTGATATCCATTTCAGAAAAATGCTTAGAATTACGATACTTATATAAACGTTATTATCTATTATTGACATTGGATCAACATCAACTTTAGTAATTGAATTAAAACCTTTGATGTCTTAGGTAACCAGACAATATATTATCAGTTATCTTAATCATCACCTCAGAAAAGCAAAATAATGAATTAGACGGATAATCAACAGTAACAATCTATCAACATATTTTGACATACTGATGCCTAAGATGACCTGGTTCTGGGTAGACTATTTTCTTCGAACTATTAATGACTGGTATTATTTTGTGAACTATATTGAGTTGCTTTGAAGAATGTAAAAAAAACATCTGAGAATAGATTAACTAGTTCATCTTAGAAAGACACTTATTTTTACTAAATGGGTTTACTTTGATACAACTTATTAGATGTTAACTCAGATGTGATTACGTCTTTTGTTTCCTTGGAATCTGTGTCTGTTTCTGGTGCATCAGTGACACAAATTTTACATGTCATTTCAGCTTTTGCACATGAATCAGAAACCAGAGAAACTTAATCAAAATTATTGAGGTAAATATTCATATTTCTCCAGTAGTATTTTTGTATATGGTAATAAAGTCTGGGCTTACGTTTTACATCTAGAAGATAATCTAAGTAAGAACAGTGTTCGACAATCTTAAATCTTTTGGACCAAGTGATCAATAACTTCTTTGTATTTGTTGGTCATATGAAAAATATCACTCTTCGACAAAGAATTTTCTTTTCTAACTTATGACATCTAAATAAGACTTTTATGAGTCCACGGATATTACAAAATTATTAGAGACTACTTCAGAGGTCTTCCCAAGTTAAGTTCGTATATTTTTAATACATCGACCTTCTTCCACCAATATAGGGTGACCAGAAACAGATGAAACATTTTCTCCGTCATTCATTCAATTACTGTCTTACCAGAAGCATGCCGACACCACATCTCAGATAACCTTCTAAACTGCACCATCCCCACCCTTCCTTCAGAGTGTAGGCGCTATACCTCCCACCTAAAGAATACCAACTCCAGCTAACCAGCTTTGCCTGCAACCTTTCATAAATGTTACTTTGATCACACTCCAACAACATGTTAAATCATAAAAACCATTTGACTCCACTCACTTTTATCTAACACTCAGACAAACCTGTTTGATGTCCATGCTCTTAGCATTCAAAGATTCTCTTAAACTTTTCCTCCATTCCTTCCTTGGACGACCCCAACATTTCTTTTCCTCCACCCCATATTTACATGCCCTCCTAGTTCTCCTATTTTGCTCAATACTCTCCATATGTTCTAACCACGTTAACAACCTCTTAAACACTTTGAATAACACTTTTAGCAACCCCAAAACATCTTATAGTCTCCAAGCAACCCCAAAACATCTTATTGTCTCCACGCTAAGAATTCTCTCCATAATATTCACAACATACAATGGCCTCAAACATGACATCTCCAACCTCCTTGTCACATAGTCATTATTATTATCATTTTCATTATTATTATTACTGTAATTATTAAATAGTAATTCATAGATTTCCTGTTTACAGGAAAAAGATATCCATTCTGTCACATGAGTGCTATTTCATTTCTACAGGGGAGATTAGTTATATTGTGACGTGAGTATGCCACCTTGTGATGTTATATAATTGAATATGGTGGTTATAGGCAGGAGACATAGGTAGTTAGATGCTAGGTCTCTCTTCAAAGTTGATTCTGCAAAGGTTACTAAACTTAATTGCTGACACCACCTAAATTCCCATTCCCCTCGGGGTCTAGTTGACCAGTCTTAAGGTGATATTTCTTTTATAATGTTTTAACATCTGCCAAGAGAAGCTATCTTGACGATTGACCTACATAACTGACTTCGATCATTTCCAGAGGACTCAGTATATAATCTAATATCTCTGGATATTCTCTCTCACTTTTCTCTCAGACGTTGTATACTGGTTATCGTGTTTGTTATTTATTGCATTGCATTCAGATCCACAGTGGCAATAGACATTTGCATATCTGATGGCTCCATCGTGGATAACCTGGTGAATAGCTGTTGCTGTTGGCTCTGCTGTTATTCTCCTGTGGCTGTTATGTTTCTTTGCGGGTGAGACGTTGAAGTATAATCATTATTTTTGTATGATATTGTGGTCTTTGCTAGACTGGTGTGTTTGATAAGGTCATTACTCTGCCTACAGTTATATGTTGTTGGATAATATTCAGGATTATAATATTTTGTTTATATTGTTTATGAATCTACTCTGAGGAACCTGAAACCCTACCTACCTACCTACCTACCTACCTACCTACCTACCTACCTACCTGCAGTTTACCTAAAGGTCGTTAAATCAGGGGATAAGTCAGTTCCATCAAATTACCAACCAATAAGCCTGACGTCAATAGTTGGCAATTAGAATCAATTATAGATATAATACGAGGCCACCTTAATAAGTATAAGTTGATTAATGAGTGACTCACAAATTTACTGATTTTCTTTAACCCTTTAATAAAGTATTTGAAGAAGTGAGCAAAGATAATGAATGTGAAGTTGTTTATTTGGATTTTATTAAAACTTTTTATAGAGCATTTCACAAAAGACTGTTAAGAAAAGTAGCAGTTTATGATATGGGAGGAAACATTGATAAAGCTGATGAGTAAAAAAAAAGTGACGTGAGTAAATTCGCTATTCACACAAAAATAGGCTGAATAGTAGACTTAGGATGATACCATTGAACTTCAGTAAGATTTGGACAAATTTATGTCATGTTGAAAAGTGGCAAAAGTACTTTAATGTATGATGGGAATGAAAGTAAACTTCATAGTTATAAACTAGGTGATGACCTTGATCATACAGAATGTGCAAAAGACTTGGGAGTCATGGTAAGAAGAAATCTTAAGAAAAGAGAATAGTGCCTAAGTGTGCGCAATAAGGCTAACAGAATACTTGGATTTATATCAAGAAGTATAAGTAACAAGAGTCAAAAAGTTATTTTATAGCACTATATATCATTAGCAAAGTCTTTATTTGACATTATGCAGTAGTTTTAGTTGCTGTTTTACAGAATGGATAAAAATGCATTGGTGAACATACAGCGAAGGATGACGAAATTGATTCACGGTGTAAGAAATCAATCATTCGTAGAATGAGAGGAGATATAATTGAGGTATGAAAGTGGAAGACAAACATAAACAAAGGAAGTATAAATAAAGTTGAATGAGACACTAGTGCATAATCTAAGGCCTTACTAATGATGTGTAGAGCTGTAGTATAACTTCTGGATTCTTGTTGGTTATACATCTTAATATAAATTATAGTAATATGTTTGCCTCAATATGTACACTTAGGTATTGCTGTCTTGGCTTCAGGTTGCTGCTTACCGTAACTCCCAAATGTTATATATTATTCAATTTATAAGTGCTAAGGTGTTTTTTTACATAATTAGTTTTAGGACTTTACATTTATCTACATTGAACTCTGTCTGCCACTTTTCTGACCACGGCAAGAGCTAGTGCAGATCCTGCTGACGGTCACTGGCATCTTCCTCTGAATCTATTGTGTGCCTACTTTTTAGTCAGCAAATTTGTTCACATCACTTATTTCCTCATCAAGGTCAATGGGCCTAAAACATCCTTGTGGAAAATCACTTGAGACTGATCCCCAAACAGATTTTACCCAGTCTATGCTTTTGATCTGCCATGCCTCGATCCATGACAGGACTGTTTTTCAAAACCATGAGTTCCTACTTTAACAGTTCTTTATGTGGATCTCTATGAAAAGCTTTACAAAAATTCAAATATCAATAGTAGTATACTTTTATGCAGGGCGGCTACTGGCAGAGTGACTACCAGGGTTTTTTCCTGACTGTCTGCCAGATGATTTTTACCTGAGCAACTACCAGGGTTTTTTACTAGAGCAGTTACCAGGAGAGTTGCTAACTCTTGAGCACTAGTTATGGGTCTAATGGGAGTATGGCATAGAGGCTACCTTCATTTCCTCGGTTCAAAAAAAATCCCAAGACTTATATTTGGTGGATGAATTTTTGCCTTCTCCAAAAGTTTATCTTCACTCCATTTTATCAGATCAATTTTTTTTTCAGACTTAACCCCATCTTATATTTCGACAAATGAAATATTTTTGATTCCTCATGTGTTTATCCTAACTATTTCTTCTGCTCAACCTTTATTTCAAACTAGATTATTTATGACATTGGACCACTCTCTCACCTCCACCAATCTTCCCTCCCTCTACCACCACCCACACATTCTCCCCATCTCCCTACCTTGTCATTCCAGTCTTCCCTTCACCTCCTCTCAACCTCCAGATTAAACCTAATTTTATTTCCTCTATCAAGAGTTCCCCTAAGGCCAAGACTCACCCCACCCTTACCTCCCCCTCTCCCCAGAATCACCTACCCCCTCTAAAATAATATTAAATACTATGCAATCTCTCCCTCCACCCAATAACCCCTTTTCAATAAAAACCCCCAACCACCCCTTACCACTTCATCATCCCCACAATCACCCCCATAATCCCCCCTGTACACACCACACCCAGAACAAAGACCAATCTATCTTTAATTCTTAGACCCTCTCTCTCTCACTCACCCTAGCTCTCTGTCACACCCTTTTCACCCACCCTCCCCCACTTTCCCCTTTAACCCTTCTCCAAAACGTTGGACCACCTGTCATAATGAATAACAGAATACCTGGCCCATCCTCCCACACTCACCTCATACCCCAACAGGTCAGATACTCCCTCACCTTCCCTCACCACCTATCCCCCTCACCCCTCACAACACACTATCACAGTCTCATAGCCAAACTCTCTTCTATTCAATTTTCTAAAAAATTGCTAAGATGAATACATATTTTCTGTGTAACATATTAGAATAGGTGGATATTACAACTCCATGGTCATGACAGCTTAAAAGACATGACTACCATATACATGTTTTTTACTTATCAAATGTATAAAAACAACTCAAGATATATTTAAGAAATACAAGCCCATGAAAAGTAAAACTTTTTCAATACAATATATTACATATTAAACATTTCTAAATAAGTCAGACAATTTTTCCTTCTAGTTATTACATATATCTTCCATTTATTCTATTTATTGTCTTCAATTTTTTTCTATAAATTTACTAAATAAAGCATCCATCCATCATAACCCCATTACTTGGATCAAGATTCTTTTATCGTCTATGATTACCTTCTACCCTCTTTCCCACTCACTCACCTCCACATCAACTGTCTCCACATACTCATCATCTGGATCCTCACTCCCACACCTGCTCCTTCCCCTCTCCATTTCCTGACTCCTCCCTCCCACCCTCACACTAGTCTCACCCGCTACAACAGGTTGCTCCTCCTCCCATCACCCACTCTATGGTGTAATGTCTGACACAATACCATCTACCTCGATAAGAGGGTGTGCATGAATATGCAAATTATCAACACATTATCACCCCCATGTTATGACAGAGCTCTTTAAGCCTTGGAATATTTAAACATCAGTACATCATATATTTTACAGAGTGACCCTTTTGGTAATTGGGTATGTAATTTTTGGTGACTGAGATATAATGATTGGTGATCGTGTTGGTGTTCATGATGTAATTTTGGTGAGTAAGTTTGTAATTTTTTGTGCATGTGTTGTAATGTTTGGTGGATGTGATTTTGATGTAATTTTTGTTTTTCCTGTGATTTTGTCATCCTGATGTAAGTTTTTTTCATGTTTATGATATGATTTTTGCTGATTTGAGGTGTGATGTTTGGTGCTTGTGATGAAATGGTGTTATTTTGGGGACAGAGTTTTGTAACTCTTGGTAATTGAAATGCAATGTTTAACCTGTAAATGGTCCAAGTCGGACCGAAACGTCGTCGTAAGCTCCTCTCTTCTATGTGTGCCTTATTTGTTTATTGTTCCAGTCACAGATTTGTGCTTTTTTATCTTTTTGGCTAAGTGGTTTGTTGCAATTTTCTTTTGCGAATGTAGTTTTTTGTGATTGAATTGTAATGTTTGGTGATTTGATAAAGTGTAATTTTTTGGTGATTGAAATGTATTTATGGTAATTGGGATTGTATTTTTTTTGGTTAATGAGTAAATATTCTTTAGGGTTGTTCCTCTAAGCAGTTCATAGTGCTCTCATGTGGTGATGTTGCCACGAATACTCGCCGGGCACTTGCTAAGAGTAACATCAACGTTTCCACCATAAACACATTATCTATCAAAGACCTCGCTACGAAAAGCATCCCCACACCTCTAACTTCCACAGAAGGTGTCTACGCCATCCCCTGTGGAATCTGTCCCAATAAATATGTAGGCGAAACAGGCAGAGATTTTGAGGTCCGCCTGAACGAACATCGAAGTGCCAGTAACAGAGACGATTTAAGGTACGCCTGTGTCCTCCACAGAGACTCCACGGGGCATTTGATGAACTGGGATGCAGCACAACTCGTTCTCACCGAACCAGACCTTAGACGCCAACGGTGTCTAGAAGCCTCGCTAATCGCCGTCACCGACACAATAGAACCTAACACTGGAAACCACTAAATTTCTAAAACATTAGCATACATGATACTCAAGCAGGCAAAGCACCACCAACCCAACAACACAAGAGTCACATGATCTCATCGTCTGCCAGTCCACATCCCAACATGGCATTCTTCAGGTCACCATGCGTCACTCACACCTCACTCAGGTCACCATGCGTCACTCACACCTCACTCAGGTCACCATGCGTCCTCTCACTCAGTCACCATCTCTCACTCACTCAGGTCACCATGCGTCACTCACACCTCACTCTCCGCCTATATATAATGTCTTTCAACCTCTGTATGTTAGAAGTGATCAAGGTCCCAGGACCGAAACGTTTTCTAATAAACATGTTATAGTGTTTGCTTATGTGTCTTTCTAAACCAACTTGTCTGTATTTTTACCAAGGTTTATACCATATATGTGTATAAATGTGTAAGTTTATATAAGTGTATAAATGTGAATATGTGTGAATGTTTAATATTGTATATAAGTGTGAGTATAAATGTGTATGAGTGTATATATAAGTATGTGTATAAGCGTGTAAGAGTGTATGTGTGTGAATAGGTGTATATGTGAGTGAGTATAAGTGCATCTGGGAGAAATGGTCTTAGCTGGGTCTAGTGGGTAAGTGGGAACGGAGTATGAGTGATGGAGAGGTTATATGGTAAGGCGTTAGACCTTGTTCAAGGGTAAAATAAAATGTGATAGAGAGGGTGATAAAACTGTAAGATACTGGAGAAAACCATGAGTGTGGTTGAGTGTGCGTCACTCTCTAAAATATATGATGCACTGGTGTGTCTAAATATTAATATGATTAATAGAACGCTTGCATAACATGGGGGTGATAATGTACCAGTTACTAACATTTTCATGCACACCGTGTTATCAGGGTAGGTGATATTGCGTTAGTCATTACACCATAGAGTGGGTGAAGGGAGGGGAAACGACCTCTTGAAGGTTAGACGAGTGTGAGGGAGGGAGGGAGGTGTCAGGTGAGGGAGAGGGGAAGGAGTTGGTGTGGGAGTGAGTATGGGGAGGGAGTTGATGTGGAGGTGAGTGAGTGAAGATCATCGGGTGGTGGGGGGTAGGTAATTATAGACTATAAAAGAATAAAAGAATCTTCATCCAAGTAATGGAGTTATGATGGATGGTTGCTTTATTTAGTAAATTTATAGAAAAAAATGATGACTGTAAATAGAAAATAAATGGAATAAGTTGAAGATAAAATTTTCTATCTTATTTAAAAAAGTTTACCATGTAATATATTGTAGAGAATATATTTTCCCATTCGTGGGCAGATATTATGTAAATATATCTTTAGATGTTTTTATAGATTTGATGAGTAAGAAAAATGTATATGATTCCTGTCTTTTAAGCTGTCATGGCCATGGAGTTGTAATATCCACCTTTTTAATATGTTATCCAAAAAATGATGTATTTTTTTAACACATCGGCCGTTTCCCACCAAGATAGGGTGGCCCCCCCAAAAAAAAATCACCATCATTCACTCCATCACTGTCTTGCCAGAGGCACGCTTACAGTTATAAAACTGCAACATTAACACCCCTCCTTCAGAGTGCCGGCACTGTACTTCCCATCTCCAGGACTTAAGTCCGGCCTGTCGGTTTAACTGAATCCCTGCATAAATATTATCCTGCTCACACTCCAACAGCAAGTCAAATCCTCAAAACCATATTTCTCCATTCGCTCCTACCTAACACACTCATGCACGCTTGCTGGAAGTTCAAACCCCTCGCACACAAAACCTCCTTTAACCCCTCCCTCCATCCCCTCGTAGGCAAAGACGAATTCATCTTAGTAATTTTTTAGAAAATTTAATAGAAGAGAGATTGAGTGTGTGACAGTGTGGGAGTGTGTTGGGAGGGGGAAGAGAGATAGTGGTAGAAGGAGATGAGGGAGTATGCAATCTGTTTGAGCGTGAGGTGAGTGTGGTCCAGGTATTGAGTCATTCTCTATGACAGGTGATCCGAAGTGTTGTATCAGGTTGAATAGGGAGGAGTGGTGGGTGTGGGGGAGGGTGGGTGTAAATGAGAGATAGAGGGTGAGAATTGAAGATAGGTTGGTCATGGTTTTTGGGTGTGTTGTGTACAATGGGGTGAATGAGGTCGGAGTGTGATGGAGGGATATATTGAAGGAGGTTATTGAAGAGTGTGGTTCAATGGGTAGAGGGAGGGATTGTCTAGTATTTAATATTTTTTAGAGGGGGAAGTGATTTATAGGAAAATGGAAAAGTGAGGGGAGGAGGTCGGGGATGAATCTTAATCGTAGATGGAGTTAGGCTGGTCCTGGAGATTGTAGATGAGGTGAGGGATGATATGGGAGAAGCTGGTTGAGAGGTGATGGGGAGATTGGGTGAGAGTTTAGAGAAGATGGGGAGAATGTGTGGGTGGTGGTAGGGGGAGGGAGGATTAAGGGGGTTGAAGGGGTGGTCCATGATCATAAATGATTGTGCTTAAAAGAAAAGGTTGATCCGAGGAAATGGAGTCAGGATAAACTCTTAGGCAAATGAAAGCAATATTTAATTCGTCGAATCATATGCGGTAAAGTCTAAAAAAATCTCGATCTGTGGAAACTGAATGATGATAAATTCTTGGAGAAACCAAAAAGTTCATCCACTGAAATATAAGTCTTGGAAAAAAATGTTTGATCCTAGGAAATGGAGGTAGATGCTCTGTTGGTAGCTTCTTTTTCATACCCCCACTGGACCTGCAGCAAGAGCTCAAGAAGTAGCCACTGCTGGTAGTTGTTCAGGAAATAAAACTGGCATCAGCTGAGGATAAAACCCTGGTAGCCACTCTGTCACTAGCCACTCTGCCTAAAAGTGTACTACTAACAATAGTGTATTTTTTTCATTATCAGCTGACTTATATGCTTTACATAAGGAAGTCAATCAATCTGTCAGCCATGAATGGCCCCTTATGAATCATATATCAGATTATACTTATTAAGATGGTTTCTTGAAATATCAGCTGCAATTGTGTTGAGTATTATGGAGCATTAGACAGGATATAAAATTAGAAGTAATGAACAATGAATCTCTTTGGGTACAGTTTCTGGACGGAGATGAAATACTTATCTTTGGAGTGATTTTCAGACCCCCCAAACCTTGATAGGGAATGCAGTAAACTTCTATTAGATGAAATTCATAAGGCATCTACATATGTAAATTTATTAATGTGAGATTTTAACTTACGATATATTGACTGGAGTAATTTGACAGGATATCTTGAGCCTAGCGACTTTGATACAATCCAAGAATGTTTTATACAACAGTTTGTGGAAACAAACTGCTTGACTTAGTCCTTGCCAACCAGAACTCAATAATTAATAATCTTGAGCTTAATGATGAGCTTGTGGAAAGTGATTACAAATCACTTTCCATATCATGAAATTACTTTAATAACTACAATCAAGTCAGTGCCCCTGACTTCCTGTTGGCTTATTTCATAGCACTAACATTACTTGGGTGGGGTGAACTGGTGTGATCTGACTGGTCATTAACCTGCGGATAAGATAAGCAGTGAAGGCTGCTAATATATTTTTCAAGACACAGTTAAAGCTGTTCAGGCTTCTTATGCTCCAAATAGGTAAATCCGATAAAACAAAAGTGACCCTAAATTTGTAAACAATAGAATAAAACATCTTATATATCAAAAGAGGCATTTAAAGGCGAATCAAGATGGGAGAGGTACTCTTAATAAATCAATATAATCAGTTAAAAAGAAAAAAATACAAAACCAAAATAGATTATGAAGTTAGAGTCACAAGGGACTCGAGGATTAACCAATAAGATTTCCTTCAGGTATATATCAGTAAGATTGGGGATAAAAAAAAAGCCCACTTGAAAGCTCCTCTGATATAATCCCTATGGGTTTAGCGTTCTATGATAATAATAATAATTATAATAATAATAATAATAATAATAATAATAATAATCAAGCTGACTGCCTCGTCTCGCATGCATGGGATGACCCAAGCCGAGTGACGAGGTTAAAAGACAAACAGAACACAACAGTTAATTAACCACATATCACGGGTGGGGTTCGAACCCGCGGTCAGAGAGTCTCAGAACTCCAGACCGTCGCGTAAGCCACTGGGCCAGCTAGCTTCAATAAGATTCATCCAACTAGGTATATTTCTACACCATAGGAAGGTTAGCATAGGCACCACTGTGTCCACAAATGCAAGTTTTTTACAGACGAATCTCCAGCTAGCATGGCCGTGACGAATTCTAGCTCAAGTCCCCTTCAAAGCCGTCAACATGACTCACGAAATCGTAATGACACGATTGCAAACAAACCACATACCACGGGTGGGGTTCGAACCCGCGGTCAGAGAGTCTCAGAACTCCAGACCGTCGCGTAAGCCACTGGGCCAGCTAGCTTCAATAAGATTCATCCAACTAGGTATATTTCTACACCATAGGAAGGTTAGCATAGGCACCAGTTAACAGTTAATTCTTCATCACAACAGTTAAAAACCCGGACAAGCAGTCACTCACATGCTAGGCAGAAGGCCTTTAAAGAAAATGGTGAGGACTTAGAAAAATTATGTTAATCAACATAAGTCACGTCAAGTCCGCTTACATTAACAAAAACCAAACACCGAGAATATAACAAATAACATAAGAGTGGAACCCCATACTTAAAGATTTTGTGGGAGCAGGAAGTCAAGTGATTTAAATTCGCTATGAGGGTCCCTTGTCAACTCTGACTGGATGGAGCAAAAAAGAGGGTGTAGAGAGGTAGTGATGCCCGACCCTTACTCATCAAGTATTCACCCATTTATACTAACACCACCGTTCATTCATGAGTCCACTCTATTCCCTAACGAATTCTTCCTCTCACACCATGGTGCTTATAAATTAAACAATATAGTTCTTAATCACTGAATGCGACAAATATTTAGAAGTGCTGGTAAGCAGTATTCTACAACCAACACAACAATACGTAACTGTTCGCACTATGGCTACAAGAATTCTTGGCTTCATATTAAGAAATATAAATAATAGGAATCCTCAGGTTATTCTTCAGCTCTACGTCTTCTAAGGTGATGACCTGAAGTCTTCAATCTCTACTGTTTCTGTTGCTTTTGTATTCGACTGAAGAAGCCTACTGAATAGTGGAAACGTTTTGGGGAAAAAGATACCTAACTGTTGCACATGTGTGTTAATAATCAAATGTCATATTCACAACTCTTTATATCGTTGGTTAGGCCTAAAATTATACTGCTCAGTTCTGGTCACCGAATTACTGAAAAATGTACAGAGAAAGATGACAAAGTTTATCCCGTGTGTCAGGAAACTTCCTTAAGAGGACAGACTGAGGACACTGAATCAGTACTCTCTGAAAATGCATAGAATTAGGGAGGGATATAATTAATTTGTATAAATGTTAAACGGGAATAAATAAGAGGATATGAATAATGTGCTAAAAGTATGTAACCAACAGAGGACCCCAACCAATGAGTTCAAGTTGAATTTTTTTTTAATGTTGGAAGTTTTTTTTTTTTGAAAACACTGATTTGGGAACAGAATTGTGGATGAGTGGAACAAACTCTAGAGTAGCATCATTGAAGCTAAAACCTTGCATGACTTTAAAAATAGTGTATAAGTGGGTGTGGTGTGATATAGACATGCCTAGCATTGGCCAGTAGGCCTGCAGCAATGCTATTTTTTTCTTGTGTTCTTATCAATTTGTCACATGTCACTAATCTTCCTATATATATCCACTTTCTTTCTCCACAGCTAAATATAGAATCACATTATACTGCATTTGTGTCTCTTTTCCCATCGTATTGGTATTTTATATTATGTATCTTCATTGTTTATTATATTGCAGTTTATGTAATTTTAATTAAATAATCATATTTTTTATGAAAAATTTCCAATTTATGCCTATGTCTGTATTGTAAACATGTAAAATTACTGCATATTGACATTTTATTATAGTCATTTCCAAGCTTTAAAATATAGGCATCAAGAACACACATATATATGCCATGCAATAACTAGACAGCGATCATAATGGAAAATCTTGAAACAAAAAAATCGAAACCCTTGTGAATATTTCATCACTGAATTCACTGGACAACTTTCAAAGAAAATAAATCACCTTTCTTTTTTGTTATATTTCATCTTATAATCTGTTCTAATACTCTTGCACTAAAATTCAGGTGGAAAAAGGGAAGAGCTTATAATCTTTGGGGCATCTAAAATTTCTGAAAAATGGGTACCAGTTGCCAGATGTGCGTCACTTGAACTAGAACTAGAGGAATCATTAGAAATAATAATAAAGGTAGAACCAAATGTCTTGAATTCTTCATGGGAAGCGTAGAAAAATAATTCCTCTGTGAGTCTTGCATGACGTGAAAGGTAACTTGAATGCTGGGAGCTAGTGGATAGCAAGCACTTCTGTAATAATTACTAAATTTAAAAAGAACAATATAAAGATGGGATGTCTGAATGTGCGTAGATTCTGTACAGGTGATAAGAATGATTTGATTGAGAATGTTATGAATGAAAAGAAGCTAGATCTCGTAGCTCCAAGCGAGGAGATTTTCAGTGTAGAGAAATAAATGGGATTAGGTTAGTCATATCTGAGAGAATTAGAGCTAAGGAAGAAGTAGCAGTAGTGTTGAAAGATCAGTTGTGGATTGAAAAGAGAGAATATAAATTAAAATAAGAGTGTAATGTGAAAACTGGATTATATTAAATATTCATGTACCTGGAGAAGAGAGGAGTGTAGAGGAGAGAGAGAGAGAGATAGATAGATGAGAGAGAGAGAGAGAGAGAGAGAGAGAGAGAGAGAGAGAGAGAGAGAGAGAGACAGACAGACAGACAGACAGACAGACAGACAGACAGACAGACAGACAGAGAAATTTTGGGAAATGTTAAGCGATGGTTCAGGGAGTTTTGAACTAACAGAGTTTTTGTTGTGGGAGATCTAAATACAGATTTGGAAGAAACTAAAGAAGAAAAAGGCACAATATCGAGACTGGAACAATACACAGATAACCCGCACAGATAGTCCGGCTTGCACCATTTACAATGTCATATTAATGTTGGAAGAATTACAGACAATATGTTAGGTTAAAGGACACAAATGCAACTAATGTGACATTTTGTGGCAACGTTTCGCTCTCCAGGAGCTTTGTTCATGTATTGTTTGTAACTGCTTGATAAAGTTCCTGGAGAGCGAGACGTCGCCACAATAAAATGTTACATTAGTTGCACTTGTGTTCTTTTACCTAACATTTACAAAGTCACACATTAACAATGTGTGACTTTGTAAATGGTCCAAGTCAGAGCGAAACGTCGTCGTAAGCTCTTCTCTCCAATGTGAGGGTTATTTGTGTATTGAAAAGAAAACTGTTGTAGAGGGGATAGTAGGTAAGTTTGCGGGGCTATGAGAAAAAGATAATATGAGACCTTTAATTTACCCCTGAAGAGAAAGAGGATAGGTAATACGTATTTTAAGAAGAGGATAAATAACTATAAGAAATGTGATAAAGGGCCTAAAGATATATAGTGTTCTCAACTGGTTCACTGATAGGAGTGGAACACGCATCTTTCTGCATGGTGACGTCTCTGACGCAAGGACTGACAGCGACATGCAAGCAAATCATTACTGTGCACAAAGTGGGCGGTAAAGTTATCCTTGACACCATTAATAAACACAACAAAATAGTCTACATTTTGAAAGCCACCAAAATTTATTTATCCATCACAAAGCAACAAGTGAAAGATACACCAGAAAACACTCAGCATCTATCCTAGTTCTGTTGCTAGGGTAACCTAGACCCGCCAGGTTATACGGATTACCAAAGACACACAGCTATTATTCCTATTCTTATCACATTAGGAATTGGAAGTGTTCTGTATAGACTTGATGAACTAACCAGTGACGTCGTCGTCTTTATCAGTAACATCAACATCATAAATATTCCCAAACGTTGAGTTACAGGTGACTCGAACTTTCCTCTACCCCGCGAGTTTTGCGATATTTTCTCTTTCAGATAGAACACAGGTTTTTCCAGCAGAACTTTGGTTTCTATATAGAACGTCCACTGCACACAGTCCCTGCCAACATTCTTTACAGAAACTCTGGAGACTGAGGAGTTTTACAATGACATTCCAAACATAGTTACATAGCTCTGATATATCGATAGCGTTCTAGTCATAAGAAGAATAAGATGTATGAAGTCAAATCGGCCAACAAATTCACTATTGAACTGACGATCTTCTATGAAGGGGTTACCTGAAAGGATATACAAAATACAACAGATAATGATTACCTTTCCAATCTAGAGTCACACTACCACACTGCCACCACAAGAGAAGTGGTCATTGGGTTTGTCCTTAAAGCTATCCTTCCCTATCATCCCATACCATGGGGTGAATGTTATAACAGCTACATACGAGGCGTTGTCAAAAAGTTCCTGGAGGCCAATTTTCGGCCGCTTCCTTGGTGAAAAAGAACGGCGAAGGTCACGCAGCGTAGTGCGTGATCTTCGTAGTGCGTGAGTACTTCCCCGTGCTCCAACAGCATGGGGAGTTTCAGTGAGGTTGGTCACTCTGCTAAGATTAGACAGGTATGTTTTGTCGTGTTGTTAGAGCATTATTGCAATTTTTCTGTGTAACAAATTGGAATCTTTAAAAGAAAGATCAGCGTATGTGTGAACTTCTGTTTCCAGCTCGATAAAACGGGTTGTGAAAGTTCATCTCAATTATTCTCGCCAATATGATCCGATCTTGCTCAATTAACACTCCCTGCTGTCACGTGACACTTCAGTTTGTTTACCTGAAGTCTTCACCTGACTTCTATCCCTGACATCCATTCTCCACAATCTATACTGCATTTTCTTATTCTTTAGTATCAGCCAGAGTGACAAAAGTCCAAGAACCAAAACGTATTCAGTAAAGATATTTTATGAGTAGTCATTTTTTGCATTTTGTCCATAACAGTCTGTAATTTTATGCTGCCTGTCTGTCTTTTTTCTTAAATATTGTAACAACTTTTGCAGTATTCCATAACACTGATAACTGTTCCGTACCCACTAACTTGTAGATTTTAGCTAGTAGCTTAGGCTGTTTCTTCTCTCTGTTTTGCAGAATCCATGCTAACACTTTGATGGGTCCCACTGCCTTTGATATATCCAGCATGCTTTAAAGTTTATTTCACATCTTTTCCTGTGTGTATGGTGTGTGGTGTGTATGGTGTGTATGGTGTGTATGGTGTGTGGTGTGTATGGTGTTCAGCGCTTCTTGGTATGCTCTTTCTACTTTTGATTTTAGCTCCTCACAGATTTAATTGTTTCTCATGACCAATCCTCCTTCCTCTTTCATTCTTATTACTTGATATTTATTCTGTCTTCTTTCTTCTGATGTGACTATGAAGCAGTTTCGGTTCAGGTCTGGATTTTGCAGCAATGACAATCACTATCTGCCATACATTTTCTTCTTATTGATGTAAATTCGTTTTGGCTTTTCTGTTGACATTTTTTTCTTTAATTCCTGGCTTTCTAAAGCTTTTCAAACTCTGGCACATTTATTTTTTGGTTCTCTCCTCTATATTTGAATATGGGTTCTTTTGTTCTTATTATTTCCACTTTCTTTTTTGGGGGAAATGAAGTTTTCCTCTGCCTCTCAGGACCTTCGCTAGGACCTTCCCTTGAGTTCTCTTTCCTAGAGCACTTAATTATATGAATTCTCTCATCCTTCAAGATCTGTTCTGAAATCTGGTTTCTACTGTCCCCCGCCTTGTATTCTTCCTCAATTTTACTATCACAAAGTGGTTATTTTATTGTTAAAGAGGGAGAGGTCAGTGTTCTAGAATCTGGATGTAAATATGGATGGATGGGGTGGGGATAGTTTAGGATCATTATTTTCCCGGAGGAGGTGGGGGTTGGGCCTTGTGAGAGATGGGCAGTGGATGAACATAGATAGATTTCTGGATTCTAGATGATCCATCCTCTTGTCAACTTTAAATTTTTTGCTTGCTCAACAATTTTCTATCATTTTTTCATTCACTTGATTGATATTTTCACTTTGGTATCTTATACTCCTTAAGAATGCTTTCTGTTTCAGATCGTGTTTCCAGCCGCTTGTGACCAGAAGGTTAGTTTGATCAGGCACTGTATGTCAAAGAAATACTTCTCTATCTTATGAAACTTTTTCCATCTCTAATTCCTTCTCACTTGGGAAAATAATCTCAGGTTACTCATTCTCTCTCCTCCCCTAAGAACACCTTTTTCTATTTGTTGTATTTCACTTCAGTCTGCTTTGCATGCTGAAACCAGTGCATCCAGTCACTCCTGATCTTTTAAAAACATCGCTGCAAATATCTTTTCCCATTTGCCTTTTCCTAAATACTTTAATCCCTGTTTTTTCTTCATTACCATTTCTTTTCCAACACTTCTCATTTTCTCCACAGGATGTTTTAGCCTTTTCATTTCCGATTTCCAATCTTTGAGCTTCTCTATCATCTGCAATTAGTCTTTTATTCTGTTCCAAACTACAGTAGCTTCTGATGCATATGTATATGGACTTCAGTAAGGCTTTCGATAGAGTTCCACATCAGAGGCTATTGAGTAAACTTAAGGCACACGGAATAGGAGGAGACTTTTTTTTTCCTGGGTTGAGGCATGGTTGACAAATAGGCGGCAGAGAGTTTGCATAAATGGGGAGAAATCAGAATGGGGGCACGTCACAAGCGGTGTCCCACAGGGGTCAGTGTTGGGCCCCTTGTTGTTCACAATTTACATAAACGACATAGATGAGGGAATGAATAGCAACATAAGCAAATTTGCTGATGACACCAAAATAGGCCGTCCAATTCATTCTAATGAGGACATCAGAGCACTCCAAGATGATTTGAATAGACTGATGCAGTGGTCGGAGAAGTGGCAGATGCAGTTTAATATAGACAAATGCAAAGTTCTAAATGTTGGGCAGGACAATAACCATGCCACATATAAACTGAATAATGTAGATCTTATTACTTGTGATTGCGAAAATAATTTAGGAGTTCTGGTTAGCAGTAATCTGAAACCAAGACAACAGTGTATAAGTGTTCGCAATAAAGCTAACAGAATCCTTGGCTTCATATCAAGAAGTATAAATAATAGAAGTCCTCAGGTTGTTCTTCAACTCTATATATCCGTGGTTAGGCCTCATTTAGATTATGCTGCACAGTTCTGGTCACCGTATTACAGAATGGATATAAATGCACTGGAAAACGTACAGAGGAGGATGACAAAGTTGATCCCATGTATCAGAAATCTTCCCTATGAGGATTGACTGAGGGCCCTGAATCTGCACTTTCTAGAAAGGCGTAGAATTAGGGGGGATATGACTCACGAAATCGTAATGACACGATTGCAAACAAACCATAACACGGGTGGGGTTCGAACCCGCGGTCAGAGAGTCTCAGAACTCCAGACCGTCGCGTAAGCCAGTGGGCCAGCTAGCTTCAATAAGATTCATCCAACTAGGTATATTTCTACACCATAGGAAGGTTAGCATAGGCAATCGTGTCATTACGATTTCGTGAGTCATGTTGACGGCTTTGAAGGGGACTTGCGCTAGAGTTCGTCACGGCCATGCTAGCTGGAGATTCGTCTGTAAAAAACTTGCATTGGTGGACAAAGTGGTGCCTATGCTAACCTTCCTATGGTGTAGAAATATACCTAGTTGGATGAATCTTATTGAAGGTAGCTGGTCCAGTGGCTTACGCGACGGTTTGGAGTTCTGAGACTCTTTGACCGCGGGTTCGAACCCCACCCGTGGTATGGTTAGGGGGGATATGATTGAGGTGTATAAATGGAAAACAGGAATAAATAAAGGGGATGTAAATAGCTTGGTGAAAATATCTAGCCAAGACAAGTTTAGATTCAGAAAGGATATAGGAAAGCACTGGTTTGGTAATAGAGTTGTGGTTGAGTGGAAATAGATAGCGTATGTAATAAGGCAAAAGATTACTGGGATTTATATCAAGAAGTGTAAGAAACAGAAGTCAAGCGGTTATTCTACATCTTTATACATGATTAGTAAGGCCTCACCTAGATTATCCAACTCAGTTCTGGTGTCCATTTTACAGAATTGATATAAATTCGTTAGAAAACATTCAGCTTAGAATGACAAAGTTAATTCATAGCATTAGAAATCTTCCGTATGAAGAAAGATTGAAGTCCCTTGCATTCACTTGTAAGACGAAGAATGAGGGGAGACATGATCGAAGTGTATAAGTGGAAGATGGGTATTAACAAAAGGGATATAAATAAAGTCTTGAGGATATCTCTCCAAGAGAGAACCCGCAGTAATGGAATCAAATTAGACAAGTTTAGATTTAGAAAGGATATAGGAAAGTATTGGTTTGGAAATAGGGTAGTTGATGAGTGGAACAGTCTGCCTAATAGGGTTATTGAGGCTAAAACCTTGGGTAGTTTAAAATTTAGGTTGGGCAAATACATGAGTGAGAGGGGTTGGATTTGAGTGGGTCTTGCACATGGGTAAATTGAATTTTCAGAGTTTATTGCTTGGGTGGCATTGTGAGACTTAGCTCAGTGAGGACGTGTCTAGGGTTCTCTGTGGACTGAACCACTTTTGCTCTGTGAAGTGAACCAAGATGCCGTCCATTGAGCAACTTTACCAGCAGCTTAAGGAAGAATTGAGGGTGGCGAAGATTGAGATTTGTCGATTGACGGAGGAAAACAAGAGGATTCGTAGTAGTCCTCCTGTTGTGAGTCCTCAGGTCAAGAAGGGAACCTGGGCAGTGGCCGGACTTCATGGAACGAAGTTGAAGATCAAGAAAACGAATGGAGAGGTAGAAACGATGAAGAAGAAAGAGACTGCTGTGGAAACTGTTGTGGAAACATCGAACACCTTCTCCGTGCTACCCCATGAATGTGAGTGACTACTGGGAACGTCACGACGAACGACACCAAGGAAGGTAAAAACATTGTTGTTGTTGGGGATAGCCAGGTTAGGTATATGGATAGGGCATTCTGCTTGAAGGATAGGAGTAGGAGACAGAGGGTTTGCTTTCCTGGGGCTGGGATGGAGGATATTGTTAGCCGGCTTGACATCATGAACGGTAATGGGATCAATCCTATTATCTGCCTCAGTGCTGGAGGCAATGATGTAGGCAAGCGTAGAAGTGAGGATTTAGTTAGAAGGTACAGGACAGCAATAGACATAATTAGGAAGAAGGGGGGCGCCCTGTTATATGTGGCATTTTGCCAAGAAGGGGTGTTGGAAATGAATGGCTGTCCAGAGCGATTGGTATAAATTGCTGGCTGGACAAACACTGTAAGGATAATACAGTCCCATTCATTGACAACTGGGACCACTTCTATGGCCGAAATGACATGTATGCCAGGGATGGGGTTCACTTATCCAGGGCAGGTGTAGAATTTCTCTCTAGCTCAGTTGAGGATGTTGTTAGGGCTTTAAACTAGGATTAGTTAGAGGTATGGGTTAAGGAATGGTGAATAATAAGGATCAAAATATTGATTCAGGCTTTGATATCATAAATCTTAACAATAACAGTAATCGAGTAACACAGGGTAATGATAGTAACAGAAATTGTGTAAAACAAAAGCTGAATATGAAAAAGGTTCACAAGAAGATACATATCAATGTATTTTACACTAACTGTCGAAGCGCCAGAAATACAATTAACGAATTACGTTTGGTAGCATGTGCTGGGAACTTTGATGTCATTGCAATAACTGAAACATGGTATAATATAAAGAGTCGGGATATGATTGCTGAGTGTCATATTCAGGGGTTTAAGTTGTTCCATGTAGATAGATATAATGGGAAAGGGGTGGAGTTGCATTATATGTACGAGAAAATATAAATTGCTGCATAAAAACAGGCATAAAAATAGATGGATCATTAACAGAATCTGTTTGGGTAGAGTTTCTAGAAGGTCAAGAAAAACTGATTCTAGGTGTAATATACCGACCTCCAGGCTTGGATCACGACGAAATTGTTAAGGCTTCTAGACATAATAACGTAGTGATAGCAGGGGATTTTAACTTTAGTCAAATTGACTGGACTTCTTTGACCGGTAATCTGGAGTCCAGTGACTTTATGGAAGTAGTTCAGGACTGTTTTCTGAAGCAGTGTGTGATGGAGCCTACCAGAGGTAATAATTTGCTCGACCTAGTCTTGTCAAATAAAGAAACCCTTGTAAATAATCTGGAGATCACTGAAGAGCTTGGAGCTAGTGATCACAAATCCATTACTTTTAATATTACCTGGGAGTACGAGAATAGGGATAATACGGTAAAATTTCCTGATTTTCGTTCTGCCGATTATATTGGACTTAGAGAACACCTGTCTAATCTCGACTGGGGTAATCTAGCTAACGATTACGATGGGATCTGCGTTTATGATTTTTTCTTAATAATGTACAACGTGCACAGACGATATTTATTCCCCAGAGAGAATTTAGGTCAAATAATAACGATCCCAAATGGATTAACAGGAGGCTAAAACATCTATTAGGGGAGAAAAGAGGAATTTATAGGCGCATCAAAAGAGATGTTAACCTTATTGACCAATATGTTCAGTTGAAAAGAGAAGTAAAAAAGGGGATTAGAAAGGCTAAACGTGACTATGAGATTAAGGTTGCTAATGAATCAAAGACTAATCTAAAAGGGTTCTTTCAAGTGTATAGGACGAAGGTGAGGGAAAAGGTAGGACCTCTGAAAATTGGGAATGGACAGCTGACGGGACGGATAACGAACTGGAAATGTGTTCTCTATTTAATGACTATTTTTTGTCAGTCTTTACACAAGAAGATGTAAATGAGATTCCAGAAATTAACAATTATTCAGTTCCTGAAGAATTCAAGTTAACTAATATTACTGTCACGAGGGACATGGTTATCAAACAGATAGATAAACTGAAACAAAATAAGTCCCCGGGACCCGACGAGTTGTTTTCCAGGGTACTTAAAGAATGCAAGATAGAACTTAGTCAGCCATTAACGAATGTGTTTAATACGTCCATCCTAACTGGTGTTGTGCCAGAGATGTGGAAGATAGCTAATGTAGTTCCTATATTCAAATCAGGGGATAAGTCCATTCCATCAAATTACCGTCCAATAAGCCTCACGTCTATAGTAGGCAAATTATTAGAATCAATTATAGCTGATATTATTAGAAGTCACCATGAAGAACATAATTTGATTAATGAATCTCAGCATGGGTTTACGAGAGGTCGTTCCTGCCTGACAAATTTACTGACGTTTTTCAATAAAACATTTGAGGCAGTACACAGTGATAAAGAATATGATATAGTTTACGTGGATTTCAGTAAGGCCTTCGATAGAGTACCTCACAAGAGACTCTTAAGAAAGGTTGCAGCTCATGGTATAGGAGGTAAAGTTCTAGCATGGATAGAGGCATGGCTTACCAATAGAAAGCAGAGAGTTTCCATTAATGGGGTCAAATCTGAATGGGGATTAGTCACTAGTGGCGTTCCACAAGGATTAGTTTTAGGCCCATTGCTGTTCATAATTTACATAAATGACCTTGATGAAGGAATTGCAAGTGACATGAGTAAATTTGCTGATGATACAAAAATAGGCCGTATAATTCATTCTGAGGAGGATACCAGTGAACTCCAGGAGGATTTGGACAAATTAATGTCTTGGTCTGAAAAGTGGCAGATGAAGTTCAATGTGGACAAGTGTAAGGTGCTAGTCGTTGGTAATGAAAATATCCCTCGAATTTATAAACTAGGTGAAGTAGAGCTTGATCATACAAAATGTGAAAAAGACGTGGGAGTCATGGTAAGCAGAAATCTAAAGCCTAGACAACAGTGCCTAAGTGTGCGCAATAAGGCTAACAGATTACTAGGATTTATTTCAAGAAGTATAAGCAACAGAAGTCCAAAAGTTATTTTACAGCTCTATACATCACTAGTGAGACCTCATTTGGATTATGCAGCTCAGTTTTGGTCTCCTTACTACAGAATGGATATAGATTCGTTGGAGAACATACAGAGAAGAATGACTAAAATGATTTACAGTATAAGAAATCTCCCGTATGAAGATAGACTTAGAGCGTTGAATCTTCACTCTCTGGAGAGACGTAGAATGAGGGGAGATATCATCGAGGTGTACAAGTGGATGATGGGCATAAACAAAGGAGATATTAATAAAATACTGAGGATATCGAACCAAGTAAGAACCAGAAATAACGGATTTAAATTGGATAAATTTAGATTTAGAAAGGACATAGGCAAGTACTGGTTTTCGAACAGAGTTGTAGATGCGTGGAACAATCTTCTGAGTAGGGTGATAGAGGCTAGGACCTTGGGTGGCTTTAAAAAGAGATTGGACAAATATATGAGTGGGAGGGGCTGGGTTTGATTAGTGTCGTGAGTACGGGAGTAAATTCTTAGGTAGTGGTGGTTTTGATAAGGACCTGCCTTGTATGGGCCAGTAGGCTTTCTGCAGTGTTCCTCCATTCTTATGTTCCTATGTTATGCAAGTGTCCTGTTAGTGGGATGGATTGTGAAGGACCTGCCTAGTATGGGCCAACAGGCCTGCTGCAGTGTTCCTCCTTTCTTATGTTCTTATGTTCTAACAAACTCCCGAGTACCGTCATAGACGTTGTGTAGTTTTAAAAATAGGTTAGATAAATACATGAGTGGGTGTGGGTGGGTGTGAGTTGGACCTGACTAGCTTAAGCTACTAGGTCTTATGCCGTGCTCCTCCCTTAAGTGGAAGTTACCTGATTACCTGAGTTTACCTGGAGAGGGTTAACTCCAGGTAGTCAGGTCTAAGCCGGGAAGTGATGGACATGCCTCGCATGGGTCAGTAGGCCTGCTGCAGTGTTCCTTCTTTCTTATGTTCTTATATTTACACATTTTTATGATTTCCACCAGCACTTGCTGGTGCACCCTGCTCCCTCGGTTGCTGGAAGCCTCTCTGTCTCCATTGTGAATACCTCCCTGAATCTTGAACTGAGCTCCTCATATACTTCCTGGTCCCTTCCTGTGAGTTCCCCTCCTTCCTTCCTCAGCCTGATTATCTGGTCCTTGACTGTTTTTCTCCTGATGTGGCTGTACAATAGCATAGGGTTAGATTTGGGTTTTGATGCTATGTCACTCTCGTATTGCCGCTGGGGGTCTCTCTTTATCCATGCATATTCATTTCTGGCTCTTCAGCTTAAATTTCTGTTTTCCTAAGTCCTTTGTTTTCCATACATTTTCCATGGTGTAGCTCATTTGGCTCTGGCCTCTATGGGCTCACTCTATGGGCTCACTCTGGTCTTCCCATTATTTCTCTTAGTCTCCTCTGCCTCCCTGCACTTAACAGTCAGGTGTTCCATCAGTTCGTTTGTTGTATTCCCCTCTAGCTCTTACTGCACTTCATGCATCCCATTTTTTTAAAATTTGTTTCTCCTGTCTTTCTGATGCTGCTTCACTCTTCACTGTCTTCACTTTTCTAGGTGAATACAAGGTCCAGCCTTGCTGTTTCGTCATCTCTCTCTCTATGGTTGTGTCCCTAACATGTTGGTATATGAAGCTTTCCAACACCACCTACAACATCTTGGCTCTCTACATCGGTTTCTCGTATAGCTCCAGACTTTCCCAGTCAGTCTCTTTGTGGTTGGAATCTCCCATGATGAGTAACTTTGCCCTGCTTATGTGGGCTCTTCAGGCCACCTCAGCTAGTGTGGCCACCATCATTGTTGCTCTCATCATATTCATGTTTTGGTCTCCTTCTGCTCGGTGAAGAGTTGTAATCACTGTTATCATCACTTTTGAACCCCAAGGTAGAAGTGATCTACTATGTAATCATCTGCTTTACACTTGACTAGTCCTCCCATCTCCTCAAAACACCATTGGTTGATGAGCAGTGCAACTTCTTTCCCTGTGGTCCCCCCCCCCATCCTTGTCTTTCCTTAGGATCTGAAATCCAACGGGAAAATCGCATCTGTTATCACCTCCCTGAGCCTTATCTCTGTGAGTGCTATGATGTCCGTGAATGCCTCAGTGATTCTTTCCTGCCACTCGTCACTCTTATTTGTAATTCCATCTGTGTTGGTATGCCATACCTTCAGCTTCATTTCTAGAACTGTATTCAGGGGGGTGGGAGGGGTTGGTCCTGGCTGAGGGGTGTGGTAGGCAGGGCTGGATATTATGGTAGGGTGGTGTTGTGGTGGAATTAGTGCTGAGTAGGGGGTGGGGACTTTGGGTGTGGCATGTGATTTGTTTCTGGTTATTGTGTTTGGTTGGTGTTGGTTGGTAGGAGTTGAGGGGATACTGCATGTGGTTCTGTGAGAAGTTGAGTTTGTTGTTCCCTTTACACCCCCCTCCTCCCCGAGGCTGCATTTGTCTGTCTGTAGGTATCTGCTCTGTTTCCCCTGCCTGCCTCTGGCGCCTTCTTACTCTCTCATTGGTTTGTGTTTGTATGAGTACACATAAGTGAGGTCACTTCTTGCAGCTTATATTTCAAAAGTTTTCCTTAATTCCCCACCCTGTGTAACAGTTTAATGAGTATTCTTTTACATCTATTCTTTACTAGTATATACTGACCCTACTGATATTACATTACACACTGGTGCATCTATTGCTAACTAGAATATACTGACACTACCGACTACTATATTACACATTGGTGCATCTGATCTTAACCAAAAAAAAACTGACCCTACTATTACATTACACACTGGTGCTATAAAGAGCTGTTGCTGTAAATATCTAAGGGCTATGTGTCAAAGTTCGTATAGTAAAGCAGTTGCTGACAAAAAGTCAAAAAGTGATCGTAAGTCAAAGGCAGGACCGTCTGCACGAAGGGAAGATAAGGTAAGAGTGGTAGGGCGGCGGCGTCGTTGGAGGTAAATCCTGCGAGCTAGCTGGTAAACCAGGCAATTTACGAGAAAGTGAAGAACCGAAAGAGGGACCCGACAAACCTCACAGAGAGGAATAGGGTGTCGTTCCATGAGATACCCATGGGTAAGGCGAGTATGGCCAATGCGGAGACGGGAGAGCACAGTCTCCCGAGTACGGCAACGGTGATAAGAAGATGGTCACAAACCTAAAAGCGGTTAGAGTGCAATTTGATATAGTGCATGTCCAACCACCGTTGTTGCCAACATTTGCGAAGACGGGCAGAGATGACTGGAAAATACTCTCTAAACAGAATACCCCTATAGGAAACCGGAAGATCATGCACCGCGCAGCAGCATCCGCTTGTTCATTGCCCTGGACATCAACGTGTCCAGGGACCCAACAGAAAACGACGTCTTTGTGTTCACTAGCCACTCGGCGCAACCATAGTTGAATACGAAGGAATAATGGATGAGGGGAATCAAATTGTTTAATGGCCTGTAAAGCACTGAGGGAATCTGAAATGATCACAAACGTCGAAGGAGACATATATGTGATACGGAGAAGCGCTATGAAGATGGTATACAACTCGGCAGTAAAAACACTAGCCAATCTAACAAATGACCTCGGACAACATCGTCAGTGAACACCGCCGCGAACCCAACACCGTCAGAAGATTTAGAACCATCTGTATTAACAGCAACAGCATGAGCATGCGACCGTAAGTGATCAAGAAAAAAGGAGCGAGAAGCAGTCGTAGGTAAGAGAACTTTGGCGCACAGCAGTAGGGGAGAACAGATACGAACTGTCGCAACCTTCCAAGGGCGAATGGAAAAGGCAGCCGGAGTGAGTGACTGACGACGAAGAGAAAACGGTCGGATTAAGCAGGGGCGTCGAACAAATAATGGGCTTTTACTAACGACTGATACCAACCTACACATAGACGGAACACGGACGGAGCGGGGACAAAGTAACGAAGGCAATGAGAATCACGACGATCAGCTAAGGAAGGAACATTCGCCTCAGCATAGAGGCTTTCAATAGGGGATGAACGAAAGGCACCAAAACATAAACGTAGACCCGGATGATGAAGGGGATTAAACTTAGAAAGAGTTGTAGGAGAAGCCGCAGAATAGACTTTGTCGCCATAATCCAGCAAGAACAAGACTAGGGTGGAATGCAAACGGAGGAGAGTCCGGCGATCTGCTCCCCATGAACGATGTGCAAGAATTTTAAGGAGAAAAAGCCGACCATGGCAAGCTGCCTTCAAAGAGGAAATGTCAGGTTTCCATGTCAACCGGCGATCAAAGAGAAGGCCAAGAAACTTGACCGTATCACATTCTGGGATACGTAAGCCGTGTAAATACAATGGAATATCTGGGACAAGAGGACGTCTAGCGAAGGTAATGAAATGGGTTTTCGTAATATAAAATTTAAAGCCATGAGAAGTGGCCCAATGGGAAACTCGGGCAATCGCATCCTGAAGGCTGCTACCAGGCGACAGTCAGCGCCTGCGTAAGCTATAGCGAAGTCTTCCACATTAAGTGACGACCAAATATGCGATGGAAGAACGGAAGGTAGGTCATTTATTGCTAAGAGAAAAAGGGTAGTGCTAAGGACACAACCTTGTGGGACTCCCTCGGCCTGAACAAAAGCTAAATGCACTTTCTCCAAAGATATTGGCCCGATATAAGTCACATGTAGGACCTGGAAGCACCGTTGATATTCCTAAAAGCTGCACTTAGATTTGCTAGAGAAGCATTGATTGGTCAGGCATATAGTACCTGGCATATAAAAAGAACTATGCTGTTGGTAATGTCTTGGAAGCAAGTGTTTTTTTGAAGATTAATGGTATAAAATACCGACACGATGGAAAAACAGACACAAATGCAGAATAATGCGATTCTATATTGACTAAGTTTCGCCCACACAGCAGGTATTATCAAGTTACAAACAATCACCCTGAGCAGAAAGTACTTGAGTATATTTAGGGATCATAGTGACATAGGTAAGTAGGCTCGTTGCTATGTAGGATAAGAACAAATAAAATGGAGGAACGCAGCAGTAGGCCTAGTGGCCCAACTAGGCAAGTCTTTCTCTAACCAAACCTTTCCCACCCACCCACTTGCCCACCCTTTTCCCAAAGCTTCCTAAGAAATAGTTTTAATACCTCAAGTACTAATGGAACCCAGCCTTTCTCACTCATATTTGTCCAATCTCTTTTACCCTACCCGGAAAATTGTTCCACGCATCGATAACTCTGATATCCAGTACTTACCTATGGTTCTCATGACCTTTGTCCCCTGAAGGGAGGGTCCTTGATGCTGGTGATGGGCTCTTGATCTAGGGAATTGGATCTGTGCTCCAGATCCCTGAATTGAGCCTGAATGCCTTCCATTCCCCAACCCACAGGCGCTGTATAATCCCTACGGGTTTAGCGCTCCCCCATGATTATGATCACGACCTTTGTGTCCCTTATACATATAGGTTGGTATTCGACGTTAGTAGAGGTCCTTTGTTTGATCGGCGCCCCTACTTACTCCGACCTTTTTCTCTTCGTCTTCACTCTGGTCTTCTCTCCAGTTGTCTCCCTTGCATGTTCGTGTAGCGTCTGCCTTCTCCCTCACCCCTTGGGAGGTTCCGGCGGTTCGTGTCCCTCATCTCTCCCTGTATTAGACAGTCTTACAAACATCCCCACCGCTCCGGCACTCTTCGTGTATTACATTTTTCTGTAAAGGTAATGATATCATCACAAATTTCATTTCCCCCTGGTTGTTGATTTACCATTTCCTGGACGTTTTTAATTCCTACCTGACACCAAATGATTTAATATCGTGCATGCAATCTTTCCTGTAATATTAATTTCGTTACGTCGCGTATGCAACTGTGTCATGTAAACAGTGCATTGATTTATGATTGTGAATATTTCATGTTTGCATATGAAACTGGATGTATTTCGGTCGCTACGCGATCATGATCCCAGCAGTGTCCCATACATCAAAGCTTGCAAAAGAATTAGTGCATGTCGGTTATAAAACTCGAATGGAGCAAAATATAAAATTGCCTATGTGGGTGCCCATATACATATGTATTTGCATGCAGGTATGTACACCTTTGTATATGTATGTGGGCAAATACATTCTTGTTTGTATCATTGTGTGTATTTAGGTGTTAACGTGTGTACACTTTTGGTGTATGCATTCCATGTGTACGCTTTTGTTCACGGTGCCTTGCACGCAGCAAGGGTGAACACAGGGAGTACACACGGTGCTGTGTACGAACCAAGGGTGTACACACGGTATCATGTACGCAGCAAGGGTGCACAAACGGTGCCGTGTAAACAGCAAGAGTATAAAAAGGATATCGTGTACGCAGCAAGAGTGTACAAACATTAGCGTGTACGCAACAAAGGTGCACAAACGGTACCATGTACGCAGCAAGGTTGTACGCACGGTGTCGTGTGTACACTAACTGGTAATGACTGACAGCCTGGCGCGTCCCCTCTCAGTAATGGTTCATTTTTCACCATTTCTGTGGTACACCCGCAGCTGTCTGTTACCTGTCTCGTTTATTCCTTCCCCCGCGCTGCTGTCCTAAATACCTTGAACACTATTAGCAGGCTCAGCCTGTACGCAATTTAT
Organism: Cherax destructor; assembly: GCA_009830355.1. Taxonomy (NCBI): domain Eukaryota; kingdom Metazoa; phylum Arthropoda; class Malacostraca; order Decapoda; family Parastacidae; genus Cherax; species Cherax destructor. The sequence goes on along the minus strand of WNWK01001249.1, from coordinate 211,279 downwards.
AGTGTTAATCTACACGCAGCTTTCTGGCTGTAGATGCTTGGAACTTTGTAGCGGTGGCTTGCTAGATTATTTGTATTGGCGACCTGCTCGAAACTTTGCATTCATTTTGACTTACTCAAAACTTTGTATTGGTCACCTGCTTGAAACTTTGTAGTGAAGGGCTGCTCGAAACTCCGCATTATTGACCAGCTCGAAACTTAGTAGTGGAGGCTTAATCGAAACTTTGTATTGCCGACCTACTCGAAACATTGTATTAGCGACCTACTTGAAACTTTGTATTTGGAGGTATGTTTCAAATTTATTAGTGCTGACCTGTTGGAAACTTTGTAGTTTTAGCCTGCTTGAAAATTTGTGGTGGTGGCTAGCAGTAAAGGCTGCTCTAAATTTGTGGTGGTGGCCTACTCAAAAAGATTGTAGCGGAAACCTACTCAAAACTTGAGGTAGCGGCCTGCTCAGACCTACTAAGTTGTGGTCTGTTAGAATCTTTGTTGTGTGGCTTCCTCGATACTGTTGCAAACATTAACTAAACTCAGCGGAACAGCGCTCTCATCACTGGTCCAGTCTGACAGAGGATGGTTTATTATGCAGTGTGAGTGAAATATATCATATACATACTTGCAATCATGGTACACTGAGGTCAGTGATAGAAGACAGAGGTATACAGTGCTAGTCACATCATTACGCCGGGTGAGAGCCCCGGCATAATGCCGTAACGAAAATCTAAGGCCTACCATACATAGGGGTCTTTTTTCGTTAGTGTATTATGCCGGGTGAGGCGTTAGCATGACGTCACGGCCTGCCGCCACACTCCACAGTGACTCCTCACTGCTCACGTGGCTGCCGTGGTGAAAGGAAGTGTTGCACTTTTGTCTCTCATCTTATCGTAAGGGGTTCGTGGAGATAAAGGTGGACAAGGGAAACACTAGGGTGGTTGGTGACTGGTATATTAACTGAGTCTGTGAGGAGAGATACCTCAGCACCACCTGCTAGGCCTAAGTACTTCCAAGGAGTGAGACTGGGCGCTTGGGTCTACGTGCGCACATGCGCGGGCCTCTGACGTCACAAGTAACAAAGGGATCACACATATAACAGCTAGGATTACCTATAATACACTGACATGACAATCTGCCCCGTCTTTTGTTCAGTACTCCTTCGGTTATCGGGCTATACATGTTTGATTAAGGGTAAAATAAAGTCTTAAACACCTGAAACTATAGCTCATATCATAGGGCTTCACAAAGCTGAGCACCAGACGAAAGAAATAGTTGAGAATGTTGGTGTGTGTGAGTGTTCAGTGAGGAACTGGGTGCAGCGTTTCAAGGCTGGTGGCGGTGTCGAGTTACCGTCTGCCAAACCTCGGCCTGGCCCCTCGAAGAAGATATCTGTTCGTAACTTAACTGTGTTTAAGAAGCAGTTAGAGAGTACACCTAAGATAACTGCTTGAGAATTGAAAGAAAAGAACCCACATCTTCCCTCAGAGATGTTTGTCAGAACTGGGCTACAGTAGTCACCGCTAGGTTATCAAACCGATCCTCTCCAAGCCACAGAAGAAACGCAGGCTGGATTATGCAAAGAAATATTTTCACTGGACTCCTCAACAGTGGTCTGAAGTACTTCGGAGTGATGAAGCAACCTTCACCATCACCTGTAACCGTGGGGGACATGTGTACCGGCCTAGAGGTAGTGACCCGCTAGACCTACGCTATACCTGTGGGACCACCTAACACCCAGACTTACTCATGGTTTGGGGGTGTTTCAGTGCTCAGAATGTTGGTGAACTCATTGTGCTTCCCAAAAACCAGTATATGAACCAGTATAATTACCAGGGGTTATTGTGTGACAATTTACCTGAGGCGTTTGACAAGTGTGGGGCTCCGGTACACCGCCCAGAGGGCGGAGTACTGTCAAGTAGTTAAGTATCTTAATGACAACAGCATTCTTCATAGTTACCAATCAGGCTTTAGGAGCTCTTACTCAACCGACACCTCCCTAATTAATCTGATGGATTACATGAGAACTGAAATGTCGTTAGGGGACCTCATAGGAATGGCAACTTTAGACTTGCAAAAGGCCTTCGATACTGTCAACCACAATATATTATGTAAGAAACTTCAAGCTATCGGCATAGGTTCCGTAGAGTGGTTAAGTCCTGTTTCAACAGGAAACAAATTGTCAAAATCAGCAAAACAGAATCAGAACCCCTGCCGATAGCATGTGCAGGTCCCCAAGGTAGTATTCTGGATCCCTTATTATTCCTATGTTATGTAAACGATATGCTCATCAGCGTCAAGTGCAAACTCCTACTGTATGCGGATGACAGTGCTCTGTTAGTGTCAGGTAAAGACCCACATGATATAGCTAATGTATTAACACTGGAACTGGAGTCCTGCAGCGAAAGGTTAGTAGACAACAAACTATCGTTACACCTGGGGAAAAGCAATACTCTTTGGCACAAAACATAAACTGAGATGGGCAAATAATTTTAATGTCCGGTGTAATGGGGAATCCATCACTTTAGTATCCTCAGTAAAATATCTGGGAATCCCCTTTGACCCATGCATGTCCGGAGAATTGATAGGGAACAGTGTAGTAAAGAAAGCGAATGCCAGACTTAAGTTTCTCTAGAGACAAGCACAGTGTCTACCTGCTGAGGCTCACAGAACCCTATGTCTAGCCCTTATACAAAGTCATATTGACTACGCTTGCTCTTCATGGTAATCCGCCTTGACCAAAAAACTGAAAGATAGACAACAAATCAGCCAGAACAAAATGGTAAGATTCATCCTGGACCTGGGTCAAAGAGAGCATGTAGGCCAGGATGAATTACAACAATTGGATATGCTGAATGTTGAAGACAGAGTAAAACTACTGAAGTTAAATCAAGTTTATAATATTGCTCATAAACAGTGTCCAGAATATCTTGCTGCCAATTTTGTCAAGGCTGGGAACCAAAGCAGTCATAGTACTAGGGGGAGAGAGCAAAACTTTGTAGTACCCACAGTCAGTGGCCAGGCTTCAAACACGTTTTATTGTATAGCAATAAAGGAATGGAACAGACTGCTTGCACATGTCAAAGCCAGTCATAGCATGAGCCAGTTCAAGAAGAGAGCCAAAAGGTACCTAATGAATATAGCTACAGAAAGGGAGGATAATGATTTTTCATTTTTTTTTAGCTAACACACATGTAAATATAAACAACTAATTTTACCTTATTCCTAGTATATCTCCTATATATTATGATAATAAGATATTATCTCCTTTATAGTATAATACGGTATTAAATGGACCAAAATGGAAATAAGTCACTCTGTCTGACTTATTTTTTTTTGGGTTATCCTAGGTTCTCTACACATATGCTGTTATGTATGATAATCTGTGTAACTGTTTTTGTGTATACCTGAATAAACTTAATTAATAACTTACACAAACAGATCAACCTGGGAAAAGAGTACATCACTCCACCCAATATACACTCATGAACTCTTTACCCAGGTAGATCAATTTGAGACTTGATAAAGCCATAGGTAAGTATTGAATATCAAACAGAGTTATCGATGCGTGAAACAATTTTCCGAGTAGGGTACAAGAGTGTAGATGAATGGTTCAGAGAACCGACAAATTCTCATGATTGATGGACTGACAACATCGACTCAAACTCCTGTTCTTCACGATTCTCCTTTGTATGGACTGATGAAGCCACTGTGTGGCGAAACGTTTCCTTAATAAAGATACCCAAGTGTTGCGTATGTGTCTAATTTATCATCTACGGTAAAAGAGATTGGACAAATATGAGATAATCTTCAGGATGTCGGCAAAAGGTGTAGAGTCAGGGAAGTTGAAACTTGGCATGCTGTTGAAGCGAAGGAGTTCGTTTATTGTGGTGCTAAAAGTTCCAGGGTTTACTGCTACTGCAAGGTGTGCATACACCTTGCAGTAAAGAACTTTTGAAGGAGCACAGTCTGGAAGTGGAGAGGAGTGGCTGGTGGAAGATGTATTGTGTGGCTTGAAGAATCATGGTAGTATTTGATTTTACCTTCGTGCTGGCGGTTTAAGTCGGAGAATTTGAAAGATATTTTCTTTAGGTCTTCTTGGCCTTTCTTTGCTATAATTTCTTTTCTTAGTGTGCATTTCGCTGCAAGAGTACGATGATTACTCTTTCAGTTAAGGGATGCTGGAGCAGCAGAGAGGGGTGCAAGACCTGAAGACATGTCTTTCATTTTAGCAATTGGAACAGAACTTCCTGTTCTTGATGGGGCAGTCCTTGATAAGATGATTGTAGGAGTAGCAGGTCTAGCAGGGTGTGATGTGTTTATAGCGTTCAGGTTCAATGTGTTTTGGGTGCATGTGATAATAAGAGATGGCCACTCCGTCAGAGAGAACGTGGACAGCCATAGCGATGTCCGGAAAGGTGATCTTTATAATAGAGAAGGCGTATGGAATCTTTGTTTACAGAGAAGGTCCTGACGATCCTCTCTAGCCGTTTTAACGAAAATGGAACGTTTCATCTTCAGGACTGGAGATGAGATGATGAAACCACGATCTTCTAGGATCTTGATAGCGGTGGTATCTAGGAGTTTTTTTGGGCTTCATCGGTGGTGCAGATGACCATGAAGGCGTTCTTGAGGGAGACAATATTGGTGAGCTTGATTTGCAGATTGCTATTAAAGACAGGTGCAAGGGCAAGCTTGGACGTCTCATTTATTAGAGCACTAGTAGGTTTGATCTTCACAAGAAGTAGTAATAATAAACAATAATAATAATGATTACGATATTATAATAAACATAGTAATAAAATTATTATCATTATATTTATTATTATATATTATTAATTTTATTATTCGTATTATCATTATTATTATTGTTATTATTAGTAGTAATTGTTGTATTATTTTTTTTTTACTTTTATAACTATGCCTTCTACCCACGAAGGTTCGGTAACCTAAATTAAGAAACATTCGCCATCATTCATTCATTATCTGTCTTTCCAAAGGTGCAGGAACATCACAGCCCAAATGATCCTCCAAGTAGAAACATCCCCAGAGTGCAGGAACTGTACTTCCCCTCTCAAGTATTCATGTTCGGCTAGCCAGTATTCATGTTCGGCTAGCTAGTATTCATGTTCGGCTAGCCAGTATTCATGTTCGGCTAGCCAGTATTCATGTTCGGCTAGCCAGTATTCATGTTCGGCTAGCCAGTATTCATGTTCGGCTAGCCAGTATTCATGTTCGGCTAGCCAGTATTCATGTTCGGCTAGCCAGTATTCATGTTCGGCTAGCCAGTATTCATGAATTCGTTCATTAATGTTGCATTAATCTTCTCACTTCGACAGCCAAGCTGGTGTAACTAGTGCTAGAATGAACATGTGCTTATATCAACCAGTTCTTGTGTTAGCCAGTGCTATTGTCAATTAGTGCTTGTATTAACCCAAGCTTGTGTGAGTCTATACTTGTGTCAACCAATGCATGTTTCCATCGCTATCTGTGTTGACGAGAGCTTATTTTACCATTGTCTGTGTCAAGTAGTGAGTGAGTGTCCCAGTTTTCGTAACAGCCCCTCGCTTGGGCCAAACCATGGGTGTGTCAACTAGTGCTTGTGTCGGTCAATGGATGAGTTGTTTCAACCACTATCTTTTTCAAATAATGTGTAAACACAGGTGCTCTTATAACCAGTGGTGGCATCAACTCGTGCTTGTGTTAAGTGGTTGTGTTAATGCATGCATCTGTTAATTCAAGATTGTATCGTCTTGTGTTTAGGTTAAATAGTGTATGTATAAACCCTTGCTTGTGTCAACCGGTTCATTTGTCACCGGCGTTTGTCAACTAGAATCCTTATCAACTAGAGGTTGTGTCAACCTGCGCTTGTGTCAACTAATATTTCTGTTAACCTGAGCTTATGTCAACCCATGCTTGTTTTAATAAGTGCCTTCATCAATCATTGTGTCAATCAGTGCTTGTGTTATATAGCGAAAGTTTCAACCAATACTTGTAATTACCTATGTGTAGGTACACGAGCATATCATTGCTCGTGTTGTTCCATTCTTCAATACTTTGTTCATTAAAATATTGTCTTAAAATTTCCAGTGGATGCAGCACTTACTAATTATGTTCATGCATTCAAATGGTGAATCACCGAGAGAAAAAATATATTCTTTCCTCTCGACTTTTGCTCGACTAGTAAGTTTGGCCTCCTGTAGTAAGTTTGGCCTCCTGTAGTAACTTTGGCCTCCTGTAGGTACCGTGAAATCTTCATCTCTCTGAAGTTCTTTCAATATCTTATTTATATCTATTATGTGTCTTCCTTCTATCAGCTAATATGGTCATCTTTAATATTTCATCCTCGCATCAAAGCTTATATTGTTCAACTATGTTTTCTTTTTATCAGTTGAAGGCGCTAGGCAGGAGTGATTTCAATGTTTTATTTTTCGATTTCCGTTTTGTGATAGGACGGAGAATTGGAACACACATGTCAAACATTCTTGTATAATATCTTGGAGGACAGTTATAATATTTTCTGCAGCCGCCCGTGCGTTACAATCACAAAATTACGTCAAAATGTGTGTGTGTGTTTTAAAGTATACATTTCAATTGGTTGTAATCGCAACTAATAGCAACCTAAGGTATCAGTATCAGACACCTGCGATATAATTTCTTCTCCCGCCGGCGGGTTGAAATTTAGCACAAAATGTAATTTTTTTTTTATTAAAATGCATAGAGATGCAGTTTTCATCACACTATAATATAATAATAATGAATAAATGCGCATTCTAGTGTGTACTTTAAACCAAGTTCAAATTCTGAAGATATACAATAATATATTTAACCATCACCGATATCTCAAAATAATTGTGAAAAAAAAATAACATTTGTCCATATTGAAAGTAAACAGCTTATCGCTTACTTTGTTAGTTAATAAAGGAATATAGTGGCAAAATAACCCAGAACTCACCATAAGGAAGTGGCTGCATAGGGAGTTCCACCCTGCCCTATCTAACCACCCTACCATTATCGGATTAACATTACCTTCATACGGAAGTCACTCTTAATATCTAGCTTTGACATTTTTGCCCTAGATTTTATTCTTCCTTTGATGAATCTATCTCTTGCTTCCTGCCAGCGTATTAAACTACTTCCTGCGTATTCAACTGTTAACAGTTTAATACACCGTCCTACGACTTGTGTGTGACATTGTACGTGTTTTTTTTAGGTTTTATATACTGTAAGATATCAGAATGAGTGAAGTGTTTGGTCACATTAAACTCTTGACAACTCACAGGATTGCCAGTTATCATATTGTAATAATCACTGTGTTCAAAGCTCAACGAGGCATCTTAAACGTTGTGATGGTGCCAGGTTCGCATCTTCTACTTTTCATGATCTTCCTCTTACCGAACTCTCTGTTCATCGCGAATCATTGTGAGAAAAATATTCTCGGGGAGAACAAAGAACGTATATATCTGAACAACAAAGTCAGCTATCTTCCGAGACTGAGCTTTGCTGGGTCTAGAACATAGGATTGTTTGATGGAGAGGTTTAGCTCCTTGTGTTGCGGGATTTATCTAGATTGTAAAACAAGTGGGAATGTGAACTTTCCAAACTTAAACTAAGATGCATTAAGGTTGTTAAATTCTTCTCTAGATATGAAAAGGCGCAATATGCTGTTACCAGCTGTCAACTGTCTCGAGTGTCCCATTTTACCAGGTGTTTTTCTGGCAAAAGACGAACAGATATTTCTGTCAAATATTTTTGATCAGTTTTCAAGTCTCAATTGTCACTCAAACTCTTATGTTTCATTTGATTCAAATTCAGAGACATAACTTTTCACAGTCGTTTAACTGTTTTTCTATATGACCTGTAAAACTTTGATTATCAGTTGTTTTGCCATCAGTTTCAATTACGATGAGGAGTTGTCACAGTTGCTTTTTGCTGATGACACAATACCCGAGTCAAGATTCTGAAGAGAAGTTACATGGGTTAGAGGAGCAATATGGGTGAATGAGTATTGACTAGTCTCATCACATCTAATGACTTGAATTTCCGTAGTATCGATATCCTTCCAGTCAAAAAAATCCAGAATGGAAGAGGAAATATTTAGAACTGAGCTCGTAGTGGGAGCTACAAGCTCTAAAAATTACGAAAATGGTTGTTGAATTAAAGTGATGTGTTCTATTATATATATTTTTGGGGGTAACATTTACTGCCATCTCTTTCTTGTACAGTAGTTTTATCCTTTCTTCCGTCAAAAGAGATTCTCTCCAAAGTTGCTCCAGCACTATCTCTTTCGATCTCGCTCTCATTCAAGCTCCCTTTACGTTGCTTCAATTTAGTACTTTAGATAAATCGACATTGTGTATAACTCCTGTGTCTTCAAGAACATATGAAGCAATATATAACAGCAGCAACACTTTTTTCTTCCTTTCTTGTTATTTGTGGATCGTAATCATAGTCAGTTCCTCCTTTGATGTCTAGGATGATCTTATGGCTACTTGTTCTGCACTGGGAGAGCGAAATAATTCTAATTGTTTCATCCTCTTCATTAGTATATAAATTCTTTTCGTTTTACTGAAATCTTGTGAAACTTCAGTAGATCCTATTGTCATATTTCTTGGTGATCTTTGATCAGTAAGAAACTCTTGTTTCTTATTGATCAAAGTTATAGGAACTTTGAAAAGATTTTTCCATGAATATTGATCGAAGGTTTTATTTTTACATGTACTGATGTCAAAAAATTTATTACGTGCTTCATTTTGAAATATTTGCAGTTTCATCTGGGATGATTCAGAATTTTGCTCGCCTTCAATTGATGTCTTCAGGCTTTTATATTTTGTATGATATTAAGTTATCATCTGAACAAAATGATTGTGTGAAACAGCGTGGATAATTTTTTTTTTTTTTGCGCAGGTGTTCTATAAAATTTGGAAAGAATATCAGAAAGCTCTGAATCTGAAGGTCCTCTTTTGGATGTCTTCAGACTAATTCTAATGTGAAGAAAATATTTAATTACATCTTTGTACGTAGGAATGTATGCGTTGTCTAACGTGACTCACGAAATCGTGTCATTACGATTTCGTGAGTCATGTTGACGGCTTTGAGGAGACTTGAGCTAGAGTTCGTCAAGGCCATGCTAGCGGGAGATTCGTCTGTAAAAACTTGCATTTGTGGACACAGTGGTGCCTATGATAACCTTCCTATGGTGTAGAAATATACCTAGTTGGATGAATCTTATTGAAACTAGCTGGCCCAGTGGCTTATGGGACGGTCTGGAGTTTTGAGACTCTCTGACCGCGGATTCGAACCCCACCCGTTTTTTTTTTTTTTTATGCGTTGTCTAGATCCGCAGCAGCGCCAAATATGGGGCAAACATTAAACCCACTTGTTGAATGAGCTGTTCCAGGTGTTCCCGACATTCTGAAAATTTAGGCATACTGTAAATAAATAAATAAAAAAAGTTACCAGTACAGTTTAAAACAGTTTGCATCGCAGAATCATTTTTGTAATACGTATTTTCAATAGTTGTCTTAATAGCAATTATGTTATACTACCCATATATCTAAGATGCATCAGAACTCGAGAAGCAATAATAACAGATCCCACCTGAGAAGCTGTCACAGCACTGAATGATGGATGGGGAGAGGAGAGTCGGCACTGTGCAGGCAGACTGGTGACGACAGTGATGGTGAGACAGAAAATGGCCGGCACTGTGCAGGCAATTGGCAGAGTGGTGAGGACAGTTATGGTGGTGGAGAAGAGGGCAGCCTTGACCAGAAACACATTCATGTCCTGCTCTAGAAAAGCTTTTAAGGTGATTTAAAAGTATCAAGTGATTTACAAAGCGATTTTATGAATACAAAGAGTGAGAAAAATGAAATAATCGTGATTTCAACTCGCCAGCGTCGACAAAAGATATTTATTTACAAAATTTTACAGAAGTATGTTTGACATGGGGGTGTCACCTTTCCTTAATTAATTCCTCAATTAATAATTTTTTAACTTACCTGAATTTATTCAGTTTCAGTCACCTTATTAATCCATCCACTGGTTTTCATTTCTGAAGGTGTGTAAGCATACTGTGCTTACGGTAGACTGTTTACCTTCTGCCACATCGTGACTACTGTTGTGCTACTCCGTTTCTCCTTGATATACTAAATACGGAAATCGTACTCCAGAAAATGGTCCATATCAATAATTTCATTCAGACTGTTGGGGCGCCACTCACATAAAACGCACCGCTCCCTCCCTGCGCTACAGCACAGTCCTGTTTTCTCAGGATGAGGCGGCTGACGTCTGTTCTAGGCGTGCGTGTGTTATCTAGTGCCTGTGTCAAACAATGCTTATGTGACCCTGTTCTTGGGCCAACTAATCTTTGTGTTAAAGAGCTTGTGTCAACATGTGCTTGCATAAACCAGCCTATGTGTCAATCAACGATTTTGGCAATGTCTGTTTTGTGTCAACTTAAGTGTGTTTTAACCTGTGCCTGGGTTAGCAAGTACTTAAGTAATTCTGTCAATCAGTGGTTGTGTTATGTAATGCCTGTGACCTGGTGTCTAAAGCTCTCGCTTTACACGGCGAGGATCCGCGTTCGATTCCCGGCGAGGGTAGAAACATTGGACGTGTTTCCTTACACCAGTTATCTAAATTCTCCATCAGTAAAATGGGTACCTGGGTGTTAGTCCAAAGGCGTGGGTCGCATCCTGGGACAAAACTGACCTAATTTCCCGAAATGCTCTGCATAACAAGCGGCTTCTATATAGTACTATATCAGTGATGTCATCTAGTCCTTGTATATGTACTTGTAGAAATGAAGATATTATTATTAAAATGCTTGTATCAGGCTGTGGTTGTGGCTATGTGTACTTATGTTAATCCATATTAGTGGTTGCCCTTGCTTGTGGTAACCTGTGCTTGTGGTAACCTGTGCTTGTGGTAACCTGTGCTTGTGGTAACCTGTGCTTGTGTTTATCCGTGCTAATGAGAAAGAGAACTTTATTCAACCAGTGACCTTTCCACCCAGTGACTGTCTACCAGTGCTTGTGTCATCCGGTTCTTATGCCAATCAATATTTTGTTTCAACTCGTGCTTGTATCAACCAGTGATTGTTTTAGCCATTGCTTGTGCCAATCCATTCTTGTGTCAACCAGTGTTTGTTTCCTCCAGTGGTTTTGTCGAATGGTGTTTGTGTCAACCAGTGTATGTGTCCACCATTGGTTGTCACCAGCTCTTTTGTCAGCTAGTGTTTGTTTTAACCAGTGTTTGCGTAAAATTATGCTTGTGTCAACTAATACTTCTGTCATTCAGGGGCTGGGACGTTGTGTAGTTTTAAAAATAGGTTAGATAAATACATGAGTGGGTGTGGGTGGGTGTGAGTTGGACCTGGCTAGCTTGTGCTACTAGGTCAGATGGCGTACTAATTATTTAAGTGGAAGTGACCTGACTACCTGGAGTTTACCTGGGGAGGGTTAAATCCAGGTGGTCGGCTAGATAAATATATGAGTGGGTGCGGATGGGTGTGAGTTGGTCCTGACTAGCTTGTGCCACTAGGTCAGATGCCGTGCTCCTTCCTTAAGTGAATGTAACCTGACCTGGCTGGGTCGGGGCATTGGCTTAAGCCGGTTGGAGACTTGGACCTGCCTCGCATGGGCAATGTTCCTTCTTTCTTATGTTATGTTCTTATTACTAATGAAGAAACCATTGTCGTGCCAGTACGGCGCACACTACACGCCATTCCCGACATCCAGTGGAAATTGTCTTTCAGGAGCCACCCCTTACCTAATCTCTGAATTAACAGAGCAAACAGGCCTATTTAAAGTGGTGGTACCAGAGGTGCTAGCAGCACATAGCTAGTCATGGGCGAGCTCAAACCGGCAAAGATGCCAAGAGCTTTACACCCTTCATCACCACTCTAGAAACAGCAGATAACCATTACACAGTCACCATATGAACCACCTGATGTGCCAACTAGTGGTCCACTAAAATCTTCACTTGACACTTTAGTCCTCTTTTGGTGCTGCGAACCATCTCATCACTGCAGCCTGAGTGAGAACAAAGCGGACACATGTAGTGATTCCTTAATTACCCAGAGAAAAAAATGCAAATGTTGAAAATTCCGGTTACATAAGCCAAGAAAAAAAAGAGGGAATAAGAGGTGCTGGGTTCTTAGTCAGGCTAAGCTGCTCAAAATGTCTCATTATTTAATGTGATCCAGCGTCAGGGACGAGAGAGTTAAAAAGAGAAAGGGAGTGAATATTATCATTAGTGAGGGGAGGCTCAGGTGGGGGTGGGATGGTAGGATAAATTTAAGGAAATGGTAGTAGGGAGACAACTGGGGAAGTAATCTAGAGGGAAGTTTCTTTGAGGAAGAGGTCCATGGGGAAAAGGTAAAGAGGGGAATGATTAAGGGAATAAATCATGAGTAGGAGAGTAGGGGAATGGTTCAGTGATGGAGTCCAAGGGAAGATGAAGGGGTCCGGAGAGATGAAATGGTGTCCAGAAGGATCCAAGGGAGTGACCCAGGGGAAAAAGTGTCAAGGGATGGATTCAGCGATATAGCTAGGGGAAAGAGGTCCTGGGAAATGGTGTGGGTATAGGAGTCTAGGCTTCAGGGTATGGGTCTAGGGAAAGAGGTCCATGAGAAGGGTCTGGAAAAAGAGGTTCAGGGGTTGGGTCCAGGGAAGGTAGCTTAGAGAATGAGTCTAAGAGACTGGTCAGTGAGAAGATATCGGAGGAAAGGAAATTATCTGTGAGAGAAGTCTGGATAATGGTCCAGGAAAAAGGTTCTGTTAGCCGGGTCTCGCAGAAAGGACACATGTAATGGTCCATTTGGAGGGGTACAGAGGAAGAGGTCTAGCGCAGGGGTCCCGAGTAAAGGTTCAGAGGGCAGGGTCACCAGAAGGGAGGGGGGTCATATATTAATAACTATTCATTAAGAGTCGAATTCTAAGAAGTTACCTGTTTCTGTGCCCGTTTCCAAGTCCTTCTAATCTTGATGACGACCACTAGCACCACCACAATCACCCAACGCCCCCTTGCAGGTGACCATAGCAGTCCATCCTGCTACCAACCTCCCACTTACCTTAACTCCAAAGAGGCGCCCCCTGCATATTCTCGCCGTTGCCCGATTTTCTTAAGGGAAAAGGAGATCCCTTTGTCTTAAAGAGAGAAAGGGTTTCTCTTGCGCGATGTCAGTTTCCTGTTTCCGCCTTGAAAGGATACTCCCAAGGCTTTCTTATTCCAGGGTCGCTAGACGGCCCAAGACCCGGTGGTGTCTGCTTCCACAATCGTCTCTGTATTCTTTACTTCTACGGTCACCTTTGTGTCCAACCCCTTTGAAGTCCTAGACTCTGAGTTTCCAACCTTATCTTCTCTTCTCCACCTCTCCTTCATCTTGTCACTCACGTTTCTACGTCTATGCGCCTTTTCCCATCTAAATCGTCACCACATATTCCCTCTTCTCCAAGGTCTATAACTTCATCAAATTCCAAATATAATTTAGTCCCTAAATCACATGTTATTCCCAAACATTTTACTTTTCCTGTCTCTGAGACTACCCCCATACACAGTTGCTTCTTCTTCTTCCTCCCAAGATACCTCTACCCCTTCTTTGGTGCCTTCTGTTGTCTCTCCAATTATATTACTCAACTTACATTTTTCCCCTCCGACACCATGCTTCCGGCAGCTTCTCAGTCATCTGAAACAATTAAAGCTATCTCCGCATTTATAGAGGAGACGCATCTCCATAATACCTATCATTTCAGCATTATAATCCTTCACTCCTTACCAATTTCTCGCTACGTCCAATGTAGACTTTAATGACCCTCCTGGTCCGTAGACTATTTCTGCTAAATTTTATGCTTCTATTCGCAGATTATGACTTACAGTGAAATATTCGCAGCCTCAGGAGTAACAGGGGTGTGCTTCTAGTGTTGCTCTCCCTAATCTTGTTCTGGTTCCTGTTCTTCTTATCATCGCTGTTGTGTTTGAGAGACTACACTCTCCAGCATTCCCATCGTATACATACACGTATCACACAGGTATCTCATGGAGAAGCGCTCAGACCCACTCTGGGAGAACTGTTGAGTTCCGTTTTCAGTTTGCTATATCCTAATAGAGTGTCCTGTCTACCAGCCAGCACGAAGAATTTACCTCCGGCATCGTCACCTCTCTAACACCCTTATTTCATCTGACCTCGCTCCACCTTTGACACGGACTCCCTCTTTGCCTTATTGTCAGCAACAGCTTTATTACACCGATTCGGTTATACTTCCCTTTAGCACTCCCCACTACCCTTACAAACTGTACCTCTGGTATACTCTTGCGACTCTGATCAGGCAGCGCTGTATTGTTTATTTACAAAGACACAGTGTGACTTTGTAAATGGTCCAAGTCGGACCGAAACTTCGTGGTAGGCTCCTGTCTTCTATGTGCGGGTTGTTTGTGTTTTGTTTCAGTCACAGTATTGTGCCTTTTTTTGTTATTTATTGGATGTGATCTTTGTCGACCAGGACGTGTTCCCTGACGCGTGTCTTAATCATATGATGACCCACCGCTGGAGCTTTTAGTCATCTGACCGAGGCCTTCCGCTGGCTTATCGGTCCACCTCCTTAAAAAATATGGTTATTATAACCATTTTTTTCTGGAAGTAATTAATGTCGATCTTGTGGAAATTATGTTTAATTTCCTAGTGTAAATATTATATTACCTCGTGGATGCGGTCTTATACATCCTGATCACTGACTACTTGGTGGAAGTTATCCTTCATAAACTGCTGGAAGTCATCACTGAATACTTGAATGTCATCACTGAATACTTTGAGGAAGTGATTTCTGACAATCTGGTGAAAGCTATTGTTGACTACCTTGTGGAACGTTTCCTTAAATTGGTGGAAATTACTACTGAAACCTGGAAGTTATCATTGATTACGTGGAGAAAGTAATCAATGCCTAGCTGATAGAAGTGACCATATACGACCTGGTGGAAGTGAGCAATATCGACCTATTGGAAGCTGTCTTTGTCTAGCTAGTGGAAGTGACCATAGACTATCTAGTGGAAGTGACCATAGACTATCTAGTGGAAGTGGTCTTACACCACCTGGAGAAAAAATAATCATACACTGCTTGTTAGAAGTGATCTTTTATTTTCTGGTGAATTTGATATTAGTCCACATGATGAAAGTTGTCTTACACCTCCTGGTGAAAAATAATCATATACTACCTGGTGTAAGTGATCTTAAATATATAAATAAGCTTATTTAATAATATGCAATACAGTATAAACACAACACAC
The DNA here is from genome assembly GCA_009830355.1 of Cherax destructor. NCBI lineage: Eukaryota > Metazoa > Arthropoda > Malacostraca > Decapoda > Parastacidae > Cherax > Cherax destructor. The sequence goes on along the minus strand of WNWK01001249.1, from coordinate 196,004 downwards.
AAAACAAAATGCCACTGTACAATTCGTTTCTTACCTGCTCATAACTAAATAATCTTACGCCTAGTTCCTTCATCATTTTGTAACCAAATTTACTCTAGTTACAAATGCATCAAAAATTATTATAAAATATAAACTTATTCAGTAAGTATCGATAAGATGCTGGGAAATACATGAAAAGTTTAATCCCTGTTTTACAAGTGCGTAGAGTTAATCAATTTTTTTAAATATTTAGCTTATATTAAAACAACATATATATAAAGAAAAACATTATGAAAATGTTTGTGTAAAGGTGTTTGTGGAGGTAGCAATAGTAATAGTAGTGGTAGTAGTAGTAGTAATAATAATAGTAGTAGTAGTAGTAGTAATAATAGTAGTAGTAGTAATAATAATAGTTGTAGTAGTAGTAGTAGTAATAATAATAGTAGTAGTAGTAGTAATAATAGTAGTAGTAGTAATAATAATAGTTGTAGTAGTAGTAGTAGTAATAGTAGTAGTAGTAGTAGTAATAATAGTAATAGTAGTAGTAATAATAATAATAGTAGTAGTAGTAGCAATAATAGTAGTAGCAATAATAGTAGTAGTAGCAATAATAGTAGTAGCAATAATAGTAGTAGTAGTAGCAATAATTGTAGTAGCAATAATAATAACAGTAGTAATATTAATAGTAGTAATAATAATAATAGTAATAGTAGTAGAAGTAATAATAATAATAGTAGTAGTAAGAGTAATAATAGTAGTAGTAGTAGTAATAATAGTAGTAGTAGTAGTAGTAATAGTAGTAGTAGTAGTATTAATAGTAGTAGTAGTAGTAATAATCATAATAGAAGTAATAATAATAGTAGTAGTAATAATAATAGTAGTAGTAGTAATAATAGTAGTAGTAGTAATAATCATAATAGTAGAAGTAATAATAATAGTAGTAGTAATAATAATAGTAGTAGTAGTAATAATAATAGTAGTAGAAGTAATAATAATAGTAGTAGTAATAATAATAGTAGTAGTAGTAGTAGTAGTAATAATAGTAGTAGTAGTAATAGTAGTAATAGAAGTAGTAGTAATGATAATAGTAATAGTAGTAATAATAGTAGTAGTAGTAGTAGTAATAATAATAGTAGTAGTAGTAATAATAGTAAAAGTAGTAGTAATAATAGTAATAGTAGTAGTAATAATAGTAGTAGTAGTAGTAGTAATACTATTAGTAGTAGTAGTAATAATAGTAGTAGTAATACTATTAGTAGTAGTAGTAATAATAGTAGTAGTAGTAGTAGTAATAATAATAATAATAATAGTAGTAGTAGTAGTAATAAAAGTAGTAGTAGTAATAATAATAATAGTAATAGAGGAAGTAGTAACAATAGTAATAGTAGTAGTAATAATAATAGTAGTAGTAGTAATAATAATAATAGTAGTAGTAGTAATAATAATAGTAGTAGTAGTAATAATAAAAGTAGTAGTAATAATAATAGTAGTAGTAATAATAAAAGTAGTAGTAATAATAATTGTAGTAGTAGTAGTAATAAAAATAAAATTAGTAGTAATAATAATAGTAGTAGTAGTAATAATAATAGTAATAGTAGTAGTAGTAGTAATAATAATAATAATAATAATAATACTAATAATAATAATAATAATAATAATAATAATAATATTATTATTAATATTAATAATAATAATAATAGTTATAATAATAGTAGTAGTAGTACTAATAATAATTGTAGTAGTAGTAGTAATAATAATAATAATAATAATAATAATAATAATAATAATAATAATAATATTAATAGTAAAAATAAAAGTAGTAGTAGTAATAATAATAATAGTAGTAGTAGTAATAATAAAAGTAGTAATAATAATAATAATAATAATAATAATAATAATAATAATAATAGTTATAATAATAATAATAGTAGTACTAATAATAATTGTAGTAGTAGTAATAATATAAGTAGTAGTAATAATAAAAGTAGTAGTAATAATAATAGTAGTAGTAGTAGTAATATTAATAATAGTGAGAGTAGCAATATAATTAATAGTAGGAGTAGTAGTAATAGTAGCAGTAGTAGTTTCAGTAGTAGTAGTAGTAATAAGATAAATAGTTTTAGCAGAAATATTAGTAGTAATCATAATAACAACAGTAATAATTGAAGTAGTAGTAGCAGTAGTAGACAATAATTATATTCAGTATTCACTCTTTTGTAACCAGTTTACTCTAGATATCATAACATTCAAAACCATATTCGAGGACAAAATATAGAATATGTATTAATAAAAAGTGGAAGAGATCTTGTAATACTTGGTGGAGAGTCACACTACAGTAGAGTACGCATGGAGAGTCACACTACAGTAGAGTACGCATGGAGAGTCACACTACAGCAGAGTACGCACAGAGTCACACTACAGTAGAGTACGCATGGAGAGTCACACTACAGTAGAGTACGCATGGAGAGTCACACTACAGTAGAGTACGCACGGAGAATCACACTACAGCAAAGTACGCACAGAGAGTCACACTACAGCAGAGTACGCACAGAGTCACACTACAGTAGAGTACGCACGGAGAGTCACACTACAGTAGAGTACGCACGGAGAATCACACTACAGCAAAGTACGCATGGAGAGTCACACTACAGCAGAGTACGTACGGAGTCACACTACAGCAAAGTACGCACAGAGAGTCACACTACAGCAAATTACGCACAGAGAGTCACACTACAGCAGAGTACGCACAGAGTCACACTACAGTAGAGTACGCACGGAGAGTCACACTACAGTAGAGTACGCACGGAGAATCACACTACAGCAAAGTACGCACAGAGAGTCACACTACAGCAGAGTACGCACAGAGTCACACTACAGTAGAGTACGCACGGAGAGTCACACTACAGTAGAGTACGCACGGAGAATCACACTACAGCAAAGTACGCATGGAGAGTCACACTACAGCAGAGTACGTACGGAGTCACACTACAGCAAAGTACGCACAGAGAGTCACACTACAGTAGAGTACGCATGGAGAGTCACACTACAGCAGAGTACGCACAGAGAGTCACACTACAGCAGAGTACGCACAGAGAGTCACACTACAGTAGAATACGCACGGAGAGTCACACTACAGTAGAGTACGCACGGAGAGTCACACTACAGCAAAGTACGCATGGAGAGTCACACTACAGCAGAGTACGCACAGAGTCACACTACAGTAGAGTACGCATGGAGAGTCACACTACAGCAAAGTACGCACGGAGAGTCACACTACAGTAGAGTACGCACGGAGAGTCACACTACAGTAGAGTACGCACAGAGAGTCACACTACAGTAGAGTACGCACAGAGGAGCAGTCACACTACAGCAAAGTACGCACGGAGTCACACTCAGCAGAGTACGCACGGAGAGAACTCACACGTGCAGCAAAGTACGCACGGAGAGTCACACTACAGCTAAGTACGCACGGAGAGTCACACTGCAGCAACGTACGCACGGAGAGTCACACTGCAGCAAAGTACGCACGGAGAGTCACACTACAGCAAAGTACGCACGGAGAGTCACACTACAGCTAAGTATGCACGGATAGTCACACTACAGCAAAGTACGCACGGAGAGTCACACTGCAGCAAAGTACGCACGGATAGTCACACTACAGCAAAGTACGCACGGAGAGTCACACTACAGCAGAGTACCCACGGAGAGTCACACTACAGTAGAGTACGCACGGAGAGTCACACTACAGTAGAGTACGCACGGAGAGTCACACTACAGCAAAGTACGCACGGAGAGTCACACTACAGCAGAGTACGCACGAAGAGTCACACTACAGCAGAGTACGCACGGAGAGTCACACTACAGCAGAGTACGCACGGAGAGTCACACTGCAACAGAGTATACACGGAGAGTCACACTACAGCACAGAGAGTACGCATGGAGAGTCACACTACAACAGAGTATACACGGAGAGTCACACTACAGCACAGAGAGTTCGCACGGAGAGTCACACTACAGCAGAGTACGCACGGAGAGTCACACTACAGCAAAGTACGCACGGAGAGTCACACTACAGCACAGAGAGTTCGCACGGAGAGTCACACTACAGCAGAGTACGCACGGAGAGTCACACTACAGCAAAGTACGCACGGAGAGTCACACTCAGCAGAGTACGCACGGAGAGTCACAGTACAGCAGAGTACGTACGGAGAGTCACACTACAGCACAGAGAGTACACATTAATGGAATTCCTACAAAATAAATTAATTTCCATTACACTAACGCTAAATAGTTTATAAGGGTCATTTAGCGCTGCTTGTGTAATGGAATATAAACAGATCTGATCTAAGTGGAGAGTAGCTCTAATTCCTTGGATCATGAATCTTTCTGCTTCAAAATAATTCCCATCTTCCCTTCTTTGGAAGAGTCATAAATAAAGTATAGGAAGAAGTAATATTGATAACTTAAGGCATGAAATGGTGTGCCTATCTGGGTAGTGCGGGAGGTGCCAGCAGAATTCTTACTAAATGGAGAAGTGCCAAATAAAAAAAGAAAGAGAAAAGGGTCTTAGATGATCCAGAGATGCTGAGTGGCAAAGCCAGACGTCATAAGATCATAGAAAAAGCGTAGATAATGAAGCTTAATTAATAGGAAAAGAGAGATGTTAGCAGAGTAAGAAGGAACGAATACACAATCGTTAGAAGGGAAAAAGAATATTTTGATAATGGCACAGCTACAGCATGAAGACCAAATCAGTAAAGAATGAGATACACAGCCGCTTCAGAAATTATAAGATAAAAAAATAAGAAGTATTAAGATAAAGAATGAAAGGAGGATAGATTAATGAAAATGACACTGTCACTGAGGAGCAAATGAGTCGATTCATTGTAAACTCCATGACACCACAGAGGAGATGAAGAGATACGGTAATTCAAAACCAAACTGAAAACATCATCCACATCACAATAAGCAGCGGAAACATTAGTATATGAAGTGGACACATCCAGGGTAATATATATTCAATTCTGAAAGAATTGCATGATTTCCAGTTTTATATATTTTTTTTCTCCGTAGGCTGTTATGAACAAGTGCTGGGTAGTTATCAGACCACATCTTCTGCAACATCCAACAATGACAAATTCTTCGTCTACAGTTTTTCTTTGTATCTCACGTTTACTAATTTAGTAATGAATTTGATTAAATAACCTTGAAATTCGTCAATAAAGCTCATACGTTTCATTAAATATCGGCTCAAACAAGAGCTTTATCCAGTTTAGGTTAAATAGTATGAACATATTTTAGGCAATGATCTTTCAGTAAGCTTTATTTTCATTCATTTAACTCTTAAAAAGATTTATATATAATGATAACAAAAACTTTCTCTTTCACATTTTTATCACCAAAGTATTAATTTACCATTTTTTTCATTTCCACCCATCGTCATCACAAACCGCGTTTATCCATTTCAATTCATCATCAAATTTCTAAGTCTTCTAAGTCTGTACAGTTGTTTTAATTATTTCTTTGCAAAAAATTCATGCATCAAGAAACCACTTCTGTAATTTTTTGTGTCTTCGGGAAAACTAAGCCATTTACTTTAATTAATCTATATCGTTCAACGTGAGTTATTTAATAGAAATCCAACATTACGAATCTTAATAACCAGCCTAGGAAAGGTTGGAGGGAGGGGGTAAAGGAAGTTTTGTGTGCGAGGGGCTTGGACTTCCAGCAAGCATGTGTGAGCGTATTTGATAGGAGTGAATGGAGGCATATGGTTTTTAATACTTGACGTGCTGTTGGAGTGTGAGCAAAGTAACATTTATGAAGGGATTCAGGGAAACCGGCAGGCCGGACTTGAGTTCTGGAGATGGGAAGTACAGTGCCGGCACTCTGAAGGAGGGGTGTTAATGTTGCAGTTTAATAACTGTAGTGTAAAGCACCCTTCTGGCAAGACAGTGATGGAGTGAATGATGATGAAAGTTTTTCTTTTTCGGGCCACCCTGCCTTGGTGGGAATCGGCCGATGTGTTAATAAAAAAAAAAAAAAAAAAAAAATATATATATATATATATATATATTATATATATATATATATATATATATATATATATATATATATATATATATATATATATATATATATATATATATATATATATATATATGTCGTGCCGATTAGGTAAAACTGGTCAATTAGCAAGAACTCATCTAAAATTTAGTCCTTTCTAAAATTTTCTCTTATACGTTTAAAGATATATTTTTTCATTTATGTTAATGTAAGAATTTATAAATTTGTACCAAGAGAAACTTTAAACCTACCTAACCTTATTAAACAAGCGCAATTTAATTTAGCTAACCCAACTAAATATATTTTAGATACGTTAACATTAATTTAATAATAAACAAACACAATGAAATATATTTTTTCGTTATGTTCAGAATGATTTTGGCGAAAATTGCATACACAATTTTCACTTGTCTTATATGGCAAGAGTGAGCGTTGCTATTTAAGCAAAATCGCAAGTTTTACCTAATCGGCACGACATATATATATATATATATATATATATATATATATATATAGTATATATATATATATATATATATGTATATATATATATATGATATATATATATATATGTATATATATATATGTATATATATATATATATATATATATATATATATATATATATATATATATATATATATATATATATATATATATATATATATATATATATATTATATATATATGTCGTGCCGATTAGGTAAAACTTGCGATTTTGGCTTAAATAGCAACGCTCACCTTGCCATATAAGACAAGTGAAAATTTGTGTATGCAATAATTTCGCCAAAATCATTCTGAACATAACGAAAAAATATATTTCATTGTGTTTGTTTATTATTAAATTAATGTTAACGTATCTAAAATATATTTAGTTGGGTTAGGCTAAATTAAATTGCGTTTGTTGTAATAAGGTTAGGTAGGTTTTCAAAGTTTCTCTTGGTACAAAATTATAAATTCTTACATTAACATAAATGAAAAAATATATCTTTAAACGTATAAGAGAAAATTTTAGAAAGGACTTAATTTTAGATGAGTTCTTGCTAATTGACCAGTTTTACCTATTAGGCACGACTAATATATATATATATATATATATATATATATATATATATATATATATATATATATATATATATAGTCGTGCCGATTAGGTAAAACTTGCGATTTTGGCTTAAATAGCAACGCTCACCTGCCATATAAGACAAGTGAAAATTTGTGTATGCAATAATTTCGCCAAAATCATTCTGAACATAACGAAAAAATATATTTAATTGTGTTTGTTTATTATTAAATTAATGTTAACGTATCTAAAATATATTTAGTTGGGTTAGGCTAAATTAAATTGCGTTTGTTGTAATAAGGTTAGGTAGGTTTTCAAAGTTTCTCTTGGTACAAAATTATAAATTCTTACATTAACATAAATGAAAAAAATATATCTTTAAACGTATAAGAGAAAATTTTAGAAAGGACTTAATTTTAGATGAGTTCTTGCTAATTGACCAGTTTTACCTATTAGGCACGACATATATATATATATATATATATATATATATATATATATATATATATATATATATATATATATATATATATATATATATATATATATATGTCGTGCCGATTAGGTAAAACTTGCGATTTTGGCTTAAATAGCAACGCTCACCTTGCCATAAAAGACAAGTGAAAATTTGTGTATGCAATAATTTCGCCAAAATCATTCTGAACCAAACGAAAAAAATATATTTCATTGTGTTTATTTTTTATTAAATTAATGTTAACGTATCTAAAATATATTTAGTTGGGTTAGGCTAAATTAAATTGCGCTTGTTGTAATAAGGTTAGGTAGGTTTTCAAAGTTTCTCTTAGTACAAAATTATAAATTCTTAAATTAACATCAATGAAAAAAATATATCTTTAAACGTATAAGAATTTTTTTTAGAAATGACTTAATTTTAGATGAGTTCTTACTAATTGACCAGTTTTACCTAATCGGCACGACATATATATATATATATATATATATATATATATATATATATATATATATATATATATATATATATATATATATATATATATTATATTTATTTATATATATATATATATATATATATATATATATATATATATATATATATATATATATATATATATATATATATATATATTATTAACACATATACCGTTTCCCACCAAGGCAGGGTGGCCCGACAAAGAAAAACTTTCATCATCACTCACTCCATCACTGTCTTGCCAGAGGCGTGCCCACACTACAGCTACAAAACTGCAACATTAACACCCCTCCTTCATAGTGCCGGCACTGTACTTCCCATCTCCAGGAATCAAGTCCGACCTGCCGGTTTCCCTGAAACCCTTCATAAATGTTACCTTGCATACACTCCAACAGCACGTCAAGTCCTAAAAAACATTTGTCTCATTTCGCTCCTATCTAACACGCTCACGCACGCTTGCTGAAAGTCCAGGCCCCTTGCACACAAAACTTCCTTTACCCCCTCCCTCCAACCTTTTCTAGGCCGACCCATACCCCGCCTTCCCTCCACTACAGATTTATTCACTCTCGAAGTCATTTTATTTTGTTCCATCTTCTCTACATGTCCAAACCAACTCAATAACCCCTCTTCAGCCCTCTGAATAATAGTTTTGGTAATCCCACACCTCCTCCTAATCTCCAAACTACGGATTATCTGCATTATATTCACACCACTCATTGCCCTCAGTCATGTCATCTCCACTGCCTCCAGCCTTCTCCTTGTTGCAACATTCACAACCCATGTCTCACACCCATACAAGAGTGTTGATATAACTATACTCTCATACATTCCCCTCTTTGCTTTCATGGACAAAGTTCTCTGTCTCCACAAGCTCCTCAGTGCATCACTCACTTTTTTCCCCTCGTTAATTCTATGATTCGCCTCATTTCTTCAAAGACCCATCTGCTGACACATCCACTCCCAAATATCTGAACACATTCACCTCCTCCATACTCTCTCCCTCCAATCTGATATCCAATCTTCCGTTATCTAATTTTTTTGTTATCCTCTTTACCTTACTCTTTCCTATATTCACTTTTAATTTCCTTCTTTTACATACCCTACCAAACTCATCCACCAACCTCTGCAACTTCTCTTCAGAATCCCCCAAAAGCACAGTGTCATCAGCAAAGATCAACTGTGAAAACTCCCACTTTGTGTTAGATTCTTTATCTTTTAACCCCACATCTCTTACAACTCCATCTATAAGTATATTGAACAACCACGGTGACATCACACATCCCTGTCTAAGGCCTACTTTTACTGGGAAATAATCTCCCTCTCGCCTACATACTCTAACCTGAGCCTCACTATCCTCATAGTTTGTCGGTTACGTGTAGGTTATTTGCATATTCTTCCAGTCACAGTACTGAGCCTTTTTATTTGTAATGGTAACTGTGCTTCATACATTAATTGAAATGAACAATATTAAATGTATTAATTTTTCGGGTAAAAGGATACAAGTGCAACTAATGTGACATTTTATTGTGGTAACGTTTCGCTCTCCATGAGCTGTATGAAGCCGTTAACATAACGACTTGATAAAGTTCTTGGAGAGCAAAACGTTGCCACAGTAAAATGTCACATTAATTGCATTTGTGTTCTTTTACCCAAAATATTAAATGTAGTGCACAATACAAGTAAATCACCTACTAACAACACCCTGGATACCCTATCATGCTGAGAAAAATAGCAAGCAATGTTATGAAGCAGTGCCTCGTCACTACAACTTTGGCAAAATCACCACTAACACTTCAACACTGCTCTATCTATCACTGTTTAAATAGCTCTATCTATCACTGTTTAAATAGCTCTATCTATCACTGTTTAAATAGCTCTATCTATCACTGTTTAAATAGCTCTATCTATCACTGTTTAAATACATTTCTCTGTAATAAACATGACCATATTATCGTGATCAAATTTTTTTTAGTTAGATTAATATTATCTAAAATCCATTCTGATAAAATCGACTCAAAAAATTATTATTAACTATTATTTAATCTTAAAACTTTAATATTATGCGCGTTGTGAATAATAATAATTATTATAAATATAAGTTTGTGCCCAAAAACACGATCCTCTGCAACAATTTCGATATGATTTTAAAATATTATTTCTATAACATTTAATATTTCCTTTACTAAGATTGTAATTCCTTCCTTCTATTCCTTCATCGTACTCCATATTTTACAACGAAATTTATTTTCTTTATTATTGATTATTTCAACTTGTTCTCTGTCAAGGGCACAATAATAAGATTTTATGATTTCTAGCATTTTTTATAATAATTATATTTTATAATAATATTAAAATTAATAATGTTATTTTTTTATTATTAATGTGTTTTTCAAGGGGAGGAGCTAAACTCGTAAGGGTTATACGGAGTCAGGAGAATCAGAGGCAATTAAGAATAACAGAAAGGGAGAGAAACAATAATAAAGTCTCTGAGTCAAGAGGATTCAATTGCATCAAGTAGTTCCCAATTCCCCTTGATGGGACAACATATACTAATTTTAACCTCATTGATACCATACCATCTTGATTTCTGTATAAAATTGATGTGTGTACATGTTTGTTACTTTTTGCCATTTCCTTGCCAACTTATAGTCTCCATAAACATCTGCATTAAACATCTAGCTGTTTTGGTCACTCATTATTGGAAGAAAACTTTTTTTTTCCATTGATTAAATATTCTATGTTCTTTGAAAGACACTTTCACTATAATTCTGTCTTCTGTTAACACGATTGTTCTACATTAAATATTTTCTCTCCTAACTCTTTATATCATACTCAATAATTTGTCTTCATATATTACCTAGTGCAATTTCTTAAGATAATTTTTTTTAAGTTACAATATAATTTTAATCGAATTTCCTACAACTTGTTATAAATTCAAATTCATTACCATTATTATATTCAACATTTATTTTCCATGCATCTGTCCTTTCTTGTTTAAAAAAAATTCAATTGTAATTTCTCATCGTTGAACACATGTGCGTGTTTTTACTCTTTTGCTAAATTAACTGTGAAGCTCTTTGTCCTTTTACTTAACTTAAGAAGAAATAATTATTTTTTTGTCTGTATCACAGGTGTGGAAACTGCAGAAAAAATCTATGAGCAGCGGCATAGTCAAGTTCAGGGTGCATGCTTCCTGCAACTGCAAATAACGATATCACTAAGTCCAGAGAATATGCGCCAGCAAGTGTCCCAATCACCAGAATGCCAGAACACGTCACCAGGATGCCAGAACATGTCACCAGGACAACAGAACATGTCACCAGGACAACAAACAACCAGAGAGACATCTCCCGTCACCACGACGGCCAGAAGGACAGATATTCACACACTGGAAAAACTGTAGGCCTGAATGTTCCTCCATAAACCTGTGATCTCTGGGTATTGAGATGACACAAAGGTCTTGCCACTTATAGCAGTAGTTTCTAACATCGCCAAAACCTCTGCTCTTGCCTCTCTTAAGACAACTAACATAGATGGTGTATTCATGATATGTTGTTTGTCAGAGCTTGACAGTGAAAGAAGAGGAATAATTTGTCTAAGATAACTAATTTAACACACTGTAAATAACTGTAGGGAACACAGTACAAGTATCCTAAGACTACGAGGATCGTGGTATGCCATTGGGGTCCCCTAGCCAGCAACACTATAGTGATGTATATCACACAGCAACAGTACACCAGGAGAATAGCTAGTACATAGCTGCCTGGATCTGCCTCTTTGTGTCTTACACTGTATGTTTTCACTGCAGATTATATTTTACAAATTCTCTCAAAAGAAGTAATTAAGTTTATGTGTAAATTCTTATATATATATTATATATATATATATATATATATATATATATATATATATATATATATATATATATATATATATTCGTCGATTAGTAAACTGTAATTAGCAGAACTCATCTAAAATTAAGTCATTTCTGAAAAAATTTTCTCTTATACGTTTAAAGATATTTTTTTCATTTATGTTAATATAAGAATTTATAATTTTGTACCAAGAGAAACTTTGAAAACCTACCTAACCTTATTCAACAAGCGCAATTTAATTTAGCTAACCCAACTAAATATATTTTAGATACGTTAACATTAATTTAATAATAAACAATCATAATGAAATATATTTTTCGTTATTTCAGAATGATTTTGGCGAAATTATTGCATACACAATTTTCACTTGTCTTATATGGCAAGTGAGCGTTCTATTTAAGCCAAATATAGCAAGTTTTACCTAATCGGCACGACATATATATATATATATATATATATATATATATATATATATATATATATATATATATATATATATATACATGTATATATATATATATTATATATATATATATATATATATATATATATAATATATATATATATATATATATATATATATATATATATATATATATATATATATATATATATGTCGTGCCGATTAGGTAAAACTTGCTATTTTGGCTTAAATAGCAACGCTCACCTTGCCATATAAGACAAGTGAAAATTTGTGTATGCAATAATTTCGCCAAAATCATTCTGAACATAACGAAAAAAATATATTTCATTGTGTTTGTTTATTATTAAATTAATGTTAACGTATCTAAAATATATTTAGTTGGGTTAGGCTAAATTAAATTGCGCTTGTTGTAATAAGGTTAGGTAGGTTTTCAAAGTTTCTCTTGGTTCAAAATTATAAATTCTTACATTAACATAAATGAAAAATATATATCTTTAAACGTATAAGAGAAAATTTTAGAAAGGATTTAATTTTAGATGAGTTCTTGCTAATTGACCAGTTTTACCTAATATATATATATATATATATATATATATATATATGTCATGCGGAATAGGTAAAACTTACTATTTTGACTTCAACAGCAACGCTCTTCTTGCCAAATAATTTAGCAACAATTATTCTGAACCTAACGAAAAAATATATTTCATTGTGTTTGTTTATTATTAAATTATTGTAAACTTATCTAAAATATATTTAGCTAAATTAGGCTAAATTAAATTGCGCTTGTTATAATGAGGTTATGTAATTTTTTTAAGGTTATTTTGGCATAAAATTATTAATTTTTATATTATTGTAAATGAAAAAAATATGTATTTAAACGTATAAGTGAAAATTTTAAAAAAGACTTAATTTTAAAAGAGTTCTTGCTAATTAACCAGTTTTACCTATTCGGCACGACACACACACACACACACCCACATATATATATATATATATATATATATATATATATATATATATATATATATATATATATATATATATATATATATATATATATATGCAAAAAGATCACAGTAAACAGGTGATATCAAAATATGCAAGACAACCACTATGAAGAAATAGAGGAATTCCAAGCGCTTTCGTGACTACTCACATTATCAAGGAACTATAAAACAAAATATAACAAGAAGGCTTATAAAGAGGCAAGACTACATCTCACAGTCACATCATACTAACAAAGACCACACCTCACAGTAGCGTGACATCACCCGACTCTGTGAAGAGGACCTGAAACTCTTCCCAAGAATTAAGATTTGTCATTAAATTCTTCCCTAATTTTATTAATTATAAATGAATCCAATTTATATAAACCAAAAGAAATATTCATATTATTTTCAAAACTGCTTTTAATGAAACATGATTCTATTATATTCCTTATGCCTTAGAAACTGTTAACAGCAATTTCAATAAAACATCTACTGAAGGGCAAAGATGAATTAATTAAAAAATTTACTTCCACTAATCCATCTTTACCTTATATGTATGAACATAAGAACATAAGATTAATAATGATTATTAAAAACCCACAAACCAGGTAATCCAGTTAGACCAATTATTAGCTCCATAGGTTCAGTTTCTTATAAACTTTCTAAATGGCTTGTTGATATTTTGATCCCAATTGTTGGGAAATTTTTTAATTTTAATGTTAAAAACAACTTAGATTTAGTTGATAAATTAAGCACCTTGACTGACTTAAATGATTTCAATATGGTTAGTTTTGAAGTTACCTCCTTGTTTAAAAAAGTTCCAGTTGATGATTTACTAAGTTTCTTATCTGAAGAACTTGTTAATTACGATTTACCATTGCCAGTTACTACTATCATTAAACTTATTAAACTTTGTATTGTTGATGCTTAATTTGTATTTAATGATGAGTTTTACACTCAGAAGTTTGGTATGGCAATGGGAAATCCTCTTTCACCTGTTCTTAGTAATTTATACATGGATTTTTTCGAAACAAGATTGCTTAACACAATCCTTCCCAATAGAGCTAAGTTGTATAGATATGTTGATGATATTTTGTGCCTTATGCCTAAGAATTTAGACATAAACCATTTCCTTGTTAAATTAAATAGCTTAGCTCATTCTATTAATTTTACTGTTGAATTCGAAGTAAATAACTCATTGCCCTTCCTAGATGTTTTTATTATTAAGGGTAACATTGATTTTAAATTTAAAATTTACAGAAAACCTACAAATAATTGTTCCTATATACACTATTATTCTTTACATCAAGATAGAGTTAAAGTGTCTGTTTTCTCTTCAATGTTTTTGAGAGCTTTACGTATTTGTAGTCCAGAGTTCATAGATGAAGAAATCTCTAAAATTTATGAAGTAGCTAATGATTTAAAATACCCAAGAAACGTAATTGATAAATCTTTTAAAATAATTAGAAATACTTTTTACAGTCCAAAAAGGGACAACCAACCCTATTCAACTAAAAATATGTTGGTTCTTCCTTACCATGAAAACTCTATTTATTCATGTGAGAGATTTTAACCATAAGATAATGCTGAGAAGGTTGTATCAAGCAAGTCCATGGTTGAGAGGAATACAATAGAATCATGTTTCATTAAAAGCAGTTTTGAAAATAATATGAATATTTCTTTTGGTTTATATAAATTGGATTCATTTATAATTAATAAAATTTGGGAAGTATTTAATGACAAATCTTAATTCTTGGGAAGAGTTTCAGGTCCTCTTCACAGAGTCGGGTGATGTTATGCTACTGTGAGGTGTGGTCTTTGTTAGTATGATGTGACTGTGAGGTGTAGTCTTGCCCCTTTGTAAGCCTACTTGTTATGTTTTGTTAAATTAGACACATATGCAACACTTGGGTATCTTTATTGAGGAAACGTTTCGCCACACAGTGGCTTCATCAGTCCAATACAAAGTAGAAAGTAGTAATAAGAGGAGGAGTTTGAGGTAATCAGTCCCTCGGCCTGGAGTCGATGTGTTCAGTCCATCAATCTTGAATTAAATACAGCATAAGGCAAATAGAAGTTGCTTATATACTGTAGACAGGTGAGATGAAGCAGGAGGAGGCGGGGTCATAGTGGTATCATCCACTAGTCGAGGTAGGTCCTTGTCCAAAGGTTTGAACAAATGTTGAAGAATCCGTTTGTATCAAGATCCCAAGAAATTGCTGTGTCAGACAGGATGTAGATGAATGGTTCAGAGAACCGACAAGTTGTTAAATTAGACACATATGCAACACTTGGGTATCTTTATTGAGGAAACGTTTCGCCACACAGTGGCTTCATCAGTCCAATACAAAGTAGAAAGTAGTAATAAGAGGAGGAGTTTGAGGTAATCAGTCCCTCGGCCTGGAGTCGATGTGTTCAGTCCATCAATCTTGAATTAAATACAGCATAAGGCAAATAGAAGTTGCTTATATACTGTAGACAGGTGAGATGAAGCAGGAGGAGGCGGGGTCATAGTGGTATCATCCACTAGTCGAGGTAGTTCCTTGATAATGTGAGTAGTCACGAAAGCGCTTGGAATTCCTGTATTTCTTCATAGTGGTTGTCTTGAATATATATATATATATATATATATATATATATATATATATATATATATATATATATATATATATATATATATATATATATATATACAGAGAAAGAGAATATAAATGTGTTGAAATATATGTAAATGTATTATATCGATGTGTACAAAGGAAATGCTGCACAAAGTTTCACCCACAGTTTCGGGCATGCCAGAGGTGTACATCTGACCCGTTGTGTTAAACTCAATAATCTGATATTTTCCCGTCTAAATTAAATTAGCTGAAGGCTGGTGTATATTTGGCTTAAATAAACAATTGATCTTGTTGCATTTCTGCCATGTGTGCTCGCGCAGTGTTAGCTGAATATGATGAATGAGGACCCGCATTTGTTTGGTCCTAGATATTACGAATGAGGACCCGCATTTGTTAGGTCCTAGATATTTTTGATGAATGGTATCGCTAACCAGGTGTCGTTAGTTTGTAGGTGCAGATGAAACTTGTGTTTTTAACCGTGTGAAAGGATGCCTTCCATGAGCTAGCCTGCTGGCTAGTCAGTCGGCCGAGAAACCAGTTAAATAACAGGCAGGTAGTCAGCCAGCTGGCCAGCTAGCCTGCTCTACAGCCAGCTTGTCATGTAGCAAGCCAACGGAACGACCTGCCGAGCAGCCACTTCTACACGTTACCAATTCTACCTTTGAACAAACGTCCTGTCATTCTCGATAATATTACATTAGAAGTTGAACAATTTCTTAGTGTACAAACGCCCACTGCGATCCAGGTTAAATATTGGACTGTGTATAGTGTTCCATGTCGTGCAGGAATATGTGCAGTGCTGCCTCAACCCATTTTTGCTATTATATTCATAAGGAAGTGTTAAACCTCGACGAGTCATACAACGCCTGTTAAGTCATCAGGTTAGACCATTTGAACATAAGAACATAAGAATGGAGGAACACTGCAGAAGGCCTACTGGCCCATACAAGGCAGGTCCTCCGTCAACCGAGGAATTGTAGCCAGCCACCAGCATTAAAGCACCCTTCATGAAGTGTACGCAAACCCAGTGGATGTTTTAACCAGCTTTTACCGTCATCTGATATACCCAAGTACTTTTTATTTTTGGTCGATGTCTCTACGTTGGCTGGGTGCACGCCGTCACTAGGACAGACACCCCGTGTCAATGACTGGCTGCATCTGTGCCAAAATTTACATGTGCTCTTTGTGAATAAAAAGCCTCGTGCTCACCTCCATCCTTGGTTTTATTTGATGCCTAGCATGTTTAGCGTGCTGTGTTCTGGACTCTTATGTAGACGTGTTCTAATCTGGTTCAGAGGAAACCAGAGAGGTAAGTAGATTTATTAATCACTGTTTTATATTTTTTTTATGATTGTATCACTTATATTTAAAAAAAACATGTAAATGATAAGATATCTAAGATTTAAAACAAACTAGAGAGAATTAACAGGTATCAATGCATGTTGTCTCCTCACAGTAAAAACGAGGACCTGCAGTGTCTCTTGTAAACACAGCTGACTATTAATTATTATTTTCGTAAACAAAAGCAGCATATTAAAATAACGATTCAAATAGACTAACTGTAAGACGACTTGCTACAGATAGATATAATAATTTGCTTAAAGATATAATAATTTGCTTAAAATTTTTGTATATTCCTAATTTTAATTTAACACTGAAAAAGCAATAGTGTTATACATAAAAACTTGAGGGAATTAAGTCTGATGATGACATTCATTAATGTAATAAAATAAATTATAATTGTAGCGTGAAACTCTCATAATCATATTTAAACATTTATGGAAAAAACATAAAAAATAAAGATATCTGGGCACTTTTATATATTTACAAACGTTCAGAGGAACAGGAAGAAGAGCCAGATAAACTTCATTCTATATAATCCATTGTGACGATGTGCACAGCAGGATGTGCACAGCAGGATGTACACAGCAGGATGTGCACAGCAGGATGTACACTGCTTGATTCGTATGTGGCTTAACTGATCTTTGTGTTCACTAAATGCAAAAAACTATAAATAAATCTAGACATAATATATATTTAATGAATAACTTTTTTTAATATAAATAATTTTCTGATTCACAGCAAATCCAGAATTTGAAAAGGTAGACGTTCTGGTTTGCCTTGCTAATATTTCCGGTTTGTTGGGCAAATCATATCATAATTAGCTATTAATTCTGTCATCAACGTTATTTTTATTATTCATTTAATAACTATTTTCTTTCGAATGATTTTTTTTTTAAATATTAAGCGTATGTTCAATATGAATACCGTTCGTTTATGCGATTTATTTGCATTAAAGTTCTCCTAGTCGGCACTTGTTTTTTATTTTCTATGCATTTTTTTATTATTATTCACTCTTCTGCACATGGTATACTTAAGGGAAGGTAATTTAGTGTAAAGAGCTGAATAAGTTGGTAAGATGAACAGAAAGAAGATGCTTGGATCAAACAATGGTAGTTCATTGAAAGTTAAGAAGTGGTGAAATTAGCATAGTCTAAAACCTTCACAACATAGAGAGAGAAGAGAGAAAAGAGAGAGAGAGAGAGAGAGAGAGAGAGAGAGAGAGAAAGAGAGAGAGAGAGAGAAGAGAGATTACTTCCAAGGTAGATCTCTAAGCGTAGTTCTCAACGGGTCAGAGGCAACAAGACACTATATTGGTGCAAGTGTTCCACAGGGAAGTGTGCTTGGGCCATTGTTGTGGTATATCTACTTCAATGACCTTCATTTCATCCCTGAATCCCATGCATATGCAGACGATAATACTCCGGCATTTACTTATCTGAGAGAGGAAATGCCAGTTGTCCTAAATAACATCAATTACCAGCTTTCAGCTATATTTGCCTGGGAAAAATGATAGCAGTTCACATTTGATCCTGAGAAAACACAAATGAGGATAATCTCTAGGCACCATGATGGTAATGCTGGAGCAGTAGTAAGAATAAATGGGCGAGTGTTGGTACCCAGGGACGAAGCTGACATCCTTGAGGTGAAACTTTACTCCAAACTGACCATGAAGAACCAAGTTGTATATGTTGCAAATAAAGCAGTATGTTTCACTTTCTTGGATTGCCTGCTTCCCTTCTCATCTAAGACTTCTTGACAAAGTAGAGAACAGAGCAAGACGATTTATCTTTCGACTGGACCTGTCATTTCGGCAGAGCCTTCAACACAGGAGTTATGTGGATGCTCATACTGTTAATTACAAGGACAATATTGTCAAGGTACCACCACTCTTATCTCCACTCCGCGGACCGCTAGAAGTGAGATACTACACAACAAGACGGGCAGCAAACAGCATCTACACTCTGACTGTACCTTCTTCTGAACATCACTTCATCTGAGATCATTTATTCTTAGGATGGCTTAAGTCTGCAACATGTTTGTACAGCATAAAAACACGAATAAAATGAAGTCAGTTAAACAAATTAAATCACTGGCCCACAGATGGCTATAATTTCATCCTGTTCTATATTTGTATGTTTCATAACAAGAGCTTTAAAATGAGCCGATGTACGTAACAGCTGTTAGCTTGAAAATAAAGATAAGAACGCTAACTTTGTAAAACCTTTGTGCAAGAGAGAGAGAGAGAGAGAGAGAGAGAGAGAGAGAGAGAGAGAGAGAGAGAGAGAGAGAGAGAAGAGAATAATTAGCGCATAAACACGCACATGTACTCACACGCACACACTTATACTATTGATGCTGAGGGAATGGTACATCGCCTAGAAGATCTCAGAAAGTTTAAGAGATAACTAGAGGGGATAGAGGGAAGGAGGTGTCAAGAGGAGATAGTACATGAATAGAAGGCAGAAAGGGGAGGAAAGACATTTGTGGAAATTATCTCAGGAAACCGGGAGGTTCAGGAAAAGACCTGGGGATCAGTAAAGAAGTTGATAACCAAAAACTATGATTCCTGGAGGAAAAGGAAGAGGGAGGAGAAGAGGAAGAGGTAGTTGATTATACACGGCCTTCTGGAGATTAGGGGCAAAAACGAATAATGTATTGGAAGCGATATGGTGGGCCGGAGGCGGCAGTATTAGTGATGTACAACCATTAAAGAGCAGAAGACCAAGAAAGGAACCTTATGACAATGGAGCAACGGTGGGCACAATCTGAATTAGATCTGAATTGCCTATGTGGGCAATTCAGATCTTATGATCATAAGAGACATGAGCCATAAGGAAACTGTTTGTGAAAGTCTGGCGTGACATGAAGGGCTGGAAACGTGAAGAGCTAATTTGTTGGAGGTGGTTGCTAGAACCTTTACGAGTTAGCATATCAGGAAGAAAGGGCTGCTATAAACCAGTGTTACCCTAAGTGGCTCTGATCTTGTGCACAGCGAATAGAAGAGACCCGTTGGTGTAGGTAACCACAGAGTGTTGAGGATCGAATTCCTTGTGAAATAGGACGTAAAAAGGAATACAGAGCATGAAAGAATGGACAAACCTGAATTCACAAGGGACTATGAGGGCATAAGGCAATTCGTAAACCGAGTGACTTGGGAAATGAAGCTACATTTAAAGACAGTGAGTAAAACGATGGAGCGTGTAGCCAGAAGAGTGCTGGGAAGTAGGGGAGATATCTATACCCAAAAACAAATTAAACAAATGCAAAAACAGTGTTAGCCAGTGTTTCGCCAAGAGGTGTAGGGAAGCAGGAGCTGAAACAAGCACAAATTTAAGAATGACTCAGCATCGTAAAGAAGAAAACTGTGGGGAAACTGGTAATAAGGCTGAAGAAGGAAGGAGGGGAGCTCATTAGGAATGAGAAAGAAGTCTGTCAGGCGGTAAACAAAAGATTTAGGGGAAGTATTCTCAGTGGATAAAAGAACAATGGCAAATAGTCAAAGTGGGAGATTACACCAATTATTAATAAGCATAATACAATCAACGGAAGTAAAGATGATGAAAATATCGAGTGAACTAGATACCTAGAAGGCAATGAGAACAAATTACATCTCTCCAGGGGTTATGCGAGGGAGAGCAAAGGAACTATGTGAACCACTAACAACGATGTTCAACAATTTCATTGAGACAAGTCACCAAACGTAATCCCAATATTTAAAAAAAAAGACGACATACAGGTGGCATTTAACAACAGACCAGTGTCACTGACATGTAAGGTAATGGAGAGTATCAGGAGGAGAGTAGTCGAGTACTTCCAAAGGACCAGGTTTATAAGCAACATCCAGCATGGTTTCGTGATGGTAATTTTCTCACAAATCATATAGTTCTATGTCAAGATAACACGCGAGAGAGAGACAGAGAGAGAGACAGAGAGAGAGACAGACAGACAGAGACAGATTGAGAGAAAGAGAGAGAGAGAGAGAGAAATGTGTGGGCTGTATATTTTTTGGATTGCAAGAAAGCAATCGATACAGTACGCCACAAGAGACTGGGACAAAAGTAGAGGAGCTTGCAGGGATTAAAGGGAAAGCACTTCAGTGAATGAAGGAATATTTACCGAGAAGGAAGGAACGAGTTACTCTCGAAGAGGCGTCAAAACTTGCATATGACACCAGTGAGAGTTCACGGGTGAGTACTTGAAAAAAAATACAGCTTCTTTTGTATGCAAACGACATATTAAAAAGAAATGGATTCTGAAGTACTCCTGTCCACAGATATGAAGCTAATAAGGATACTGAAAAAAAGAGTAGACCAGGAAAGACTACAAATAAATCTGGACAATGTTAATCATTGGTCTGATAAGTGGCTATTAGAATTTAACCCCAATAAAGACAAAAACATGAATATCTGATATGGGCAAACATGATCAAACACAGTGTACAGGCTCGGTGGACAAAGGCTGCAAAACTTCCTAACAGAGAAGGGCCTCAGGGTAAGCATAGTCCCAAGCATATTGCTTGAGACACTCAACAACGAAATAACCGCTGCAGTAAATGCGAGACTGCAAATTTAAGGGTAAAGTTCAGGAATCTCAAAAATGTTCACATTCACAACACGACACTGCAAATGTTAGGCGAGTGTCTGGGTTCGATTCCCAGCCAAGGTAGAAACATTGGGCGTGTTTCTTTACAACTGTTGTCTATGTTCACCCATCAGTAAAATGGGTACCTGGGTGTTAGTCGACTGCTGTGGGTCGCATCCTGGGACACTGACCTAATTTGCCCGAAATGCTCAGCATAACAAGGGGCTTTCTATATAGTAGTATGTCATTGATGTCAGCTAGGCCTGTAAACCTTGTACATGTACTTGTAGTAAATAAAGATATTATTATTATCTTGTAGCGCCTCTTTGAAACCCTCATATTGTAAAGCATTTAAAGGAGGAAGTAATTTCATTGCACAGATTTACATCGAATTTATTCACAGAGCTGAGAGATAACCAAGGAGATAAACCTAGAGAATAATGATAAATTAGAGACATATGCAACACTTGGGTATTGAGGAATATGATACCCAAGTGTTGCATATGTGTCTAATTTATCATCTCGTCGGTTCTCTGAACCATTTATCTAGAGAATAATACTGAGAGGATTAGACAGGATGGACATAGAGAGTCTGAAATACAGTTCTCAGGAAAATTTGGTAACACCTGGATGTTAAATGTGCAGAAGAGTCTCAGGGATGTTAAGAAATAATTCTTTAGCCTTAAGGTACTAAGGTAGTTGAACAACCTGAAGAGCAAAGCAGTGAAGCAGAATCTACTCACAGTCTAAAAAATAAGTGAAAGTACTGACGCAACAAGGAGAGAGTGATCCCACAAATGACCAGTAGATACGCGGGTCCTGAAGCAAAGACTCGACTCTCTTCAACCACAATGAAATACACACGTACTATTGTTCAATTGCATGTACACCTGCATTCTCTCACGCAGAAAGACATACACACATGTGCACATACATGCATGCATACACAAACACAAACGCACGCACACGCACACACACAACCAGATAACTGCGGCAGCATATGGGCGACTGACAAACCTAAGATTAGCGTTCCGTTACCTTAACAAGGAATCGTTCAGGACACTGTATACCGTGTACGTCAGGCCCATACTAGAGTATGCAGCACCAGTCTGGAACCCACACCTGGTCAAGCACGTAAAGAAACTAGAGAAAGTGCAAAGGTTTGCGACAAGGTTAGTTCCACAACTCAGGGGTCTGTCTTATGAAGAAAGGTTGAGGGAAATAGGACTAACAACACTAAAGGAAAGAAGGGTCAGAGGAGACATGATAACGACATACAAAATACTGCTGGGAATCGACAAGGTAGACAGTGACAGGATGTTCCAGAGAGGGAACACAGAAACAAGGGGACACAACTGGAAGCTGAAGACTCAGATGAGTCAAAGGGATGTTAGGAAGCATTTCTTCAGCCACAGAGTAGTCAGGAAGTGGAATAGTCTAGAGAAAGATATAGTGGAGGCAGGAACCATACATAGTTTTATGACAAGGTATGATAAAGCTCATGGAGCAGGGAGAGCAGAGACCCAGTAGCAGACAGCGAAGAGGCGGGGCCAGGAGCTGAGTCTCGACCCCTGCAACCACAATTAGGTGAGTACAATTAGGTGAGTACACACACACACGCACGCAAGCACACGCGCACATACGCACACACACACGTGCACATACGCTCACACATATGCACACATACGCACACACATGCACGCACACTAACCCACACGCACACACACACACACATACACACACGCATGCACACGCACGCACACACATACACACACAAGCACACACAGTGGGGAAGTCGAAAGCTCAGGGGATCAATGGAAGATGGCCCTGGTAAGGAAGAATGGATGGAAGAGCAATGTAAAAGGATGGAACAAGAGTAGGTGACCTTTCAGCAAAAATGGAGAAGAGGATGGAGGCAGAGAAGAAGAAATGGGAGTCACAAACTGAAGCCGCAGAAGCCAGGATACAGGACCTAGAAAATGAGGTAAATATGCTGAAGCGAGTTACAGGGCTAGTGCCCAAAGAAGATATGGCATCTGAAGCATGTACACCCCTATTAAATGAGGCCAGTGGAAAGGAAGGAGACAAGACTTACGCTAAGGCCCTATCAGTCCACCAAGCAAGGCCGAGGAATGTAGGAGGAGAGCTGTTAAGAGCAGAGATAACAGTAAGGGGAGAGAAGGTGACAGGTCCCATGCAGAGGCATGACCATTCCACCAAGAGTTACAGGATAAAATAAAGGAGACAATGGTTATGTACAAACGGAACTCAAAGACAAAGACGGAAAGGCAATGGAAGAAGGAGAGGGAGAAGTCAGTGTTTTTTCATGGGCTCCAGGAGAGAGAAGGGAAGACACATAATGAAAGACGGCAGAAAGAAAAACAGGAGATTGAAAACATCTTCAAAGAAATAAGGCGAGGATAAGGATATGACTGAGATAGTAAATTTTCAGAGAATAGGAGGGTACTTGAAGGGGGTGAAATCGGCCAGTCAAACTGATTTTCAATACAGAAATAGTGGGGAACAGGATCCTGCAGAGAAACCACAGCTGAAGGAATCATCAACAAACAAAAGGGTGTTCCTTGACCATGACAGAACAAGAACAGAATGACAGCAGCTGAGGGAGAAGACACAGAAACGAAATGGGCTAGGATGAGAGACAAAGAGTCAGCAGAGGACAACCAGAGTTGGGCAGAGCAACAAGTGCAAGCACACAGAAACACCATCAGAACCTCACAGCCAAACAAGCTATCCCTACACAAACCACAATCCATAGTTACAGCCCAACTTCACACTATGCTGTAGAACCCCACAGCACACTATCAGACTCCCCCCTCAGCAACCCCCTCCCCAGAACACAGTGTTGGAGAGGAAACTGAAGGTATGGTACACCAACGTTGATGGAATAACGAATAAGTGAGAGTGGCATGAAAGAATAAAAGAGGCATCACCGGACATCATAGCTCTCACCGAAACTAAGCTCACAGGAATGATAACAGATGCCATCTTTCCAATAGTATATCAAATCCTGAGAAAACACAGAGTGAACAGAGGGGGTGAAAGAGTGGCACTGCTCATAAAAAAACCAATGGAATATTGATGATCTAGAGAGAGGAGAAAGAGGTGAAGCAAGAGACTTCATAATAGGAACACTTCAGTCTGGAGGTCCCAAGGTGGTAATTGCAATGATGTATAACCCACCACAGAACAGCAGGAGGCCAAGGTAAGAGTATGATGAGAGTAACAGAGCGATGGTTGACACACTGGCGGAAGTGTCCAGAAGAGCTCATGCGAGCAGGGCAAAGCTACTGACTGTGGGTGACTTCAATCACAAAGAAATTGACTGGGAGAACCTGGAGCCACATGGGGGCCCAGAAACGTGGAGGGCTAAGACGATGGAGGTGGTACTGGAAAACCTCATGTACCAACACATAAGGGACATTACCAGAGAGAGAGAAGAGAGAATGAACCAGCAAGACTGGCCCTAGTATTCACCTTGAGTAGTGCAGATATTGAGGACATCACATATGAAAGACCCTTCGGGGCCAGTGATCAAGTGGTTCTGAGCTTCGAATGCATAGTAGAGAAACAAGTGGAGGGGGAGCAGGAAGGGTGGGACGAATGAAGCCAAAATACAAGAGAGGGGACTACAGAGGCATAAAGAATTTCCTGCACGAGGTTCAGTGGGACAGAGAACTGGTAGGGAATCAGTAAATGAGATGATGAAATATGTGACAACAATATGCAAGGAAGCTGAGGAGAGGTTTGTACCCAAAGGTAACATAAATAACGAGAAGGCCAGTATGAGCTCTTGGTTTGCTCAAAGTTGTAGAGAGGCCAAAACCAAGTTTGCTAGAGACTGGAAGAAGCATAGAAGGCAAAGGAAGCAGGAGAATAAGGAATGAATATGCACAGGTAAGAAGAGAGGCCCAATGACAATACGAAAATGACATAGCAGCGAAAGCCAAATCTGACCCGAAGCTGTTGTACAGCCACACCAGGAACAAAACAAAAGTCAAGGACAAGGTAATCAGGCTTAGGAAGGAACTAGGAGAGATCACAAGAAATGACCTTGAAGTATGTGAGGAGCTCAACATGAGATTCGAAGTGTTCACAGAAGAGACAGAAGGGACGGAAAGGTAGGGTAAACCATCAAGTGTTGGGCACAATACATACAACCGAAGAAGAATTGAAGAGAATGCTAAGCGAGCTAGATATCTCAAAGGCGATGGGGCCGGATAACATCTCTTAATGGGTCCTGAGATAGGGAGCAGAGGCGCTATGTGTGCCACTAACATCAATCTTCAACACATCTATTGAAACAGGGCGACTACCTGAAGTATGGAAGACATCAAATGTAGTCCGAATCTTTAAAAAAGGAGACAGACCAGTGTCACTGATATGTATACTATGCAAAGTCATAGAGAAGATTATCAGAAGAAATGAGCCTATCAACGACAACCAGCATGGTTTCAGGGACGGGAAATCCTGTATATCAAGCCTACGGGAGTTGTATGACAGGGTGACAGCAGTAAAACAAGACAGAGGTGGGTAGACTGCGTTTTCTTGGACTGTAAGAAGGCTTTTGACACAGTTCCACACAAGATATTAGCGCATAAGTTGGAGGACAAGGCAGGTACAACAGGGAAGGCACTACAATGGATCAGGGAATAATTGTCGGGAAGGCATCAGCGAGTCATGGTATGTGACGAGGTGTCAGAGTGGGGGCCTGTGACGAGCGGAGTTCCACAGGTGTCGGTCCTAGGACCGGTGCTGTTTCTGGTATATGTGACGGAAGGAACAAACTCAGAAGTGTTCCTGTTTGCAGATGATGTGAAGTTGATGAGAAGAATTCAATCGCATGAAGACCAGGCAGAACTACAGGCTATAGGCCTGGTCCAGAAACTGCCTCCTAGAGTTCAACCCCACCAAGTGCAAAGTCATGAAGATTGGGAAGGGCAAAGAATACCACAGACGGAGTACAGTCTAGGGGGCTAGAGACTACAAACCTCACTCAAGGAAAATGAACTTGGGGTGAGTATAATACCGGGTACATCTCCTGAGGCGCACGTCAACCAAATAACTGCTGCAGTATATGGGCGACTAGCAAACCTAAGAATAACATTCCGACATCTCTATATGGAATCGATCAGCACCTTGTACACTGTGTATGTCAGGCCTATATTGGTGTTTGCAGCACCTGTTTTAACCCACATCTAGCCAAGCGCGTAAGGAAATTAGAGAAAGTCCACAGGTTTGCAACACGACTAGTCCCGAAGCTAAGGGGCATATCCTACGAGGAGATGTTAAGGAAAATCGACCTGACGACATTGGAGGACTCCTGTCCTCCAATGTCGGGAAATATGATAACGACATATAAATTACTGAGAGGAATTGACAAGGTGGACAGAAACAGGATGGTCCTGAGATGAGACACAGCAACAAGGGGTCACAACTGGAAGCTTAAGACTCAGATGAATCACATATATGTTAGGAAATATTTCTTCAGTCGCAGAGTTGTCAGGAAGTGGAATAGTCTGTTAAGTGATGTAATGGAGGCAGGATGCACACACAGCTTTAAGAAGAAGCATGATAAAGCTCATGGAGCAGGAAGAGTGACCTAGTAGCGACCAGTGAAGAGGCGGGGCCCGGGAGCTGTGACTCGACCCTTGCAACTACACAAAGGTGAGTACAACTAGGTGAGTACAAACACACACACATGCACACATAAACACACCTTTTTAAAAAAGGAGACAAGCAGGCAACCCTAAACAACAGACCAGTGTCGCATATAAATATAAAGTTTGTAAAGTTAAGGAGAAGATTATCAGAAGAGTGGTGGAGCAACTAGAGAGGAACGGGCTCATAAATCCTGCATCACAAAGCTACTGGAGTTCTACGACAAGGTAACAGAAGTAAGACAGGAGACAGAGGGGTGGATAGGCTGCATCTTCTTGGATTATAAGAAGGCTTTCGATACAGTACCACACAAAAGTCTTGTTGAAAAGACATAAGAGCAGGCAGGAATAACAGAGAAAGTACTGCAGTGGTTCATGGAATATGTGACAAGAAGGAAACAAAGGTTGTTGGTAAGTGACAAGGTATCAGAGTGGTTGCGTATATCGAGTGAGGTTCCACTAGAGTCCGTCCTAGGTCCAGTGCAGTTTCTAGTATATGTGAATGGCATGACAGAAAGGATAGATTCAGAGGTGCCCCTGTTCACAGACGATGTGAAGCTAATGAGGGGACTACAAATGGTTGAGGATCAGGTAAGCCTACAAGGAGATCCGAACAAACTGCAAACTTGGTCCAACAAATGGCTCCAAGAGTTTAACCTAAGCAAGTGCACAGTCATGAAGTTTGGGGAAGGACAAAGTAGATCGCAGACGAAGTACAGCCTAGGAAGTCAAAGACTGCAAAACTCACTTATGGAAAAGGATCTTGGGGTGAGCATCATACTGAGCATATCTCATGAGGTGCACATCAACCAAATAATGTCTGCAGGATATGGGAGCCTGGAAAACCCAAGAATAGCGTTTTGATATCTAAGCAAGAAGTCATTCAAGGCACTGTACACTGTCAGGCCCTTATTGGAGTATGCAGCACCAGTATGGAACCCACAACTAGCCAAGCACGTCAAGACGTAGAGAATGTAGATAAATGGTTCAGAGAACATTGAAGCAGTCGTAGAAGCCTACGACTACATCATTTCACCTGTCTACAGTATATAAATTACTTCGCGCATATTTTGCACTCTTTTCAAGATTGATGGACTCTAGGTTGAAGGACTGAATACCTCAAACTCCTGATCTTCACCATTCTTCTTTGTATAGGACTGATGCGTGGCTTCATCAGTCCTATAAAAAGATTCCCAAGTGTTGCACATGTGTCTAATTTACCAACCTACAAGGAGAGGTTAAGGGAAATGAAACTGACAACAATGGAGAACTGAAAGGATAGGGGAAACATGATAACGACGTATAAAATACTGAGAGGAATCGACAAGGTGGATATTGACTGAAATGTTTCAGAGAGGGTACACAGCAACAATTTGAAAATTCAGATGAGTCACATAGATGTTAGGAAGTATTTCTTCAGTTACAGAGTTGTCAGGAAATGGAACAATCTGGAGAGTGATGTAGTGGAGGCACAATGTATGCATAGCTTTAAGAAGAGGTACGATAAAGTTAATGAAAAAGAGAGTGGACCTAGTAGCGACAAGCAAAGAGGCAAGGTCAGGAGCTATGACTGCACTCCTTTAACAAATAGGTGAGTACACACACACACAAGCTCTCAATTCTGAAACATCACACGCACGCATGCACGCACACACACACACACACATACACACACACACACACACACACACACACGAACACACACACTCTTACACATACCAACGGTATCACATTCATACACTCACCAACAATATCACACACAGACACACAAACATACAAACATACAAACACACAAATATGCAATCACACAAACTGTTACGAGAATTGTTTGAAGTGTAGGGGGTAAAAACCTTGTCAGGGGACACAAACAGATTATTAAAAAATAAACCACCCAAAGGCCACACGTTTAATTTCACAAAATCAATAATCAGGTGGTCAATACCCTTATTATACTTTAGGTTAATCTTGGAAGGTTAATTAAATTTATCTTTTAAAAAGATATACATATTCTGCATAACACTATACAAAACACAGAACCAGTCTTCAACACATCTAAAAAAATAGACTAGTACGCTGCCACTAGTTCACTGAGCCAGGCCATAGTGAATAACGTAAACATTACTCTAAGTACCAGCGGGCCGCCTAGTCGACTCCTAGCCCCTTGTTAAATGCTCTGTTATTTAAGAATCTCAACTAACACACTGGCCCCCACTCATACAGTAGAGCCAGATCTATATCAGGGCCCAGGTGAGCATAAAGATAAACCCAAAATCAGCCTACGGCCTGAAAATTATAACTCAGAAATTATGTGGGTGAAAACAGGCACAATCCTGAATTAACATTTCACCCATATAACTGGAAAGATCAGGCACATCAAAACAGTTTACACTTACTGATATTGATGTACCTTGGAGACAAGTGGGACTTTAGGAACGCCAGGTCACCATAATGTCCCTCCTTAGTGCCCACCTTCTCACCTCCCCATACTCACACATCTGGACCTTATACGTATTAGGAACATATGGTTCCTGAATCACTACTAGATTTTTTTTTAAACCAGTAACATTGACTAATTAGGTTGTGGTCTGTATGACAATTAAGATTAAGCGACTTGACAACTTCTAAGTAATTTGCTAGTCAACGGTTTACATTGACTATAAGCGTACAAAAAAATGAAAGACACCCAACTATTCCTTGGGCTATCCATCCTATTGCCTCCCTCTAGGCAGGAACTAATATTGACCAATAAATAGCTACCTACCTGTAGTGCAAATTAATACACTTGGAGGCGTACATTATGATACATCTGGAGTGAACTTCTCATTTCAGATGACCCCGAGTCTATTACACATTAGTTCTTCATATCATTGGACGATTCGACCGATAATTTTTATTTTTCAAGAGAGAGAGCTAACACTCAACACCTCACAGGAAGGCCACCAGGGCTGCACTCCCAACAATGTAAATCTCTCCCCCCCTCATTTTGAAGTACCCACAGGCTGCCTCACTGGTATGTTAGTTGTTCTGTGACTTGACAAATCACATCAACACATTTAAATTACATTATATGAACATTATTATATCCTTCAATTCGTACATACTAATTATAGGAAAACTGTAAAAAAAATCCACAATAACAAAAGAGTCCAAGGTACTTACTTACCTACACCCACCCTCGACCCTCGTGACCTCACTCCTCCAAGAGCGTTTCAATATTCTGACTTTCATAAAATTATGGAGCATTTTCCTTGCAATGAAACCTCTCTTCACGTAAAATGCAGTAACCTGCATAACCCCAACATACGAGCACACAAACACACAGGCCAAGACACAAACTCACAAACACACACACACACACACACATACATGCATTCACACACTGGAGGACAGCAGGGATAGAGGGATATGATAATTATAATACTGAGAGGTATTGACATGATTCATAGAGACAGGAAGTTTGAGAGATGGGAACCAGCAAGAAGGAGTCACAACTGTTAAGTTTTTCTTATATTTTACTTAAAACTTTATATACAAAAGATAAACATACTTAATTACATATATTAATATGTAACAATGGTACTGGTTATGAGCAATAAATCAGCACTGGCACTACTCAGTCTTCTGAGTAACTACCCCATGCATAATGGCACTAATGCTAACCTAACACAACCTTCACTCTGCTGCTAAGTACACTGCAACACAAGTACAAAGATTTTTATAATACAATGGTGCGAACACAATATATCTTACACTCGTACCATCCACAAGTGAAAACTGTCCACTTTCACGTGGCTATACACAATATCAATAACTTATACACTAAAACATGAATCATGGACGTATCATTAATGCGTCTGTAATACAATATAGAATATACACATACTACATACACATAACATACCTAAACATACCATTACTGGTTCCATGCTGCATCTGCACTACTTACGGTGCTGAGTTTTTCTTGGGCGCGGAGGGGCGTTTACAGCCCTTTTTGACTCCTAGGAGCTATTTCTCCAAGTTCCCCCCCCTTTTTTTCTAAAAAACAAACAGAATGAAGTGACCTAACCATGGAGTCTCCAATCCATGAACCTGCTTCCACTGGGCCCCTTCGTGATACCGCACCCTGTTCAGACACTGCCTCGTTTTTTGACCCCTCTTCGGACATTTCTAATGCCCCTGTACCTCTTGCTGGTGCCGTTTCGTCACCCACTTCAGGTACCGGGGTTTCGACTGACTCTTTCAATACGTCTGACCTCCACTCTTCTTTGACTATGCTTCCGGCTTCTCCCTCTAACGCCCACAACAATTACCTGAAGATACTTCTCCGATCCCTTCTCGTTCTACTCAGAAACGACCGGCCCGTCACACACTCCTTTTCCACGCTATGTTTCAAAATACACAACACAATGGACTAAGTTTTTTACGTTACGACAGACTTCCTCTACTGCCTATCTTTCCGACCATAGTATTGGCAAGGCGCTCCTACGCCATGTTGGTAGAGATATATTCTTTCATGATCTCAAGAGCGGTACACACATCATCACTGTCCAGAATGCTAACCAAGCTCACGATCTTTCTCTCCTTACAGCTATCGATACTATCCCTGTAACTATTGAAAAACATCATTCCCTCAATTCTTGTAGTGGTACTGTCATTTCCCCATACCATTGTCCAACAGAATTTCCAGACATGTTTCGATAACATTCTTGAACAGCTAGAACTCCAAGACTTCCCAATTCTCAAAGTAGACACTTATATCCTCCCTGCCTCGCTTAACTTTTGACTGCCGTGAGTTTCAATCCTCTGTTTACATAGCGGAACACCGTTTACCAGTTCGAAAGGTGATCCCTACACCGCAACAGCGTAAAAATTGCTGGCGTTTTGGACATCCAGCGAAATATTGCAGGTCCATTGCCGAATGCCCAGTCTGTGGTGCCGATGACCATACCAATACGTCTTGTAGTCTACCTCCCACTTGCCTTAATTGTCATTAGGACCACCCATCTTACTCTCGCCGTTGCCAAGTTTACTTAAATGAACGAGAAATCCGTTGTCTCAAAGAGGCAGAAGGTTTCCCCTGTGCTATGGCAGTCTCTCATCTACGCCTCCAAGGAATACTTCCCCATATTTCTTATTCTCGTGTTACTAAACGTCCACCCACCTCTGGGGTCCCAACTTCTGCAGCCTCCTCTGTGGTCACCCCTTCCAAAGTCACCCCTGTCTCAAATTCTTTTGCTGTCCTGGACTCAGAGGTCCCTACCTCAACACCTCATTCTGTTCTCACTTCTTCATCTTTTCAATCACAAGTTCCAGTGTCTACAATACCTCGTACAACAACACCTCCCCATCGCCCCTCTACTTCTCAGAAGTCCAAAAAATCCCCATTGTTCAAATCTCCTTTAACCCCTCCTTCCCTTCTTCTACCTCCACATTTTTCCTTTCCGGTCTCTGTACCTGGTTCTTCACCTCTAACTGGCTCTGTTAGAAGTGTGGAGTTTCACCCTCCTCCTCGTACAGTACCTTCCATCCCTGTCTCCTCCCAAGCTTCTTCTCCATTTCCCTCTACCCTTCGACCCCCCTTCTTTGGTACAGTCTATTGTCGCCCCAATCTTTACTCACCCTCCTCCTTCCATCTCCAATACTGTCTCCCATACAACGTCTTTGTCTTCCGAAACACTTGAAGCTATCTCAGAATATATTGATGAGACTAGACCATTGATGGACTCCGATCCACCTCCTCTTCCCTCTTCTCCAACTGCACAACTCCTTTCTTCGCAGTGTCCCCTTCCTTCGCTGCTTGAACGTTTTCTGCTACCACCGCATGTGGACTTTTCTAACCCTTCTAGTTCGTAGATACCTTTACCTGCAGATTTCTTATATCTTTCTCTTTACAAATCATGGCTTATTTACATTATATCCTCGGTCTCAGAGGTAACTGGGGTGAGCTTCAGGTGTTGCTCTCCCAGTTTTTTCCTGTATGTGTTTGTTTACAAGATCCCAAATTTCACTCCGCTGAAATCCATCTCAACTCGGGCTATGATTTATTATATTCATCGGATCCTTTTTTCGATGGAACCTTTAATAAAAGTGCCCTTCTTATACACACTGATATTCCATACCGTCAGCTCTTTGTTCATACTTCGCTGCATTACACTGCAGCCCGTATCCACCTGAATAAGTGGTATACAATCTGATCTTTGTTTATCTATCCCAGATGTTGCCTTTCTGGTTTCTTCCATACCGCCACCACTTCTATTACTTGGCGATTTTATTGCCCACCATTTCCTCTGGGGGGGTCTCACTGTGACTCTTGAGGTATTCAGTTAGAGGCTTTTCTCGCTTCTCTTCCTCTCCATGTTTTAAATACGGGTACACCCATTTTGATCCTCGTACTCATTCTTTCTCTTGCATCGATCTCTCGGTCTGCTCTTCCTCAACTGTACTAGACTTCACCTGGTCTGTCATCCCGGACTTACATGACAGCGATCATTTTCCAATCAATCTTACTTCTTCGCATTCACCACCTCGTTGCCCACGCTGGCAATTCGACCATGCAAGTTGGGACCTTCACGCGCATGTAACTGCATAAGGCAAATATCTACATAATTGGCAGAAATTAAGACCAGAAATTAAGTAGTAATTGCTGTAATTTACAATCCACAACCAAACTGCAGGAGACTAAGACAGGAAAATGAATGTAGTAATGAAGTATTGGTTGACACCATGTCAAAAGTGGCAAGAAGAGGTCATAGTACTAAAGGAAATCTAATATCATGTGAGATTTCAATCACAAAGAAACAGACTGCGAGAACTGGGACTCACATAGACGACCAGAATCATAAAGGAAATGATAATAAAGGTGATTGGGAACATTTTGTGTCAGTAATTTTAGGTAATTTTAAAAAAAATCTGAGGATGAGTTGATTCAGAAAGACTGGAATTAGTATTTACCGCAGGTATATCTGACCTTAGTGAAATAGAAAAAAAAGAACTCCTTGGGTGGTATCGATCAAGTAGTGCTGAACTTTGAATGGACCATGAATATTGAGTGGCTGGACGTCATCTAAAACATGGCTGCACAGATGATACCTGGAGGCTCAGCTTTCAACTCTTATAGACAGCTTGCAACTTATCACTGCCTCTAGGGTGGCCAAGAGTCGTCACTGCCCTGGCAACGAGTCCATGCAGCTTTTCGTCTACATGAACTATGGATCAGTTGTGGCTGAGATCCATGGCCGATGTTTGTTCAGAAACTACTGTCAATGCAAAAGATAATGGCGGCAACCTGTCTGCAAAGAGTTGCATCGTCTTACCTCCATGGATGCCCCAATCAACGGACGTGCATATCATGCAACATCCTTACTTGCAGGAGGCAAACTCCCTGTGATTGTCCAGGCCCTATTCCATACGTTGATAAATGAAACAACTGTGCAACATTTGGGTATCTTTATTCTGGAAACGTTTCCCCAATCTGTGGCTTCTTCAGTCCAATGCAGAGAAAGGTAGAAGATGACGAGTAGTTTGAGGTAATCAGTCCCTCAGCCTGCAGTCGATGTGTTCAGTCCATCAATCTTGATAAAAGTGCAGCATATTCTCAGAGATGGGGTTTATATACTGGTGAGAGATGAGGTGGAGCAGTGGTAGGCGGAGTCACCAGTGGACAAACTCACTAGTGGAAGTAAGTCGTATCTATAGGTAAGAAGAAATATCTGCCTAAAGATCGCCTGCATAGGTACTGCATCAGGCCTACTGGACCATGCTAGGCAGATCCAACTCACACCTACTCATGTACCTGTACAAATTGTTTTTAAACCTACACAAGATTCTCACTTCACTGATACTTCTTGGGAGTTTCTTCCACTCACTCACAACATTAATGTCAACCAACGCTTTCCCGTTTTCTTTCTAATTTTTTTTCAGCATTAATCCATTGCTTAGACTGCTATCCAGGAGAGATACATTATTATATACACATGGAAAATTCTCGAGGGCTTAGTACCAAACTTGCACACAAAAATCACTCCGTACGAAAGGAAAAGACTCGGCAGGCGATGTAACATTTCCCCAATGAAGAGCAGGGGTGCCACTAGCACGTTGAGGGACAACACAATAAGTGTGAGGGGCCCAAGATTGTTCAACTGCCTCCCAGCATACATCAGGGGGATTACCAACAAGCCCCTGGCTGTCTTCAAGCAGGCACTGGACAGGCACCTCAAGTCGGTACCTGATCAGCCGGGCTGTGGTTCGTACGTTGGACTGCGTGCGGCCAGCAGTAACAGCCTGGTTGATCAGGCTCTGGTTCAACAAGAGGCCTGGTCACAGACCGGGCCGCGGGGGCGTTGATCCCTGGAATTCTCTCCAGGTAGACTCCAGGTAGGTTGGATCTGATGAGGACCTGCATGGGACTGGTGGGTGCGTATGTAGTTATGTAGGATAACGATGTAGAAGTTTCATGGCAAGGGGTTCAGCTATGTTATAGAAGCCGTTGTTCTGGTTGAAATTGTTGGATATACAGATAAGTGATGATTCCAGGATTCTGAGGTATTGAGTGTTGTCTTCTCTGGCGATAAGTCTTGCGTTTCTGTAGTTGATTAAATGGAAGTGTGAATTTCGGTGTTGAACACAGGTATTTCTTAAATGGTCAGATCTGCCTGCGTACTGGTGTTCTGAAATACGTGTTTGGAGGTCTAGTGGGCGAAACATCCAGAGACCTCCAAACATGTATTTCGAAACACCAGTACGCAGGCAGATCTGACGATTCAAGGAATGCCTGTGTTCAACACCGAAATTCACTTATCCTATCCTAACTTAATCCAACCTTACATAAACGTATATATTTTAATAAATGTATTAAATAAATGATTTTTGAATGTTATAAGAAGTGGTACCAAGAATATATTTTATATATACTTTTAATAAATGTTTTAAAAAATAATGATTATTTTAATGTTGGAAGCAAAATATCCAGAGTGAAATTACCAGAAGTCAAAATACCCGATGTCAAATTACCAAAGTCAAATTAACAGTCACAAGACTCAGTAACTCAGTTTCCTGAAGCATTTCTCATAGGAAAGATACATTTTCAGATGATTGTTTATGCATTTTAATGGTTCTTCTCACAGGTGAGATTTCCTTCGAAAATTCAGTCGAATCTGGAATCAAATTCTACAATTCTACTTCTTATATCTACTGGGAAGCTATGTCACCCCTGGGGATCACCTCTTTGCTCTTATCCACTCATGTGAGTGACACATATGGAGGGACTGCTCTTACTGCTTGTTATTACAGAAAATAACAAGAGTCTCATGAAACACAGTCCAACTGAATTAATATATAAACTTGATTTAGCTCTTAAACTGCCAATGGCGTAAATTTGCGATACGGTGAGTCTGCTAATGTTGTAAATTCATTCTTAAATTTTAACGCCTCCAAAATGGCCCCGAGGGGCGGGGTTAAGCCTACATCAGAGAAAATAGGTCTGCGCTGTGGCTGTGTGCAGTATAGAAAGAATTCTGATGTGTGTAGTTTATTTAGGAAACCAGTGAATGCCATGACGTCAGTCTACTTGGCTCTTTGGATGAAATTAATGCTGATGATAATGATGAGGACCTGGAGTTCTTTGACCTTAGTACTAATGTTGGGGAAAGTGACATTGAGAATGTCCTAGTATCACTGTCACGCGCCTTCCACCTCTGAGGTCACGCAACTTGAAACAAACTGACAACAGTGCAAGCGCCCAATATTAAAATTATCATCACTGTTTTATATCTAAAGCATTTATTAATTAAAAATATTTATGGAACTTTCATTGCACCGATTTTTAAAACATTCAAAAATAATTCAAAACATTTACTAAAACATTTGTTAAAACAAATACTTAGGTTAGGTTGGATTATGTTAGAACTGGTTAAGCTAGGTTAGATGAAGTTAGGTTAGGTTAGGTGATGTACGGCTGGTAAGGTTCCAATTATCAAACCATACCATGGGCGGGGCTTGAACCCGCGGTCAGAGAGTCGGTCTGGAATTTTACGACTCACTGACCGCGGGTTCAATCCCCGCCCGTGGTATGGTTTGTTTGCAATCGTATCATTACGATTTCGTGAGTCACAATGATCATTGCAGCAACCATCCTAAACACCAGCAACTTCACCGCAATCACCACCACCGCCACCATCCAAAACATCACAAACACCACAATCACCAGACCACACATGGGACTGGCAGGAAGACAACTCATTTGTTCTTAAGCCAAGTTACTTTATTGACACTAACGATGTTGTGACCGCAGACACTCACGAGTTATTCCCTGATGCAGCTACTTGTGCAACAAACAAATGCATAACGCATGTATACAATGCCAACCACAAATATTTTAACATCACACGAAATACATTAATCATTCTCGTGTAAGGTGAAGATAAGGCCGGAGTGTCACACATAATTAGAAGTACAGAGGAATGTCTGGGAAACTCACGTTCTCTGCTGTCCCTAGACAAATCAGATTGTTGGATTGTTCAGATACCAAGCAACTGAACAATCAGGAGAAGTATCCATTTTCTCTATATATATATATATATATATATATATATATATATATATATATATATATATTTTTTTTTTTTTTTTTTTTTTTTTTTTTTTTTCAACAAGTCGGCCGTCTCCCACCGAGGCAGGGTGACCCATAAAGAAAGAAAATCTCCAAAAAGAAAATACTTTCATCATCATTCAACACTTTCACCACACTCATACATAATCATTGTCTTTGCAGAGGCGCTCAGATATGACAGCTGAGAATAGTCCCTCCCAGCTGTCACTATCCCAGACCCCTCCTTTAAAGTGCAGGCATTGTACTTCCCATTTCCAGAACTCAAGTCCAACTAAATCAATTAACTGGTTTTCCTGAATCCCTTCACAAAATGTTACCCTGCTCACACTCCAACAGATCGTCATGTCCCAAAAAACATTCGTCTCTATTCACTCCTATCTAACACGCTCACACATGCTTGCTGGAAGTCCAAGCCCCTCGCCCACAAAACTTCCTTTACCCCTTCCCTCCAACCTTTTCTAGGACGGCCCCTACCCCGCCTTCCTTCCCCTACAGATTTATACGCTCTCCAAGTCATTCTACATTGATCCATTCTCTCTAAATGACCAAGCCACCTCAACAACCCCTCGTCCACCCTCTGACAAATACTTTTAGTAACTCCACACCTTCTCCTAATTTCCACATTCCAAATTTTCTGCATAATATTTACACCACACATTGCCCTTAGACAGGACATCTCCACTGCCTCCAGCCTCCTCC
Source organism: Cherax destructor (assembly GCA_009830355.1). NCBI lineage: Eukaryota > Metazoa > Arthropoda > Malacostraca > Decapoda > Parastacidae > Cherax > Cherax destructor. The sequence goes on along the minus strand of WNWK01001249.1, from coordinate 157,127 downwards.
TCGCTGCAGCATTTGCAACCCATGCTTCACACCCATATAAGAGTGTTGGTACCACTATACTATACTATATATATATATATATATATATATATATATATATATATATATATATATATATATATATATATATATATATATATATATATATATATATAAACACTGCGACTAGCAAGGAGTCGAACCCATGCTGCTTTTGCCCGCCTCATGGTGAGCGAAAACACATGACGCTCTAACACACAGGACCACGCAATCCTACAAGAATGACGCACCCAGCCAGGCTAGGTGTTTTACCGTCATCCGAGGACATACTGTGGTGTGGGTGCCTCTGAGCTAATTTCATTCTCCTCCCTGTTTGGTGTACTAGCCCAACGAGCAGTATATTATATTATTGTAACCACGAACAAGTGGTATTGATCAATAACAACACTGCGACTAGCCAAGGAGCGTGACGAGTCGAGATGTGAATCAGTGTAGCTGAAGACCTGGGAGAGTGTATGTTTTCCAGTCGTTCACAATTTTTCGTAAAAAAAAAAAAAATGCTGTTTGGAATCGCCTTAGAGAATTCGTAAGAAAAGGTCACAGATACGGGAAATGTCACATGATAAAAAAAAAGGTTTTAAAAAGGATTATACGATTTTAAGAACATGTGTAGTATTAATATTTTAAAAAATATCGGCTGTTATCGACCACTTTTCACTGATATCGAGATTGATATCGATACTTTGGAACATCTCTGGTAAACATATTAAACATTCTGGCGATTCTTTTTTTTAAACTGAGCAGGAAGTTATTAAATGTTGAGCTGTGAAGATCCATTCTATGAGGAACCAATAAGTTATTATCAAGACAAGATCACCTCTGCTAAGAGAATGAAACTTACATTAATGTTGGTAGAATTACCGACGATATGTTAAGTGCATTTAATGCGACATTTTATTGTGGCAACGTTTCGCTCACCATGAGCTTTGACAAAGCAACTGGAGAGCGAAACGTTGCCATAATAAAATGTCGCAGTAGCTGCGCTTGTGTTCTTTTTCTTAAGAGAATGCAAATTGGTGATGACGATGTGGACGTTTCATTCGGAAATGAAACTATTGTAAAACCCGAATCCACTGTTTCAGGTTCCGCTGTTTCAGGTTCCGCTGTTTCAGGTTCCGCTGTTTCAGGTTCCGCTGATGTAGTTGACTTAACATGGACAAGTAATGGCTAGTGACGAATTGTATAGAAGGAATTGTACTATATATCATTATGTTGTATCTCCCATAAATTCTAAATTTATTAGGAGAGTTAATTACTTTTGAGAAAAACAATAAAATATTATTTATGGATACGAAACGACATGACGGTGCTCCTTCCTTCCTTCAGTGGCCCCCCCAGTATTAAACACCTATGTTCCACTTATTTTCCACTAATTCTACTCCTAACCTTATTATGATTATTATTAGTATAATATAATCAATAATAATAGTAAATATTAATAATATTATAATAGTTATTAATAATATTAACAATAATTTATAATGATAATTAGTTTTATATTATTAATTATATTAATATCATTATTATTTATAATAATATTAATAATAGTTATTATTATTATTATTATTATTATTATTATTATTATTAATAACACCATTTGGCATGGTTACAAGGTGAGAGGAGTGAGGCTACGCAGGTAGGTTTCGTTCACAAGCGTCTAATACCATCCATACCTTGTGCTACCTGTGTCCACACCAACTTCCCCCCGTGGCCACACTCTCGCTTTACACCCAGCAACAACCCCCCAGTCCACAACATCCCCCCTGGCCCACAACCCTTATCCATATCACCTGTCCCTATGAATCCCCCACGGCTCACCAAGGGGAGATCCACAACGACATGGGTTCGAATCCTCGGCAAGTCGCAGTGTTGTTATTGATTCAATACCACTCGTTCGTGCTTACAATAATATATATATATATATATATATATATATTACTTGCAATATCATGCACGTATTCATTAATTTTATACGTAAATATTATTTATATTTTTTTACATTTTTATTGATATAATGATTACTGTTACAGGATATGAAATGAAGGGCGAGAAATACATGAAGTTAATGGATTTGAAGTGAGCAGAGAAAAGAATATGACTGGTGAGTAGAACAAGTACGTACATGTGTTGCAGTGGACGCGGACGCAGCAGTACCCGTCCTGGCTCGTGTCACCTCACCAACCATGACATTGTCGACATCAACGTTGGATAGTCATTTTAATGGTCCACTGATCAAAATTGTCATTTACAATGTAACATTTTATAACTGACTAACGAAATCGTAACAACACGATTGCAAACAAACCACTTAGACCTGGGTGGGGCTGGAACTTGCATTTGTGGTCACAGTGGGACCCATGCTAACCTTCGTATGGTGTATAAATATACCTAGATGGATGAATCTTGTTGTAGCCAGCTGGCCCAGTGGCTTACGCCCTGGCCTGGAGTTTTATGACGCACTTGCCGCGAGTTCAAGCCCCACCGGTACAGTGTAACATTTTATAATTTGTGAATGAAAATATGTATAGTTTATTTCCTGCTATTTTCTGTAATGGACTCTGAAAAGCGTCTGCATGATTTCTCATCCAGTGGCAGTGGTAGTAGTAGTAGTAGTAGTAGAATTACAGCAGCAGTAGAGGTAGAAGTAAGATGGTACTGGTAGTAGTGAAAGAAAATAATGGGTGTAGTATTAGCAAAGAAATAATAATATTTGTAGTAATAGTGGTGGAAGTCAGTAAGAACAAGAGAAGAGAGGAGCACTGCAGAAGAGCTACTGGCCCATAGGGTAGATCAAGATCTCCTGCAGGACGAACCCCCATTCCCATGGAACAGAACCCACCTAGCCGGTATACAGGAAAGACAATGAAAATATAGGAAAGGTGAAGAGGTAAAGGCAAGACAGAAAGGTCAGGTCCAGACTCGAGTAGTTTAAAGTTTAGAGCAGTTCATAAATAAGTCAGTCACGGTAATGACAGGAGAGCATCTACTCAAATAAAGCCAGGACTAAAACAATGTTGTGTATAATGCATTCTTCAACAAGATGGCATCTGTGAATACTAGAAGAAGGGTAGACAGTTTTGGCAGAGGACCAGTTAATAGGATGACTGTGATCTCTAACATGACAGAAAATAGCATTGTTAGTGTCTGCAAGACGAACACTTTTTTGTTATCTTAAAGTCTGTCAGAGAGAGAGAGCCACTCTTCACTAATATCCCTCTTGATGATGTTCTCATTATTTTATAGATAAAGCCAGTGAACGGATATTTCGTTTCGCTATACCTACTGATATTTTTCTTGATATTATTTATCTTTTTGTGGATTCCAACTTTTTTTTCCTTTCAAGGTAAATTTTATTCTTAACCCCTTGGTCTTGTTATGCGTTCTTCTCTATCTCCTGCTCTTGTTGACCTTTAAAGGAGTATTTCGAAACTGTTCTACTTCCTACGTTTTGGATTCGCCCTTTTATTTGGCTTCACTCCACATAATCTATGGAGTGAAGCCAGACAACATCTATGGCACAGGTAATGTCTTTTATCTCTGGCACATGACTATAGTCTCTTTCTCCCATTTATCGATGCCATTATCAAGCTCACTCCTTCCATCAAGGTCAAACAAAACTAATTACAAATCTAACTAGTTGCTTCCTTTCCTTTATGTGCATGTCCATTACTTCATGTCCATCACTGCATGTCCATCACTTCATGTACATATGGTATATTCTTTTCAAGATTGATGGACTGATTACATCAACTCCAGGCTGAGGGACTGATTACCTCAAAGTCCTTCTGATTTTCTTCATTCTTCTTTGCATGGACTGAGGAAGCCACTGTGTGGCGAAACGTTTCATCAATAAAGATACCCAAGTGTTGCACATGTGTCTAATTTATCAACTTATCGGTTCCCTGAGCCATTTACCTACATACTTGCGTGGGTGAGTTGAAGATGTTGCATGCACGTCGTCTTCAGACTTAAATGAAGTGATGAGGATTGTGAAGTTTAGAAAATACTTGTTCGGTGAAAGTCAATTCTGCCTCAAGGAATTCATTGCTACAAATCCGGAAGGTGCGATGGAAGAAGAGTATGATTGCAATACCTTTCGTTTTGGTGTCATGGTGAGAGTAGAAGTGGAGAAAAATCGTGCTGGTTGGTCGGTTGATGGTCACCTTTGCAGAAGAGAGAATGTCGTCGACTTCTAGTGTAAACAGGATTGAGGGCGACGACCGGGTTGAGCCTGGGATTTACACTGAAACTTCCACAAACATTTAATCAACTACAGAGATACAAGACTCACTTCCAGGGAAGAAGACACTCAGCGTCGCAGGATCTTGGAATCGTCGCTCATCTGTATATCCGACAATTTCAACCAGAACAACGGCTTCTGAAACATAGCTGAACCCCTTGCCAGGAAACTTCTTCAGTGCAGCTGAACCCCTTGCCAGGAAACTTCTTCAGTGCAGCTGAACCCCTTGACAGGAAACTTCTTCAGTGCAGCTGAACCCCTTGCCAGGAAACTTCTTCAGTGTAGCTGAACCCCTTGCCAGGAAACTTCTTCAGTGCAGCTGAACCCCTTGCCTGGAAACTTCTTCAGTGTCGCTGAACCCCTTGCCAGGAAACTTCTTCAGTGCAGCTGAACCCCTTGCCAGGAAACTTCTTCAGTGCAGCTGAACCCCTTGCCAGGAAACTTCTTCAGTGTAGCTGAACCCCTTGCCAGGAAACTTCTTCAGTGCAGCTGAACCCCTTGCCAGGAAACTTCTTCAGTGCAGCTGAACCCCTTGCCAGGAAACTTCTTCAGTGCAGCTGAACCCCTTGCCAGGAAACTTCTTCAGTGTAGCTGAACCCCTTGCCAGGAAACTTCTTCAGTGCAGCTGAACCCCTTGCCAGGAAACTTCTTCAGTGCAGCTGAACCCCTTGCCAGGAAACTTCTTCAGTGTAGCTGAACGCCTTGCCAGGAAACTTCTTCAGTGTAGCTGAACCCCTTGCCAGGAAACTTCTTCAGTGTAGCTGAACCCCTTGCCAGGAAACTTCTTCAGTGTAGCTGAACCCCTTGCCAGGAAACTTCAGCAAAGGAGCTGAACCCCTTGTCAGGAAACTTCATCAAAGGAGCTGAACCCCTTGTCAGGAAACTTCTTCAGTGCAGCTGAACCCCTTGCCTGGAAACTTCTTCAGTGCAGCTGAACCCCTTGCCTGGAAACGTCTTCAGTGCAGCTGAACCCCTTGCCAGGAAACTTCATCAGTGTAGCTGAACCCCTTGCCAGGAAACTTCTTCAGTGTAGCTGAACCCCTTGCCAGGAAACTTCTTCAGTGCAGCTGAACCCCTTGCCAGGAAACTTCTTCAGTGTAGCTGAACCCCTTGCCAGGAAACTTCTTCAGTGTAGCTGAACCCCTTGCCTGGAAACTTCTTCAGTGCAGCTGAACCCCTTGCCAGGAAACTTCTTCAGTGTAGCTGAACCCCTTGCCTGGAAACTTCATCAGTGTAGCTGAACCCCTTGCCTGGAAACTTCTTCAGTGTAGCTGAACCCCTTGCCAGGAAACGTCTTCAGTGTAGCTGAACCCCTTGCCAGGAAACTTCTTCAGTGCAGCTGAACCCCTTGCCAGGAAACTTCTTCAGTGCAGCTGAACCCCTTGCCAGGAAACTTCTTCAGTGTAGCTGAACCCCTTGCCAGGAAACTTCTTCAGTGTAGCTGAACCCCTTGCCAGGAAACTTCTTCAGTGCAGCTGAACCCCTTGCCAGGAAACTTCTTCAGTGTAGCTGAACCCCTTGCCTGGAAACTTCTTCAGTGCAGCTGAACCCCTTGCCAGGAAACTTCTTCAGTGCAGCTGAACCCCTTGCCAGGAAACTTCTTCAGTGTAGCTGAACCCCTTGCCAGGAAACTTCTTCAGTGTAGCTGAACCCCTTGCCAGGAAACTTCTTCAGTGTAGCTGAACCCCTTGCCAGGAAACTTCATCAAAGGAGCTGAACCCCTTGTCAGGAAATTTCTTCAACATTATCCTATATGGTAATCAACCTACTTTCCCATCCTCTGAAGGTATTTCTCAAATCCAACCTTCACAACATTCTCCACATGACTCTTCACGTCACTATATATATTCATTTTCTCTCTGCTCAGGTGGATCGGTTTATGACTTGATAAAGTTCACCGTATGGACGAAATGTAGTCAATAAATCCTAGCATTATACTACATTTGTGTCTATTTTTCCTTCGTGTCTGTAATTTATATTATTTATCACTATTAATGTACTGTGCATATTCGTGTACAATATGAGTAAGATACATTGATACCCAGTTATTTATTACATAAATGATTTTCATGTCTGTACAACGAATTATTATTATAATCAAAGGAAGCGCTAAACCACAGGGGTTATACAGCGCAGCCGGTCAGGGCAGGATGCAGGGAGAATGGGTTGTAAGAGGGAGAGGGATGATTAGTACGGTATAAAGTGCAAATGGGTAGTGGATAGTGCAGGGATAGAGGGTAGCAAGAGATCGACGTAGAAGGGACTGAGGGAGGTGCTAGAGGTATAATCTTCAGAGTTTGTGTAGTAAGTCAGTTTCTGTCAAAAAGTTAATGAGAGAGTCAGGATTAAAGGAGGGTCCATCTGCAAGAAGGGAAGGTAAAGAAAGGGCCGCAGAGCGAAAACGCCGTTGGAGGTAAATTCTGCGTGCTCGTTGATAGAGGGTCTGCACAACGAAGCAATAAGATAAAAGATAACAGAACAATTTTCATATCTTACCTTTAATGTTTATTTACAAAGACTTGAATATACTTTTCTCGTATTCCATAAAATACGTAAATTATTTACGAACTGGGAGTAGGAGCAATATCTTGATGCTTTTGATGAATGTTAAGATCCAAGAATAAGAACACAAGATCTGGATTAAGCAAATGAACCAGCTGATCTTTATGACGTAAACATGTAACGACTCAGCTCCTAGTGGCGAAAGAGAACATTAAAACAATTTGTGTGTGAATTGTTTTTAATGTTTATGAAATTTATATGATCTGGTCCATGTTTACCCGAGTTTGAATCAGCGGGTTACCAGGTGTCTTTAAACCAATGTTTCTCAACCAAGGTGACGTGGCACCCTGGTGTGCCACTGATAGTGACCAAGGGTGCCACGGCACCCTGGTGTATCAATAATAGTGAAAATGGGTGCAGCAAGATTGTTAGTATTTTGCTCTAGTTTCATCATAATTAAGACATGACAATTCTTTTGGCTAGTATTCGTTGTATATCAACCAAAACAAAATAGGCCACATACATCCCAAATGTTTGGCAAACTATGTTCAGACAAAGCATATGAACCGTCTGCACCATGGGTATCGACAGGCAGTGTTTCACGAGCCTATGACGTCAAGGATGAGTTACTTTTTATTTACCCTTGTGTAGCAAGAAGAATTTTGTATGTTGCTTACTGATGACACTTGGTCTGCAAAATTATCCTACTTAGTGGATGTCTTTGAACATTTAAAGAAGGTAAATTCCATCATGCAAGGTAACACTGAAAATATCTTGTCATAAACTCAAAACAATAATGCCCTGAGAGATAAATTAAGAAATTGGGCTGTCAAAGTGAAGGAAGCAACATTGATATATATATATATATATATATATATATATATATATATATATATATATGTTACCTCATGTTACTGTAAAGAATAAAGAAATCATGCAATTGATTTTTGAACATTTTGTACAACTTGCAGAAAAAAATAGTATTATTTCCTAAACTTATGTAGGGAAGACAGAGACTGGTTGAGAAACCCATTTATTGCATCAGTATGAAGCCAGTCAAAGCTCAGTCTCACAGAAGAAGAATTAGTAAGTAAGTTTATTCAGGTATACACAAATACAGTTACACAGATTACCATACATAGCAGCATGTGTGTAGAGAACCTGGGATAACCCAAAAAGTCAGACAGAGTGACTTATTTCCATTGGGGTCCTACTAATTTCCATTGAAATACGTATTGATTGCAGTCTCAGAATCAAGCATGAGGAAGTGTTGCCAAAAAGCTCTGGCCTAAAGGTTGGATGACCCAGGGTTGAACTAGAACCCGCAAAACCCCTTTTCATTCCCTAATGCCTATACATGTGTAAAAAAAATTAATTATTGCGAGCGCATATGTATATTTATCGAACGAAATTTGAGACGAAATAGGGAAGACTGAGACATGTGGAAACACCTCGTCGCGGTAAATATTATTTATTTATGAAAGAATACCTGTGTCCACACAATTATCATCAAATAAGAGGCGATGACTGGAAGATGAGTTGCAGAGTTGTTTTAACAAAGAACCTGATATTAAGTATGCGAGAGAAATTTCGTTATTATTGATCATTTCCTCTGACGAACAATTTTTTTGAACTATAATTACAGTATGGTTAAATGTATGATATTGTGATATTCGTATTATTTTACTTTGATATTTCTTTGTATCTGCCTGCCTGCCTCTCTGTCTGCCTGTCTGTCAGTCTGTTTCTCTCTGTCTGTCTGTCTGTCTGTCTCTCTCTCTCTCTTTACATAAGAACATAAGAAAGAAGGAACACTGCAGCAGGCCTACTGGCCCATGGGAAGCAGATCCAGTTCTACCACCGGCTTAAGCCAATGCCTTAACCTGGTCAAGTCCGGTCACATTCACTTAAGGAAGAAGCACGGCATCTGACTTAGTAGCATCAGCTAGTCAGGTCCAACTCACACCCACTTATGTATTTATCTAACCTATTTTTAAAACTACACAACGTCTTAGCGGTACTCGGGAGTTTGTTCCACTCATCCACAACTCTATAACCAAACCAGAGCTTTCCTATATCCTTCCTGAATCTGAACTTTTCCAACTTGAAACCATTGCTGCGAGTCCTGTCTTGGCTGGATATTTTCAGCACGCTATTTACATCTCCTTTATTAATTCCTGTTTTCCATTTATACATCTCAATCATATCCCCCCTAATTCTACGTCTTTCTAGAGAGTGCAGATTCAGGGCCCTCAGTCTATCCTCATATGGAAAATTTCTGATACATGGGATCAACTTTATCATCCTCCTCTGTACGTTTTCCAGTGCATTTATATCCATTCTGTAATACGGTGACCAGAACTGTGCAGCATAATCTAAATGAGGCCTAACCAAAGATATATAGAGTTGAAGAACAACCTGAGGACTTCTATTATTTATACTTCTTGATATGAAGCCAAGGATTCTGTTAGCTTTATTGCGAACACTTATGCACTGTTGTCTTGGTTTCAGATTACTGCTAACCAGAAGTCCTAAATCCTTTTCGCAATCAGTAATATTAAGATCTACATTATTTAGTTTGTATGTGGCATGGTTATTTTCCTGTCCAACATTTAGAATTTTGCATTTGTCTATATTAAACTGCATCTGCCACTTCTCCGACCACTGCATCAGTCTATTCAAATCATCCTGGAGTGCTCTAATGTCCTCATTAAAATGAATTGGACGGCCTATTTTTGTGTCATCAGCAAATTTGCTTATGTCGCTGTTTATTCCCTCATCTATGTCGTTTATGTAAATTGTGAACAAGGGGCCCAACACTGACCCCTGTGGAACACCGCTTGTGACGTGCCTCCATTCTGATTTCTCCCCATTTATGCAAACTCTCTGCTGCCTATTTGTCATCCATGCCTCTACCCAGGAAAAAAGTTCTCCTCCTATTCCGTGTGCCTTAAGTTTCCTCAGTAGCCTCTGATGTGGAACACTATCGAAAGTCTTACTGAAGTCCATATACACAATATCATATTCAGTACCATGATCTACCTCTTCAAATATCTTAGTGAAAAAGTTATTAAATTCATAAAGCAGGAACTCCCCTTTGTAAAGCCGTGCTGTGATTCATTAATCAATTTTTGCCTTTCAAAATGGCTACGAATTGCCTCGGCAATTATTGATTCCATAAATTTTCCCACTATGGAGACAAGGCATATTGGTCTATAGTTCGAAGCTATGGACCTGTCATCTGCCTTGTAAATAGGTATTACATTTGCTATTTTCCATTTGTGTGACACTATGCCAGATTGTTGTGATGTATTGAAAAGATTTGCCAAAGGCTTGCTAAGTTCCTCTTTGCATTCCTTTAAAACACTTGCAAACAGTTCATCAGGACCTGGGGATTTGTTAAGTTTTAATTTCTCTATTTGTCTGAGGACCATGTCACTAGTTAACCCAATCGTACATAGCTTACTATCGTCCTGTTCTACATAATTTATTATTTCTGGAATTTCGCTAGTATCTTCCTGAGTAAAAACTGAGAGGAAGTAAGTGTTGAAGAGTTCACACATATCCTTATCACTGTAAGTGATCTGATCTGAGTTACTCTTAAGTGGGCCTATTTTGTCCCTAATCGTACTTCTGTATACATGAAAGAACCGTTTTGGGTTAGTCTTCGAATCCCTTGCGGCTTTAGCCTCATAATCCATTTTTTTTTTATTTCTTTTTTTATTTATCTCTTTAATTGAATATATTGCCCGTCCCCTCTTTTGATACACGCCTATATATGCCTCTCTTTTGACCAATGAGATGTTTTAATATATTGTTTATCCATTTGGGATCATTTTAGTTAGATGTATTTTCCCTAGGTGAGAGTACACACACACACACCATAATGAGATCTTGGTTTATCCGAAGGTGCAGGGAGGCAAAAACTAAGTGCACTAGATAATGGAAAAAGTATAGAAGACAAAGGACCCAGGAAAATAAGGAGATTAGTCGACGAGCCAGAAACGAGTATGCACATATACGAAGGGAGGCCAAGCGACAGTAGGAAAACAACATAGCATCGAAAGTCAAGTCTGACCCGAAACTGCTGTATAGCCACATTAGGAGGAAGACAACAGTCAAAGAACAGGTGATCAGGCTGTGGAAAGAAGGTGGGGAACTCACAAGAAACGATCAAGAGGTATGTGAGGAGTTCAACACGAGATTTAAGGAAGTATTTACAGTGGATACAGGAAGGACTCTGGGAAGACAGAACAGAGTGGGACATCAACAAGGAATATACCAACAAGTGTTGGATGACATACACACAACTGAGGAGGAGGTGAAAAAGCTGCTAAGTGACCTTGATACCTCAAAAGCAATGGGTCCTTAGAGAGGGAGCAGAGATGCTGTGTGTGCCACTAACCACGATCTTGAACACATCACTGGAAACTAGGCAACTACCTGAGATATGGTAGATAGCAAATGTAGTTCCCATTTTTAAGAAAGGAAACAGAAACGAGGCACTAAATTATAGACCAGTGTCACTGACGTGTATAGTATGAAAAGTCATGGAGAAGATTATCAGGAGGAGAGTGGTGGAACACCTGGAACGGAACAAGATTATAAATGACAACCAGCACGGATTCAGGGAAGGCAAATCCTGAGTAACAAACCTCCTGGAGTTTTATGACAAGACAACAGAGGTAAGACACGAGAGAGAATGGTGGGTTGACTGCATTTTCTTGGACTGCAAGAAGGCCTTCGATACAGTTCCTCACAATAGATTAGTGCAGAAGCTAGAGGATCAGGCACGTATAACAGGAAGGGCACTGCAATGGATCAGAGAATACCTGACAGAGAGGCAACAACGAGTCATGGTACGTGATGAGGTATCAGTGGGCGCCTGTGACGAGCGGGGTCCCATAAGGGTCAGTCCTAGGACCAGTGCTATATCTGGTATACGTGAATGACATGACGGAAGGGATAGACTGAGAAGTGTCCCTGTTCGCAGATGATGTGAAGTTAATGAGGAGAATTAAATCAGATGAGGATCAGGCAGAACTACAAAGAGACCTGGACAGGTTGGATACGTGGTCCAGCAACTGGCTTCTCGAGTTTAACCCCGCTAAATGCAGTCAAGAAGATCGGGAAAGGGCAAAGAAGACCGCAGACAGAGTATAGGCTAGGTGGCCAAAGACTGCAAACCTCACTCAAGGAGAAAGATCTTGGGGTGAGTATAACACCGAGCACCTCTCCGGAAGCACACATAAACCAGATAACTGCTGCAGCATATGTGCGCCTGGCAAACCTGAGAATAGCGTTCCGATACCTTAGTAAGGAATCGTTCAAGACACTGTACACCGTGTACGTCAGGCCCATATTGGAGTATGCAGCACCAGTTTGGAACCCACACCTGGTCAAGCACGTCAATAAATTAGAGAAAGTGCAAAGGTTTGCAACAAGGTTAGTTCCGGAGCTAAGGGAAATGTCCTATGAAGAAAGGTTAAGGGAAATCGGCCTGACGACACTGGAGGACAGGAGGGTTAGGGGAGACATGATAACGACATACAAAATACTGCGTGGAATAGATAAGGTGGACAGAGACAGGATGTTCCAGAGAGGGGACACAGAAACAAGGGGTCACAATTGGAAGTTGAAGACTCAGACGAGTCAATGGGATGTTAGGAAGTATTTCTTCAGTCATAGAGTTGTCAGGAAGTGGAATAGTCTAGCAAGTGATATAGAGGAGGCAGGAACCATACATAGCTTTAAAACGAGGTATCATAAAGCTCATGGAGCAGGGAGAGAGAGGACCTAATAGCGGTCAGTGAAGAGGTGGGGCCAGGAGCTAAGTCTTGACCCCTGCAACCACAATTAGGTGAGTATAATTAGGTGAGTACACAAACACACGAACAATTCATTTTGAAGCTGCCAACATTATCTTCAATACCATTCAACTCTACATGACTGAATAATGTATGGCAGTGTTCAGTCATGTGAATTCTGCAGTTTATTGTAATCACAACTAAGCGCTGAACCCACAAGGATCATACAGCAGTGAAAACTGCATTACAAACGAGTTTTCAGCTTCAGTTAACTTTGTGGTCAATCATCTGCATAAGCAATATGTTAAAGCTGCATTTCAGTAGCACAGTACAATAACCTACATTAAACTATGCCTTGCATAGGTCGTTAGGACTATGTATGCTATTCCCTTGGGTAGCTTCAAAATTAGGCTGGGCATATGAGAAGTGTTTAATTTGAATAGAAACTCTAAGTATGGGACAGCAGACCCATAATGTTCAGTATATATGCTAACAAAGAAATTAACAGAAATTGTGTATATCATTGGAATGAGATGTGTTGTGGGGAGAGGAGAGGAGCACTAGGTCGCTACCACTACCAATGTTAAGGATCAATTTTTGCAGAATTATTACTTTTTATTTGACACGAATTAGTTATACAGGCTAAGTGTTGTTATCTTACCTCAGCTCATTACAAAGCCCAGCCCTATCTGAGGTATACTACCACCTCCTAGGATGCGACCCACATCAGTTGGACACCACCCGGATACCTACTTGCTGTTAGGTGAACAGGGACACCGTACCGGTGAGTTAACCACGGACACCCAGTGTGTGAGCTGAGTGCGCTACTGTGGACCTTTTAATGATAAATCAGAAAAATAAATGAGCACTGCAGTAGATGTAGGTCTCTAGGATATATTGTAGTTTGAGGGAGGGAGAGAGGAGTGTTGGTGGGGGGTAATTCATAGGTCTGCTTTAGATATAATTATATTATGTAAAGCAGATCTATGCCTCATCCCTCCACCAACACTTATCCTATACATTAGAGATTCAATGTCAAATAATTATTTGACATTGAATCTCTAATGAATTGGATATTCATCAATGAAGAATATTTAGAAAGCAGGATAATTATGTGTGCAAGGAAGTGTGTTAGAGAGTATTACTGAAAGATGCCACTTTTTTGTTTGTAAGTGTGTGATTGATTGTGTTAATATCTTTGTGTGTGAATATGCAAATGTATGTGTGTGTAAGTGTCTGTGTCTGTTCTTTTTTTTTTCTTTAGGAAAAAATGGATAGTTACACAGCGGAAACAAAAGCTAATTATGTTCCTCTGTCATATACCATCACGCAGAATGAGGTTCACAGTGTTGGAATACGTCTGCTTGAGCTGGGCGTCATGTCAGGGAGTGTTGGAGGGTGAACGTCATGTCAGGGAGTGTTGGAGGGTGGGCGTCATGTTAGGGAGTGTTGGAGGGTGGGCGTCATGTCAGGGAGTGTTGGAGGGTGGGCGTCATGTCAGGGAGTGTTGGAGGGTGGGCGTCATGTTAGGGAGTGTTGGAGGGTGGGCGTCATGTTAGGGAGTGTTGAAGGGTGGGCGTTGAAGATAATGATCAAACTGCTTCGGCGTGTTAGGATGATTTGGTTATTGAATATTTCATATCATTCTGGTGTGTTTTGTATTTTCAAGAATATAATAAATGTAGATGAATGGTTCAGAGAACCGACAAGTTGTTAAATTAGACACATATGCAACACTTGGGTATCTTTATTGAGGAAACGTTTCGCCACACAGTGGCTTCATCAGTCCAATACAAAGAAGAAAGTAGTAATAAAGGAGGAGTTTGAGGTAATCAGTCCCTCGGCCTGGAGTCGATGTGTTCAGTCCATCATCTTCAGTCCATCAATCTCCAAGATTGATGGACTGAACACATCGACTCCAGGCCGAGGGACTGATTACCTCAAACTCCTCCTTTTATTACTACTTTCTTTTTTGTATTGGACTGATGAAGCCACTGTGTGGCGAAACGTTTCCTCAATAAAGATACCCAAGTGTTGCATATGTGTCTAATTTAACAATATAATAAATCAAGTAATAAATAATAATCTTCTCTTAGAGTAAATAATAATAAACGAACTTCACCTGATGTCTTCCATCCTAATACTACCATAGGTTACGAGTATGCAAATTCGGCTCCCGATTTTTTTTAAATCCCCTGACATAATGAGTCCTTGTTGTCAGAGTTCAGGGTCGGCAAATTTGTTGTTAAAAGATCTATTTTGAACCATGTGGACCCTGACCAATACCAGGAGTGGCTCAATGGGACAGGGAAGAAAGGAGTTCGATTTTTTTTATATCACAAAAACAGCATCAGCCATCTGCAGATGTGCAGGTCCCAAACTGAACGTGAGAAACGTGCCTTGTGTAAACTCTTCCCTGGAAACCAAAAATCTTACATTGAGGCTTCAAAATGCAAGAAATGGCGAGATAATGATGACAAAGCTTCTAGTAAATACCTTTTAGGTATTCAATGTATTTTAATCAGATTCCCATTCTGCTATAATGAGCATCTTTCTTACTGAAGATTCAGAATTTCCTAATGATTTCGCCCAGCAAGATGTCAACAAATTTGTTTAAGGGCCAAATTCAAATTTATACTCCCTTAAGGTGAATAAATTCTTTCACTTTTGATACACTATGTTGTCATCAAATATTACACAGAAACGAACTTAAAAACATAAAACCATCCTAAGAGCTGAGAGAAATGTCACTCAGCTCTAAATCGACCTAAATCACCTTTAATGAAGCGGGTTGAACTATTAATCTGCACGATCTTCTAAACTATGACCTAATTCATGGCTCACTTGGCACTGGCAATACGTTTCTAATCAATGAACGTACACTAGCAAAAATTACACGGAAATCATTTCACGCCATGATCCGTCATTCTCGTAAATTATAGACAAGCACTGACACATGGAATCAGCAAATCATTAATGCTGACTGACACATTTGCACATTCTGTACTACAGTACCGTCAGGTTCTCTTTACCAGAGACAAGAGGTAACAAGACAGCGATGAACTAAAGCAGCTCGACTATAAAATATCTGGGTAAAGGACGAAAGTTCTCTTGTAAAATAATTGGTTCAATTTCCTGGTTTTGGCGGAAAAGAATGAAGCTGTTTTCAGATTTTTGATCGTAGTAGTTGCTGATACATGCCTTGTGAATAAAATAAATGATTAATAAGTTACATATACATACCTGGATATCCTTATTAAGATACTTTTTAACCACCACGGAATTATATTAGTTTTATGCAGAGACATTAGAAGAGATTTTTTATATTGTCTGGAAAGCATCTTGAAATCCATTGTATATATTGCCAAAAAAAAGTAGATGCATTAGACAAACGAATAACACCTGAGTATCTTTAATGACAGAATCTTCACTCTGCAGGGGCTTTCTCAGTCTAATATAGAAACTAGAAACATCAGACTAGAGTTTCTTATTGCGAATCCAGTGGAAACAGTGGTTGGTGTGGTTACTTTGTGGGACGGACTTCCTTCAACTAGTTGGCCCCGGCCACATGTAATCCAATATACTACTTCTGCATCTCTCTGCTTTTTTCCACTAGTTCCACTATAAAAGGCTCCGATGACATAACTTTTTTTTATTAAATGCCTCTAGTGTGTGAAACGTCTGTCGATAAAGAAACCCCAGTGTTATTCATATGTCATATATAATTACTTGCTGGTAATATATTCCATTGTCTGACACTGCAAAATCATTCATAAAATCATTGTGCAGTGAATAAAAGAATGCAAATCGATTTCTTAATCTCTGAACTATCCAATGGGCATAATCTGATTCATCTGTTAGGCCTTACCCACATTAAACCATGTCTACTTCTGTTGTATTGCTTCTCCTACTGACTTTAATACTAGA
This sequence comes from Cherax destructor, assembly GCA_009830355.1. Lineage (NCBI taxonomy): Eukaryota > Metazoa > Arthropoda > Malacostraca > Decapoda > Parastacidae > Cherax > Cherax destructor. The sequence goes on along the minus strand of WNWK01001249.1, from coordinate 140,612 downwards.
TTGACCACTACTGTAGATTTCTTTGTAGAAAACTAAAGAATCTCTCTACAATGTGAGTGCTAACTCACTGACTCCACTTTATATGCCTAAAATAATTTCAATAGTGTGGCCACTCATGTGTAGCCATGTGTGTCTTTGCTGTGATGCTATGAACAATTTGAATTCTTTGGATTAAGAGCCCCTAACCATCATATAGAAACCTCCGTGGAAGAGAACACTGATCAAAATACATGTAAATATATAAAATGTGTTGCAGCAAATGATCAGTATTGCTGCAATATTCAGTTTCATAAAATTTAGAGAAAAACATTGGACATATGTCAAAATTAAGTGATACTTTGTTCAATCATTTGTTGCTTGCATTGGTCAAACATTTAACTGGGAGGAGTGTGGATTTTTGTTTCAAAATGACTGAGGTATTTTTCATTATACATTGTTATAATAATGGAGTAAACAAAGCTTGTTGATTATGAGGATCAAAGAAAAACCCGGTTCCTTGCTATTTTTCTTATATCATTCTCGTATTTCGATATCTCAGAAATGCGATCTGTGTAAAATCTAACCCATAAAAAAAAAGTTAAAGAAAAGTTAATTGTTTCGATTCGTACGAGACCATTATCAAGAAACAACGAGATGAATAATGAAAAATTGTCAGATATCAGGCTAGGAAACTGTCAAGTGAGAAGACAACTATGATCTGATTAAATTCCTTGGGCTTTGAATATTACAATATCTTACAGTTTGAGAGAGACAAGCATCTACAGGAAAGATTCTGGGCAAATATGTGGATCATACGTATATGTTGCTAATTGATTGTTTGTCGTCCATGAGAAATGTGACCGACTCCGACTGCTGGATTTGTGAAAGCCAATCATTGAACAATGTAGAGCTTTCAGTCTTACATAATACATGGGAAGGCTGGCTGGAAGGTTCGTCAACAAACAGTCAATGGCCAAACAGACAGCAGCAGCTGGCAGAACATCCTTAGTTCAGTCAAATTATAATAAACAGCGTAATTTTGGTATATAAAGATGAAATGTTCCACATATGTTCAACTGAAGGCTGCAAAAATAAATATGAACACAGTTCCCCTTCCTCAAACTGCAGCAACCCCTTTTTTCGCCCGATTATTCCCCTCCCCTTCGAGTGGGGACGTTTTACGTATTTTTTTTCCGCGGCTATTTGGAAAATGGTGTATCTGACTATAAAAGTTTACTCCGTGAGAAAAAGTGGAAAATAAATTCCGAACAAAATTGCTTTTATGCATGTTTGCTTTATATACTATATATTTTGCGTAAGCCAGTCCGGATGTAGAGGACGAGACTAAGCCAGACGTTTGCTATTGGTGCTCAGTTTTCTGTTAATATTTCACAGACGACAAAAGTTTCCTAGCAAAACTAAAGATTAACTGGAGCTAAATTTTAGAGCAGAAAGTTCTCTAAATAGAAAAGTGAAATACCTATTTTTTGATGAACTTATATTTTATTAATACATAAATTGGCTCATTTCCGCAAAATCTTTAAGGTAAAGTCATTAGCGCAGTTTTCTTTTTTTTTCTGAGTGTCTTTCCCAGTAGGTCGGTTATTTCCTTTTTATGATGTGATAATTATGGACTAGCATTCTCATCTGCGGTGTCCAAGGTCAACTTTGACCTTGGCTCTTTGTGCACATTAACGAATAGTGCACACAGCCACATGAGATAATTTTCAAGATCTTTGTTGGCACTGATGCCTCATTTGTATTGATATGTCACAGACAATTCTGATATCATTTCAAACCCCACATCTCAGTGTGTAAGTTTTCTCCTCGCTACGTCTGAATGTTATGGAACTGTATAAGAGGTAGAACTTAATAAGAAAACAGCACAGTTTGAGTGCTTCCCTGATTTGTAAAATTAAAAAAAATATTATCTATAATTGAAATTTGTTACTATGTTTTTTTTTTTATACAGTGAGGATGACCCGTTATACAGCTGCTGCAGTTTTATCTTGAGTTGGTTAAGGGTTGAATAATATAAACACAATCTTTTGGTAAAGATTATTTTTGTGGTGGGAGACTGGACGTTTTTATATTTCCAAGTCCATAAAATGAATTTGTGGTATCGCAACCTCTGAAAGCAGGAGCAAACAAAATTGACTTTGACGTTATTAAAAATGGTGAAACGCTCCAGGTAACGAGAACTACTGCAAACACTCGTTCTTGGACGTTATCTTTTGCTTATTTTCAAGAACAAAATATATCTTTTGACTCGTATCAATAACAATTACTGATTCCACTTTCAAAAATTAGTACATGAGCATCAGAGGCAACATGTGTTTTAGTACCTTCACTCTGAAATTTTACCTTCATTTGTGTAATTAAACTCTACTTGTTCTTTAGATCACATAAGAACTTTTCTTGTGGAAAAGCTAGAGGTGTTTTCTGATGAAATAATATATCATCTAAAAAGAGTCTCAAGATGCGTTAGTGGCGCTCAGTGCGTCTTGTAATGATCTAATTCTCTGAATATCTATCAGTCATTAACGTTACATCTATACCAAAAGTCTTGTGAAAAGATACAAGATGAGGAGATCCCATTTTAATAACTATTGAAATACAGTATATTGACGAACTGGAAGGTGATGAGGCTTATTGGTCTCTTAAATATAGTGTAACAAAATGAGCCTTGATTTCGTAGTAACGTACATGGCTTCTGATAAATCAATTACTCGTTGTTTAACAACACCGATAACTCTGATGTCCCATGCATAAAAATCTTTGAATGGTTCCTAAGAAGCAAGATTGCCAATCACCAATCACGTGGATACCCATCAATTAGACAACCCAGGGCAGCACGGGTTTAGAGCAGGTCGCTCCTGTCTGTCCCAACTACTGGACCACTACGACAAGGTTCTGGATGCTCTAGAGGACAAACAGAATGCAGATGTTATATACACAGACTTTGCAAAAGCCTTTGACAATTGTGACCATGGTGTAATAGCACACAAAATGCGTGATAAAGGAATAACAGGAAAAGTTGGTAGATGGATCTATAATTTCCTAACAAGTAGAACACAAAGAGTAGTAGTCAACAGAGTAAAGTGTTGTGTTAAATAGTGTAATGCTGTGTTGAGTAGTGTAATGCTATGTGGAGTAATGTAGTGCTGTATTGGGTACTGTAGTGCTGTGTTGAATAGTGTAGTGCTGTTTTGAGTAGTGTAGTGCTGTTTTGAGTAGTGCAGTGCTGTGTTGAGTAGTGAAGTGCTGTGTAATGTAGTGCTGTGTTGAGTAGTGTAGTGCTGTGTTGAGTAGTGTAGTGCTGTGTTGAGTAGTGAAGTGCTGTGTAATGTAGTGCTGTGTTGAGTAGTGTAGTGCTGTGTTGAGTAGTGTAGTGCTGTGTTGAGTAGTGTAGTGCTGTGTTGAGTAGTGTAGTGCTGTGTTGAGTAGTGTAGTGCTGTGTTGAGTAGAGCTGTGTTGAGTAGTGTAGTGCTGTGTTGAGTAGTGCTGTGTGGAGTAGTGTAGTGCTATGTTGAGTAGTGTAGTGCTGTGGTGAGTAGTGTAGTGCTGTGTTGAGTAGTGTAGTGCTGTGTTGAGTAGTGTAGTGCTGTGTTGAGTAATGTAGTGCTGTGTTGAGTAGTGTAGTTCTGTGTTGAGTAGTGTAGTGCAGTGTTAAGTAGTGTAGTGCTGTGTTGAGTAGTGTAGTGCTGTGTTGAGTAGTGTAGTGCTGTGTTGAGTATTGCTGTGTTGAGTAGTGTAGTGCTATGTTGAGTAGTGCTGTGCTGAGTAGTGCTGTGTTGAGTAGTGCTGTGTTGAGTAGTGTAGTTCTGTTTTGAGTAGTGTAGTGCTGTGTTGAGTAGTGTAGTGCTGTGTTGAGTAGTGTTGTGTTGAGTAGTGTAGTTCTGTGTTGAGTAGTGTAGTGCTGTGTTGAGTAGTGTAGTGCTGTGTTGAGTAGTGTAGTGCTGTGTTGAGTAGTGTAGTGCTCTGTTGAGTAATGTAGTGCTGTGTTGAGTAGTGTAGTGCTATGTTGAGTAGTGTAGTGCTGTGTTGACAAGTGTAGTGCTAGATCGTGATATGTTGTCACTGTTGATGCCAATATATCTGAAATACGAAGGGAGACACTAGTCAGAGAAATAGCAAACATCGAATTAAAACTAAAGGAATCTTACAAGCATCAAGAAACGCGGGAAAAACTAAAATTAATAAATGAAATTGAAAGAAACCCAAAGTATTTCTTTTCTTATGCAAAATCAAAGTCGAGAACAACAACCAGTATTGGGCCCCTACTTAAATGGGATGGGTGCTACACAGATGACAGCAAGGAAATGAGTGAGTTACTTAAGTCCCAGTATGACTCAGTTTTTAGCGAGCCGCTAACCAGACTGAAAATCGAAGACCGAAATGAATTTTTTATGAGAGTGCCACAGAACTTGATAGACGCATGCCTATCTGACATCACCCTGACACCAAATGACTTCGAAAAGGCAATCAATGACATGCCCATGCACTCCGTTCCAGGCCCAGACTCATGGAACTCCGTGTTCATCAAAAACTGCAAGAAGCCCCTATCACGTGTGTTTAACATCCTATGGAGAGGGAGCATGGACACTGGGGTCGTCCCGCAGATACTAAAAACAACAGACATAGCCCCACTCCACAAATGGGGCAGTAAAGCAATAACAAAGAACTACAGACCAATAGCGCTAACGTCCCATATCATAAAAAGCTTTGAAAGGGTTCTAAGAAGCAAGATCGCCACTCATCTTGATACTCATCAATTACACAACCCAGGGCAGCACGGGTTTAGAGCAGGTCGCTCCTTTCTGTCCCAACTACTGGACCACTACGACAAGGTTCTGGATGCTCTAGAAGACAAACAGAATGCAGATGTTATATACACAGACTTTGGAAAAGCCTTTGACAATTGTGACCATGGTGTAATAGCACACAAAATGCGTGATAAAGGAATACCAGGATGGGTTGGTAGATGGATCTATAATTTCCTAACAAGTAGAACACAAAGAGTAGTAGTCAACAGAGTAAAGTTTGAGGCAGCTACTGTGAAAAGCTCTGTTCCAAAAGGCACAGTACTCGCTCCCATCCTGTTCCTCATCCTCATATCGGACATAGACAGGGATATAAGCCACAGTGCCGTGTCTTCCTTTGCAGATGACACCCGAATCTGTATGACAGTGTCCACCGTTGAAGACACTGCAAGACTCCAAGCAGACAAACCAAATCTTTAAATGGGCTTCAGAAAACAATATGAAGTTCAATGATGAGAAATTTCATTTACTCAGATACGGAAAACGTGAGGAAATTAAAATCTCATCGGAGTACAAAACTAATTCCAACCACACAATAGAGCGAAAAACTAATGTCAAAGACCTGGGAGTGATCATGTCAGAGGATCTCACCTTCAAGGACCATAACACCGTAGCAATCGCATCTGCTAGAAAAATGACAGGATGGATAATGAGAACCTTCAAAACCAGGGATGCCAAGCCCATGTTGACACTTTACAGATCGCTTGTTCTATCATGGCTGAAATATTGCTGCACACTAACTGCACCTTTCAAGGCAGGTGAAATTGCTGACCTTGAAAATGTGCAGAGAACCTTCACGGCACGCATAACCGATAAACCACCTCAATTACTGGGAACGCTTGAAGTTCCTAAACCTCTACTCTCTAGAACGCAGGCGGGAGAGATACATTATTATATACACGTGGAAAATTCTCGAGGGATTAGTTCCTAACTTACATACGAGAGTCACTCCTTATGAAAGCAAAAGACTCGGCAGGCGATGTAACATCCCCCCAATGAAAATCATGGGTGCCACTAGCACGTTGATAGACAACACAGTAAGTGTCAGGGGCCCAAGACTGTTCAATTGCCTCCCAGCATACATCAGGGGGATTACCAACAAACCCATGGCTGTCTTCAAGCGGGTGCTGGACAGGCACCTAAAGTCGGTACCTGACCAGCCAAGCTATGGTTCGTACGTTGGACTGCGTGCAGCCAGCAGTAACAGCCTGGTTGATCAGGCTCTGGTCCAACATGAGGCCTGGTCACAGACCGGGCCGCCGTGGTGTTGGCCCCTGGAATTATCTCCAGGTACACTCGAGGTATACTCCAGGTACACCACCACTCTGTGTGTCACTGTTGATGCTGCTACACAACCACCCTGTGTGTTACTATTGATGCTGCTACACCACCACCCTGTGTTTTACTGTTGATGCTGCTACACCACCACCCTGTGTTTTACTGTTGATGCTGCTACACCACCACCCTGTGTTTTACTGTTGATGCTGCTACACCACCACCCTGTGTGTTACTGTTGATGCTGCTACACAACCACCCTGTGTGTTACTATTGATGCTGCTACACCACCACCCTGTGTTTTACTGTTGATGCTGCTACACCACCACCCTGTGTGTTTGTTGATGCTGCTACACCACCACCCTGTGTGTCTGTTGATGCTGCTACAACACCACCCTGTGTTTTACGGTTGATGCTGCTACACCACCACCCTGTGTGTTGCTGTTGATGCTGCTACACCACCACCCTGTGTTTTACTGTTGATGCTGCTACACCACCACCCTGTGTGTCTGTTGATGCTGCTACACCACCACCCTGTGTTTTACTGTTGATGCTGCTACACCACCACCCTGTGTGTTACTATTGATGCTGCTACACCACCACCCTGTGTGTTACTGTTGATGCTGCTACACAACCACCCTGTGTGTTACTGTTGATGCTGCTACACCACCACCCTGTGTTTTACTGTTGATGCTGCTACACCACCACCCTGTGTGTCTGTTGATGCTGCTACACCACCACCCTGTGTGTCTGTTGATGCTGCTACACCACCACCCTGTGTGTCTGTTGCTGCTGCTGCACCACCACCCTGTGTGTCTGTTGATGCAGCTGCACCACCACCCTGTGTGTTACTGTTGATGCTGCTGCACCACCACCCTGTGTGTCACTGTTGATGCTGCTACATCACCACCCTGTGTGTCTGTTGATGCTGCTGCACCACCACCCTGTGTGTCACTGTTGATGCTGCTGCACCACCCTGTGTGTCACTGTTGATGCTGCTACACCACCACCCTGTGTGTCTGTTGATGCTGCTACACCACCACCCTGTGTGTTACTGTTGATGCTGCTACACCACCACCCTGTGTGTCTGTTGATGATGCTACACCACCACCCTGTGTGTCTGTTGATGGTGCTGCACCACCACCCTGTGTGTCACTGTTGATGCTGCTAGACCACCACCCTGTGTGTCACTGTTGATGCTGCTACACCACCACCCTGTGTGTTACTGTTGATGCTGCTACACCACCACCCTGTGTGTTACTGTTGATGCTGCTACACATTCACCCTGTGTGTTACTATTGATGCTGCTACACCACCACCCTGTGTTTTACTGTTGATGCTGCTACACCACCACCCTGTGTGTTACTGTTGATGCTGCTACACCACCACCCTGTGTGTTACTGTTGATGCTGCTACACAACCACCCTGTGTGTTACTATTGATGCTGCTACACCACCACCCTGTGTTTTACTGTTGATGCTGCTACACCACCACCCTGTGTGTTTGTTGATGCTGCTACACCACCACCCTGTGTGTCTGTTGATGCTGCTACAACACCACCCTGTGTTTTACTGTTGATGCTGCTACACCACCACCCTTAGTGTTACTGTTGATGCTGCTACACCACCACCCTTTGTTTTACTGTTGATGCTGCTACACCACCACCCTGTGTTTTACTGTTGATGCTGCTACACCACCACCCTGTGTTTTACTGTTGATGCTGCTACACCACCACCCTGTGTGTTACTGATGATGCTGCTACACCACCACCCTGTGTGTTACTGTTGATGCTGCTACACAACCACCCTGTGTGTTACTATAGATGCTGCTACACCACCACCCTGTGTTTTACTGTTGATGCTGCTACACCACCACCCTGTGTGTCTGTTGATGCTGCTACACCACCACCCTGTGTGTCTGTTGATGCTGCTACACCACCACTTTGTGTTTTACTGTTGATGCTGCTACACCACCACCCTGTGTGTTACTGTTGATGCTGCTACACCACCACCCTGTGTTTTACTGTTGATGCTGCTACACCACTACCCTGTGTGTCTGTTGATGCTGCTACACCACCACCCTGTGTGTTACTGTTGATGCTGCTACACCACCACCCTGTGTGTCTGTTGATGCTGCTACACCACCACCCTGTGTTCTGTTGCTGCTGCTGCACACACCCTGTGTGTCTGTTGATGCTGCTCACCACCCTGTGTGTACTGTTGATGCTGCTGACCACCACCCTGTGTGTCACTGTTGATGCTGCTCACCACCACCCTGTGTGTACTGTTGATGCTGCTACACCACCACCCTGTGTTACTGTTGATGCTGCTGCACCACCACCCTGTGTTTTACTGTTGATGCTGCTACACCACCACCCTGTGTGTTACTGTTGATGCTGCTACACCACCACCCTGTGTTTACTGTTGAGGCTGCTACACCACCACCCTGTGTGTTACTGTTGATGCTGCTACACCATTACCCTGTGTGTCTGTTGATGCTGCTACACCACCACCCTGTGTGTCTGTTGCTGCTGCTGCACCACCACCCTGTGTGTCTGTTGATGCTGCTGCACCACCACCCTGTGTGTTACTGTTGATGCTGCTGCACCACCACCCTGTGTGTCACTGTTGATGCTGCTACACCACCACCCTGTGTGTTACTGTTGATGCTGCTACACCACCACCCTGTGTGTTACTGTTGATGCTGCTGCACCACCACCCTGTGTGTCTGTTGATGCTGCTACACCACCACCCTGTGTGTCTGTTGCTGCTGCTGCACCACCACCCTGTGTGTCTGTTGATGCTGCTGCACCACCACCCTGTGTGTCACTGTTGATGCTGCTACACCACCACCCTGTGTGTCTGTTGATGCTGCTGCACCACCACCCTGTGTGTCACTGTTGATGCTGCTACACCACCACCCTGTGTGTCACTGTTGATGCTGGTACATCACCACCCTGTGCAACGACATTCTCTGATAAACGTCTCTCTGATGTCTTTTCCAAACCACCCATGAGGTAGACATCAAGGATCGTTTTTTTTATAGTGGTTTCCCCAGGTAGGCCTAATCCACATTTTTATACACCTTCTAGCACTGTGGTAGTAGGTTCAGAGAACCGACAAGTTATAAATTAGACACATATGCAACACTTGGGTATTTTTATTGAGGAAACTTTTCCTCAATAAAGATACCCAAGTGTTGCATATGTGTCTAATTTATAACTTTCCACCATTAACCACAGCAAGGAACAAAGCTGCACTATGGGTTACTTGTGAAATACTCAAGGTACGGCATAGAATCTAATTCTTTAGCAAGGTTATAGTTTAGCAAGGTAATTGAGTACTTCAGCAAATTGGCCTCCTACACTTCAGCGGCAAGATCAGAACAATCCTTTAATCAACATTTGTAAACGCACTCTGTACACAATATATCAGGCTTCACTACATACACTCGAAGGAGTGATTTTGACAAATGGAACCGTGACGCTATATCATGGACTATCCAAGATGCCTGGTTGACTACGAACCACTCAGAGCATGGTTTTGTAGTATAAATAATATAAGTATTTAGTAGCTGTAGTAAAAGTCAAGCCTGTTCAATCTGTTCTATATGATTTTTTCCCCATTTTCTAAACTTTTAATACTTTTAACTTTAATTTTCAAGCAGGTGTGCGCAAAGTGAAAGTATATAGTATTCAGCTACACCACTTCGGCTCCAGTTGTCTAGAGAGAAAGATAAGACCTGTGCAGCAGCTCCTGGTATACGTGTTTTATTCTTCAGAGTGTTAGTATTATAACCCTTTTGATATAAAGTAAAAGATTAAAAAGCACAGTTATGAAAAATGCTTGAAAGGAAAAATTACAAGAGCTTCAATAAGCAAAACGGTTAATTTTATATCTCTAAAACACAACTTTATTAATGTAAGTGAAAATAATAATAATTGCTTTTATATACAGGATGGTACTTTTGAGCATGAAGGGCGAATATAGCTAAATTATATAGCGGTGTGGTAGTGTGGCGGTGGAGAGCCATGGAGACATGTGAAATCGGTCTTAGGGAAGGTGCCAAGACACGTACTAACAGTGACTGTTGGTTGGGTCATTGTTTACCTTGATGGCTGATGTTTCTGCCCAGGTTGAAATGAGTAGAAGTAATAGTCAACTGAGTTGGCACGTATGTTCTTTATCGTAGATTCCTTCGACACATTAATACTGTACTCTCTGTTCCCAGCCGCTGATGTGTGACAACGATAGATGAGCGTTGACGCTTCTAGTATAAATAACCAAATATCCTCACATGTGGCTCAGACGCTGTCAGTGCTGACCGGTAACTGGGACAGGCCTGAGGAATAATATAATAGAAAACATTAAAATACGTATATGAAAGGTGATAACAATGACTGAAGGCCACAACAAGAGCAGAATATTAATTATGCCATCAGTACGTCTGGTCAATACAATTACCAGTTGACAGCCCATGAAGTCTTACTAGAGCAGGTGGGAGTCCGTATTTAACTGAGTCCCAGCTGATGCCTTCCTTGCCAAGTAAACTTGTTAGATGACGTTGCTGGTGGCGGGCACCAAACATTCGCGATTTTTCAACATTCGCGAGGATCTTGATCCCCTAACTCTCGCGAATGTTGAAGGAGACCTGTACTAGTACGGCTTACGCGCCAGGGTTTTCGACGTACTAGTATGCATAAATTCTAGTAAACTACCATTCTAGACACTTAATTTATATACATAAATTGCTGTCACCAAGACGTTTTACCTGGCAGTCTTCAGCAGAGAGCTTTTATACAATGTTGAAAGTTTTATGCTATCTGCCATTACCAGGTACGTTGAATAACTCACACGTACAATCACCGTCTTAACTAAAGCCCAGCATTTTTGTCTATGTCTCTCCCAACCTCTCTACGTTCTCTAACTCTTGTCCTTCCTCCATTGTTCCCCCCTAACTCTTTCTTTATCCTGCACCTCCGTCCTTTATTATCCTCACCAATTTATATCCTATTATTCCATCTCCATTTTTTCTTCTCTCTCTTTTGCAACCTCTGCTCTATTTGAATTTTCTCTTATTCTTCATTATTCATTTATCTCACTCTATGCTTTCTTCGTCACTGTCTTTTTACCCACTTTTCACTCGTGTTCCGTCTTTCCTTATGACTCTTGCCACTTTATTTCTTTCTCTTCAACTTTCTCTCCATTAACACTTTCTTACTTTCGTACAAACTTTAGCTTTCCTTTGTCTTCGTCCAGCAGGTGAGGGGACACTCCTTCCCTCTCTTTAATCATGGATAAAGAATCCTCCTTACATCAACCCCTTCTCGCCGGTGAGGGATCCTCCCTCTCCTCTTATTGCGTGTGAAGGCTCCTCTGTGTCTCCCTCCCGGGGGTGAGGAAGGTAACGACAAAACAGCCTGGTTGATCGTGAGTGAACGAGACACTTGGAGCGGTAATGAGAGGAGTCTAATGGACTGCTCGGAGCCGTCACCGCTCCACTGCCTCCACACAATAAAGACAATGGAGTCTGCTGTCCCCGAGGCACTGGTGTGCCAGAAGAACAGGTTAACGATGGCTGTGGGAACACCAGCATAACAGATGAACAAATAGTTGAAAAAACGTTCATCAACGGCTGTGGTTGAAGAACATTTTGCCGTGGAATGTGAGAAACTTAATCAGATTTGATAAATTAAAAAAATAGAAAATCATCATCACAGTTATCCTTACTGTTATTTTTAATGTAATTATTATTAATGGGAAATCTCTAAACGGACAGGGTCCCGCGGCGGCTAGAGGGTAGAATCATTGTACAATATATTACGTCTTCAGATGCAATCTATGTGATACACTGAAATAAATATATCACACTATGTTATTATTGTTTTTTATATTTTACTTTTTACACAAAAGTACATACGTAGGAGGTTACGTATATTAATATGTTACAATGTTACTGTTTATGAACAAGGAATCAGCAATCGCACTACTCCAGCCCATACATAATGGCGCTAATACAAAAATTAACACAACACAACCAACACTAGGGTGGCCATTTCCAAATCTCAAAAATGTAGGAAGCAGCCGCTACGTGTGAGCAGGGTAATATTTTGTGAAGGAATTCAGGGAAACCGTTTAGCCGGTCTTGTGTCCTGGAGGTGGGAGGTACAATGTATCTGAACACCTCTTCAAAAATGTGATGATGTGTGAATGATGGTGAAAGTGTTTCTTTCTTTTTTGGCCAGAGGCCATTAGACCCCTTTTCTTTGGTGCCTCACTGTGTGCCCTCCGGAAAAAAGGATTGGAGGAATCAGGCCCATTGCAGTGGGCAACACCCTTCGGCGCCTAGTCGCCAAGGCTGCAATACGAATGGTAAGTCAAGATGCTGCCTCAATGTTGAGACCAACTCAGCTCGGTTTTGGTGTTCAACAAGGCTGTGAAGCAGCTGCCCACGCAGCACGAGTATACATCAACAACATGTCCAATGAAAAAGCCTTGATCAAATTGGACTTTGCCAATGCTTTCAACTCAGTCAGAAGGGATGCTGCTCTCCAAGCAGTTTCTAGGCACTTCCCTTCCCTCTATCCCTTCATAGAATCGTGTTATAGTGTGACTTCTAAACTATTGTTTGGGGACCATGAAATTGACTCGTGTGAGGGTGTGCAACAGGGGGACCCTCTCGCCCCTTTCTATTCTGTCTGGTCATCAAGGAAGTCACAGAAGCGCTCTCCAGTGATGGTACCCTAGCTGGCACTACAGAATCTCTTCTAGAGGACATCATGAAAATTAAAGACATGGGAGAGAGCCTGGGCCTATCTTTAAACCCCCACAAAATGAGAAATAGTTTCTACCAACCGACAGATGATCCAGAACATTAGTCCTGTTTTGCCAGAGGCACGAGCCATTGATCCAGCCAACAGCACTCTCCTCGGAGCGCCTCTTGGGCCCAATGCCATCGATCTGGTCCTAGAAAAAAAATCTCAGACCTCAGGACGATGGAAGGCAGGATGAAAGACATCGATACACATGATGCCTTCTACCTACTCACCAGGTGCCTGTCAATCCCAAAAACTCACCTACTTCCTGAGATGATCCCCAGCCTTCAGCAGTCTGAAACTCAAGGAATATGACTCTCTCCTCAAGACCATGCTAGAGAGTGTATTGAATCTTTCCTTCGAAGATAGACAGTGGTTGCAAGCCTCACTTCCAGTCAGGCTTGGGGGGCTGGGAGTACGCAAATCCTCCCAGATTGCCCTACCAGCTTTCCTATCCTCTTCCATAGCATCAAACGAGCTAATTAAACAAATTCTTCCGGACAACCTCAGTGATTCAACAGGAATACAAGACCCTAGCTACGCCAGTGCCATCACTGAATGGGAGACTCTTGCTGCTCCAGCACCAAAACCTAGTGCAGAACTGGCCTACAAACAGTCAAGCTGGGATGGCCCCATCACTGAAAAGATGTTTGCCAACATGCTTAGGGCTGTAACATCAGACAGGGAGACTGCCCGTCTCCTAGCTGTGAGTGCACATCACTCTGGGGACTTCCTCCAAACAGTTCCCATTTCGGCAATGGGAACACGCGCCTTGCTGCCCCAATTCACACGGAATATACGTGTATTTGCGGCGATGCGCAAGCCGACCAATATGGTCTACATGGTCTAAACTGTTCCAAAACCAAGGGCTGGCATGCAAGACTCAATGAAGTCAACGACATCATAAAGATACCCCTTGCTTCAGCTGGATGCCCAGCAGAGAGACAGCCCCGATCACTAGCAGCCAACAATATCCACAACCCAGCAAACCGCCCCGACGGGATCACCATCTATCCTTGGAAGAATGGCAAGCTAACACCTACATCTATCACAGTGTCGGGCGACAGGGAGGAGCTGCTGACCACAGGGAGGAGTACAAGATCGGCAAGTACAGGGACATAAGCCAACAGTATCAATTTGTCCCAGTGGGATCAGAGACCTTGGGAGCGTGGGGAAAAAATGCAACACGTTTCCGTAAAGAACTGGGTTCCAGACTCATCGGCACCACCAGGGACCGAAGGGCAGCCACTTTCATGTTCCTCAGCGTGGCCATCCAGAGGGGAAACGCATGCTGCATACTGGGCTCGCATCCGGCTTCGGAAGATTTGGAGGAGATTCATAATCTTTGATATATTGTACCATTGTATTCATGTTCATGTTTGTGTTTTCTGTCAATGTATTCTGTCTATTAATAAAGCACTCATATAACATATATAGGGGGTGGTAGGAGAAGAAAATATTCAAACGGCTCTGGGGAGAACCTCGAGTTTTCCCTGAGGTACGTTTATCGTCTTCTCTGAGGATGAGGGTCCCCAGTAAAGTTCTAGAGGTGGTACCTCCTATATATTTAGTATATATATATATATATATATATATATATATATATATATATATATATATATATATATATATATATATATATATATATATATATACCACCTCTAGAAATGGACTATGGACCCTTCATCCTCAAAGAAGAGAATAAACGTACCTCAGGGAAAACTCAAGATTCTCCCAGGAGTTGTTTGAATATTTTATTCTACGAACCCCTATATTCTATATGAACTTTATTTAGACAGAATACATTAACAAAGATACAGTGGAAAGCTTCACTGCCTTGAGAGACCCCAAAGCCCAGTTGGTTTGGCTGGAGTAAACTGGCGGCTTCTGTGGAAATGTTTCTCACTGCTGCTTTGGCAATGAGACGGCAAAGAGCGTTACCAACAGTGATGGGTGTGATTCCCAAAAACCTTCTTCTTCAGAGCACATAATGAGGCTCCGAAAAAGAAAGGTTTAATTTCTTCAGGAATCCACCTCGCCAGACAGTTGTTGATGAAGGCTGTTAACTCAGAAAGAAGAACTGATGCATCTGTGCCAAGTACTGGATTTATCATCTCCTGCAGATCCTGCTGGAAATGACACTACTGCTTTATAAACTTCTGATTCTAGTAAAATTAACTATCTAGTGATGGGATCATCATCAGGATTTTTTTTTATATTTTATTTAAAAATCTTAGCATCACATACAATAAAAATTAAAAAGAACGCCTTAGGCGAGACACAAAACTATACATGTAACAAAATTAAATTTATACACAATCGTAGAACTTACAATCCTAAATAGTGTTCCCACACACCCCATAATATTTGTAACACATCAAAATTTGTTACTGCATCAAAAAGAACAAATTACACAGAAAACCCTCTCACAATACTGAAAATTTTTACATGGTGTTTTTAGAAAATCCCACCCTTATATACATAGAACTAGTAATCAATACACAAGTACTACACAACATTAAAGTCATTTTTATTACAGTATATTTAAAACACTATACAAGGTTAAAATTGAAAATGACGAAAAGCTTCGTTCACGAAAAAACACCTTTCACATGGCAAAACGAAAGTGCCTCATGCACATGGCCCCCCAACCCCCAAAGCCCCACTGCCCTTACCCCTCATGAACAAAACATACCAAAACCCACATGTCACATGGCCAAGCATATTTACAACAGCACACATTAATCATGGGAGATCGACGCATAGCATATACTATAAACATGATCCCCGAGAATATAATACAGAACTCAAATTCTGTAGCCAAAAACAATCATATACATAAAACATTATTAAACCTCCATATTCCCATTCCACTTCCGACCCATCCACACATACCACTCATAACACACCTCATTTCACCCCGATCCACCACACACCAGTGTATTGGCACATACCCATTACACGAAAAAACATAGTGTGCAGGTTACATGGACACACATCAAAAAACATAAAAGCTCCAAAAGCACTGTACCATAACACTGTACCATAACACAGAGCAACCCACCACACATCTGGCAGGGAATCCAAAGAAACAAACAACATTTTACATCACCTTGAATTTACAGGAAACCCCAAAACATGGGCCCGAGAACATCGCCCGTTCTCCCCAGGCCCACCTAACACCCACAACCCTTTACACACATAAAGCAAAACAACTGTCCCACTTACACTTAGAGCATCACCATGCCACATACATACTTAGCTATAAACACAAGCTCTCGATCCAGCTCCATAGATATCCACGGGCTCAACCCCTCTCAGTCACCAAAGCAGCACACTCCAAACCCTTCCTCCCTCCCTCCGGGAGACAAGCCCGTCCGATGCCCCTTACGTTACAAATTCCCCAACACCCTAATGGTAAGAGACCAGTAGCACTCCGAATAATCCCTCTCCCAGCTGCCCCTGAAAATTACTTTATTTCGACACTTAGACCTATAGAAACCCTCCGCTAGCGCCCGTTTATGTTCCTCCGCCCTGACGTCCCTCATCACACAAGATATATATTCAAAATCCACGACCAAATACAGTACCGCGTTCCATACCTTCCCATCCACTCCCCCCACCTCTAAACTAATCGTCCGCAAAACCGACAACACTCCCCCCCCAAACACCGTAATACACGTGAAAACCATTCCCTCACCACTCCCAAATGCTCACAAAAATAAACTGCATGATAAATTGTGTCATCCAAACCACACCTAACACAGTATGGATGCTCTGTCAACCTTCTATTATACAACACAACCTTTGACGGCAGAATCCCATGTAAATAATTAAAAAACCACTTCTTTCACATGCGGCCCTATGCGTATCTGTCGAAAACTACTCCAAATCTGCCGCCAATCATACAGCGGCATAACCTCCACCCCCACCACAACATCACCCCAATCCCCTACCCTCTCAAGGGTACCCACCCTTAAGGACCTCGGCTCCCGAACCTGCAT
This sequence comes from Cherax destructor, assembly GCA_009830355.1. Lineage (NCBI taxonomy): Eukaryota > Metazoa > Arthropoda > Malacostraca > Decapoda > Parastacidae > Cherax > Cherax destructor. The sequence goes on along the minus strand of WNWK01001249.1, from coordinate 123,717 downwards.
TAAAACCCACAACATTGCCTCACAATCCCTCAAATCCCTTCCTACCCACCACCAACTAACATCTGCATACACCTCCCCAATCCGGCCTCCCCTGGACCCCCTAACTTCAAGAAGCTAAGTTTAACATACATACGTACATCGCACCCTCCGATCAAGAGAAATGAGCCCCAAACCACCCAGATGAGGGGGCAACGTCACCACATCCCGTTTGAGCCACTCACAACCCGAACCCCATACAAACCTAATAATCCTATTTTGTAAACTGCGTACGTCACACTGCAACAATGGGTAGACAACTGCCACATGCCACATCTTGCTATAGAGCAACACGTTTGCAACCACCACCCGCTGCTGCAGCGTGAGTAACTGAAGACGCAACCCACCCAAACGTCCGAGGACACTCTCCATAACCCTCCCTGAATTAGCCTCCCTCGCCTCCCTCATATAAAAACACAACAAATCTTTACCATCTGCACCACCGGCCACTCCCCCCAATACCCCCCTACCCAATCCCCCACTTCCATCACCTTAGACTTGTCCACACTAATATGCAACCCTGTCGCTTCACCACACACCCGTATAATGGAGCTAATACCCCTTAACTCCTCCTCCCCTCCCACCAGCACAGTCGTATCATCCACATAACCGACAATGTCTGGCCCCCCCACCCCAGAAAGACACCCCACAACACATACCCTTATCGCTCGATAAAAGAGATCTTGCAAACAAGCAAACAAAACTTGCGACATGAGACACCCTTCCCTTAAACCCCGATCCAAACTCACTCTCGACCCCACCCTCACATTAATCTGCACACACGCTGCCGCCCCACTACATAAAGTTCGTGCCCATGCCACTATCTCTGATCCAAACCCCTGCCAACGCATGAAACTCTATAATGTGTCCCTCTCCACGCTGTCATAAGCAGCCCGCCAATCCAAAGCTAAAACACCCCCCACCTCCTGCCTATGCTCCAAGAAATCACGGATCCTACCATGCCCCTCAAACATTGTTTGCCCCTAAATGCCAAATTCACCCTCTCCGATTACTCTATCAAGCACCCTTTTAATACGGTTCCCTAAAATCTTCGCAAATAATTTATAGTCTCCACACATTAACGATATGGGTCTATAATCATGTACCGTACGTCTCCCCTCACCCTTCAGCACCAGGACCACTACAGCCATGCTTTGCAACTCCCCCATGACCCCCTCTTTTTTCATCTCATTGAACAAAAAAAAAAATCCTTCAAAGCACCCCAGTTCTGAACATAAAAATCACTGGGCAGCCCATCTAGCCCTGGTGCCTTACCTGCCTGAATACCGTCTTGCAGGAGCTGGTAAACAGACGGTGCCACACAGTAAATGGTTGTGCCATGCCTTAATGGTGCCTTCGGCTTCTAAGTTGGTGGTGCTTCCATTTACCAGCTTTAAGAGGTCTGTGAATTTCTGTGCAGCAAATGGACGAGCAGCTTTAGGAATGTGAGACAGAGTACTGCTAGCATTAGATTTGAATGCCATTAGATTTTCGCAACTGAGGAGGGTTTGCCACTGAAATTTTCCTTTGCCTTCTGCGCGTCAGTCTGGAGTTTTATGACTGTGATCGTTGGTTCTAACCCGACCTGTGGTATGGTTTGTTTCCAATCGTGTCATTACGATTTCGTGAGTCATATGTGACCCAGCACACATATTGCATGCACGGGTAAGGCCAGTCCTGTTGAGTGCCTGTTACGGCCCCCTACCTAACATGGCTGTTAGGTAGTTTACCTGCCGGCCGGCGGTCACTGGTGACGTCATCAAACATGATGTTGGACTGCCGAGGTGGCTGGACCGACAGTGTCAACCAGACTCTCCTATGGAGAGTGTCAACCAGAGTCTCCCATGGAGAGTGTCAACCAGACTCTCTCATGGAGAGTGCTACCCAGACTCTCCTATGGAGAGTGTACTAGACTCTCCCATATACACTACTGGAGAGTGCTACCAAACTCTCCTATGGAGAGTGTTCATCAGTCTCTCCCACTGGAGAGTAGACTCTCCCATACACTACTATAGAGTGCTACGTTCGAGAGACCTTGAGAGTGATTCTTCGTGCTGGTGACGGCCTTAGACTATCTACTGGCTTATTCACCAGACTGTACCTGAGACTGTACCGAGACTGTTGTACCTGAAATTATGTACATGAAGAAATTGTTGTACCTGAGAGTTGTACCTGAAAAGTACAGTTTGTGTTTACCCGGGGTGTCTTGTGTGACACTGGTAAGATGTGGTGTCTTGTGTGACACTATTAAGAGATGGTGTCTTGTGTGACACTGGTAAGAGATGGTGTCTTGTGTGACACTGGTAAGATGTGGTGTCTTGTGTGACACTGGTAAGATGTGGTGTCTTGTGTGACACTGGTAAGATGTGGTGTCTTGTGTGACACTGGTAAGATATGGTGTCTTGTGTGACACTGGTAAGATGTGGTGTCTTGTGTGACACTGGTAAGATGTGGTGTCTTGAGTGACACTAGAGTTTTCAGGTGATGTGGTGTCAGGACTCACTAATGTTCAGGATGTAGTGACATCTGGTGGCACGACACAAGTTAAGAGTTGTGTATTTGGTGTGTGTCAAGACGCGGTGCACAGGCTTTACTAGAGATTGAGTTCATGATACAGGGGGCGTGCCATGTGGCACAGAGAAGGTGTCGTGTGACACAGTGAAGGTATCTTTTATGGTACAGGAACGGGTGTCGTGGATCCCCGTAGGCGTGCCATAAGACAGAGATAAGGGTGTCTGAGGACATGGTGGAGAAGGCGTATCATGACAAGGTGTGGTAGTGTCCTGCGTGGCACTTGAAGACGGCAGCGACATGATACTGGCACTGAGTATATGACTTTTTACTTATGATATTTTTATTACCTTTTAAGAGTTGTTATAAATGTGTATATTAAAGCTATATGTTTTTACACAGATTATATTATACAGATTGTTTTTATATTAATAATAATATAATATATTAAATATTTGAAATCTGAGAGATTTTATTAGTATCCCGTACAGTCTTTTATTACAAATGAGTTTTTTTGTAATAGTGCCCAATACCCTTCACGCACCTGACATGTGCCTCTTCTTTCATTGTTAGATGCCCTGTTTTCCTGGCTTTGTGCTGACTAGTTGCAACGTTATCTGCCATACCTCAGTCTGTCTGGTAAGCCTGGAGTGAAGGGAAAATGACCTGTGTGGGTGAAGGCGCATTCCATGAGTGGTTCATAGTGAAGGAGGGATCTGAGGGAGAGTGTAATCCAAGATGTGGTTTTGGTCTCCCGGCCTCATGTCTGGTGATGGAGGGAGGGAGGGAGGGAGTAGAGGTGAAGTGAAACCCAGGGCAGGAGGCCTAGCTGCCCGTATCACAATTGCTTGATCACTGCGCTACATAATACGTCACTATACATAACACAACACTATACACAACCCACCACTATAAATAACACACCATTATACACAACACATGGTATACCTCAAAGAAAGAAAAGCAAGAAAACAATCACTGTGTTATCGGAACAAATTTGCAAGATATGTGTGTGTGTGTGTGTGTCTGAGGGAGGGGGAGTGAGACACATCCATTCTCCTACGCCTACTCTTCCGCCTCTTCCACATTGTCCACCTTCCCTCACAACCCCCTCCTACCCAGAGATGACCGTTCTGTGTGTCCACCCTCACCCCTCTGACACTGACCTCAAGGTCTCAACACTTTCTTGATTCTAATAAAAGAAATGAAATGCCGGGTCTTCTTGCCACTCCAAAACGGAGCTCCAGGTATTCACACACAGGCATGTTGATGATAATCAAAAAATTTATATACATATATGCAGAACAACCGCTGAAAAAATAGCGAAATTCCAAGCGCGTTTGTGACTTCTCACATTATCAAGGAACTATCAAAATAAAAGGTTAACAGGAAGGCATATAAGGACGAGACTACACCTCCCTCCCCCCCCACAATAACACTTGACTTTTTATGATGATGTAGGTAGGTAGTTAGTGATCCGTGAAATACAGTTTATATTCTAACTAAAAATTTGTCTAATGTACCATAAATTCTTCCCAAATTTTATTAATTTTAAATGAATCCAATTTATATCAACCAAAAGAAATATTCATATTATTTTCAAAACTACGTTTTTTGAAACTTTATTCTTTTATTTTTTTTATTAACACATAGACCGTTTCCCACAAGGCAGGGTGGCCCGACAAAGAAAAACTTTCATCATCATTCACCCCATCACTGTCTTGCCAGAGGCGTGCTTACACTACAACTACAAAACTGCAACATTAACACCCCTCCTTCAGAGTGCCGGCACTGTGCTTCCCATCTCCAGGAATCAAGTCCGGCCTGCTTACACTCAAACAGCACGTCAAGCAATAAAAACAATTTGTCTCCATTCGCTCCTATCTAACACGCTCACGCACGCTTGCTAGAAGTCCAAGCCCCTCGCACACAAAACCTCCTTTATCCCCTCCCTCCAACCTTTTCTAGGCCGACCCCTACCCTGCCTTCCCTTTACTACAGATTTATACACTCTCGAATATCATTCTATTTTGATCCATCCTCTCTACATGTCCAAACCATCTCAATAACCCCTCCTCAGCCCTCTGGATAATAGTTTTGGTAATCCCACACCTCCTCCTAATCTCCAAACTACGAATTCTCTGCATTATATTCACACCACACATTGCCCTCAGACATGACATCTCCACTGCCTCCAGCCTTCTCCTTGTTGCAACATTCACAACTTATGTCGCACACCCACACAAGAGTGTTGGTATAACTATACTCTCATACATTCCCCTCTTTACTTTCATGGATAAAGTTCTCTGTCTCCTCAGTGCACCACTCACCTTTTTACCCTCGTTAATCTATGATTCACCTCATCCTTCATAGACCCATCTGCTGACACATCCACTCCCAAATATCTGAACATACTCACCTCCTCCATACTCTCTCCCTCCAATCTGATATCCAATCTTCCGTTATCTAATTTATTTGTTATCCTCATCACCTTACTCTTTCATATATTCATATATTCTCTTGAGGATATTTGTAAATAAGGTCTTGAGGATATCTCTCCAAGAGAGAACCCGCAATAATGGATTCAAATTGGATAAGTTTAGATTTAGAAAGGATATAGGAAAATATTGGTTTGGAAATAGGGTAGTTGATGAGTGGAACAGTCTGCCTAGTAGGGTCATTGAAGCTATGACCTTGGGTAGTTTCAAATTTAGGTTGGATAAATTCATGAGTGAGAGGGGTTGGATTTGAGTGGGACTCGCACTTGAGTTAATAGAATCTTCAAAGCTTATTTCTTGGGTAGAATTGAAAATTAGGTTGGGCAATTATTCTGTTAGTGGGATGGATTGTGAAGGACCTGCCTAGTATGGGCCAACAGGCCTGCTGCAGTGTTCCTCCTTTCTTATGTTCTTATGTTCTTATGTTCTTTTACATACCCTACCAAACTCATCAACCAACCTCTACAACTTCTCTTCACAATCCCCCAAAAGCACAGTGTCATCAGCAAAGAGCAACTGTGACAACTCACTTTGTGTTAGATTCTTTATCATTTAACCCACACCTCTTGCCAACACCGAGCATTCACTTCTCTTACAACTCCATCTATAAATATATTGAACAACCATGGTGACATCACACATCCCTGCCTAAGGCCTACTTTTACTGGAAAATAATCTCCCAATCGCCTAAATACTCTAACCTGAACCTCACTATCCTCGTAAAAACTTTTCACCGCTTTCAATAACCTACCTTCTATTCCATAACATTTGCAACATTTGCCACAATGCCCCCCTATCCACCCTATCATATGCCTTTTCCAAATCCATAAATGCCACAAACACCTCTTTACCCTTATCTAAATATTGTTCACCTATGTTTCACTGCAAACACTTGGTCTACACACCCCCTACCCTTCCTAAAGCCTCCTTGTTCATATGTTATTCTGCTCTCCATCTAACTCTTAATTCTTTCAATAATAACTCTACCATATACTTTACCAGGTATACTCAAGAGACTTATTCCCCTATAATTTTTACTCTCTTTTGTCCCCTTCTCCTTTATACACAGGAACTATGCATGCTCTCTGCCAGTCCCTAGATACCTTACCATCTTCCATACATTTATTAAATAAAAACACTAACCACTCCAAAACTATATCCCCAAATGCCTTTCACATTTCTATCTTTATCCCATCAATCCCAGCTCCTTTATCCCCTTTCATTTTATTCACTGTCTCACGAACTTCCTCCATACTCACAACTGGTTCTTCCTCACTCCTATAAGATGTTATTCCTCCTTGCCCTATACACGAAATCACAGTTTCCCTGTCTTCATCAACATTTAACAATTACTTAAAATATTCCCTCCATCTTGCCGATACCTCTAACTCTCTATTTATTAACTCTCCTCTCCTATTATTAATTGAAAATCCATTCTTTCCCTAGGCTTTCTCAACTTATTAATCTCACTCCAAAACTTTCTCTTATTTTCAACAAAATTTGTTGATAACATCTCATCCACCCACTCATTTGCTCTCTTTTTACATTGCTCCCTCCTTACATCACTTCTACTTTGTAAAATCCTCTCATATGCTAACTTTTTCTCTCCTACTACTCTCCTTACATCATCATTCCACCAATCGCTCTTCTTCCATCCCGCACCCACTTTCCTATAACCACAAACTTCTGCTGAACACTCTAACACTGTATTCTTGAACTTACCCCATACCTCTTCTACCCTATTGCAAATACTCTCACTAGCCCATCTGTCCTCCAACAGTTGTCTATATCTTACCCTAACCGCCTCCTCCTTTAGTTTATAAATCTTCACTTCTCTCTTACTTGCTGTTTCCATTCTCCTTGTATCCCATCTATCTTTAACTCTCACTGTAGCTACAACTAAAAAGTGATCTGATATTTCTGTGGCCCCTCTATAAACATGTACATCCTGAAGTCTACCCAACAGTCTTTTATCTGCCAATATGTAGTCCAACAAACTACTGTCATTTCGCCCTACGACATATCTGGTATACTTATTTATCCTATTTTTCTTATAATATGTGTTACCAATAACCAAACCCCTTTCTATGCAAAGTTCAATTATATGCGTCCCATTATCATTTATACCTGGAAGCCCAAACTTACCTACCACACCCTCTCTAAACGCTTCTCCTACTTTAGCATTTAGGTCCCCTACCAAGATTACTTCTCACTTAGCTCAAAAGTTCTTACACACTCGCTTAGCATCTCACAAAATCTCTCTCTCTCCTCTTCACTCCTCTCTTCTCCAAGTGCATGCACACTTATTATGACCCAATATTTTAATCCACATAATCCTTGAATTTATACATTTATGTTCCCTCTTCTCTCTCCAGAACTGATCCTTCAACATTATTGCTACCCCTTTCTTAGCTCTAACTCTCTCAGATACTCCTTACTTAATCCCATTTATTTCTCCCCACTCAAACTCGCCTACCCCCTTCAGCTTTGTTTCGCTTAGGGCTAAGACATCCAACTTCTTTTCATTCATAACATCAGCAATCATCTCTTTCTTATCATCTGCACTACATCCACGCACATTCAAACATCCCAATTTTATAAAGTTTTTCCTTATCTTGTTTTTAGTAATTTATACAGGCGAAGGGGTTACTAGCCCATTGCTCCCGGCATTTAGTCACTTCTTACGACACGCATAGCTTACGGAGGAAGAATTCTGTTCCACTTCCCCATGGAGATAAGCAGAAATGAACAAGAACAAGAACTAGGAAGAAAAATAGAAGGAAAACCCAGAGGGGTTAGTATATATATGCTTGTACATGCATATGTAGTGTTACCTAAGTGTAAGTAGAAGTAGCAAGACATACCTGCAACCTTGCATGTTTATGAGACAGAAAAAGACATCAGCAATCCTACCATCATGCAAAACAATTACCTCCTACCTACTACCTATATATTATATTATATTATATTCCTATTATATTATATTCCACTTCACACACTCGAGCCCCCAGCCCCCCTCAATCACTGAAGACTCTCCCCTGGGAAGGAAAAATATATAATAACGCTTTCCCTAGCTCGTCACCCAGTTCAGAAGCTTTCAAATCTGGGTATATACCAACCCCCTCCTCTAAAACAGGTATGGGCTCCTCTTCTTGTGCAGGGGTCTCAACGTCCACCACTACATTATTCTCTTCTTAGTCCCTCATGGTAACGATGCATGCCCTTTGGCCCAGAAGCTCGTTCATTCTCAGATGTAGATGGCCTGGGGCCACATTGTTGCATCTTCCTGTGAGGACACTCCACAACCATAAGGTCGTATTCTTCGCATATCTTGCACGTGCATCTCTGTCAAGAATAGATCACCATCACCTGAGAACCGAAGTCCAGCAGGACAACGAAGGATACCACAGGGCATTTAACGTCATTCTTTTGCGAATACGTACCCTCAGGTGAACCAGTATATACCTCATTCACCCACGTTCCTTGTTGAGCCACATGAATCATTCCATATCTGGAGAACACAGTACGCAAATCAGCCTCGTCCACCTCGAGAGCCACACTGCGAACATTGACCGAAGTGTATCTCTTCGATACATCCACCAGGCGCAATTTGACCTCTTCCGTAACCTCCATCACGACGTCCTTAAATTTCTAAACTACCACATCATACACTTGGGTAGAGAACAACTTGACGAGTAAGCGAGTGCCCACATTCAAGGCTACCCCAAGTATTAACACGTCCTCAATCCCGTATATGTGTCTCTTATAGCGGCAGGCAGCATCACATTGGCCACTTCCGGTGTTAAAACTCCCTTCATCAACTCCTTGACTCTATAGGAGTCATATAATGCCTGGGTAACTGATATACAAACTTATATGCAAATAATTGTATGATTGTTACAATTGTGTCTATAACAATTGTGCCTGTGAAAGTTGTGGGCCTATATCATTTTTGCCTTCGATTATGTACCTATTGGAACCTTTGTACATATTTTTAACTACTGTTCATAAGAATCATGGGTAATGTTAAGTAATAGATCGTATCTTATATACTGTGTGTGTGTCTCCGTGTAAAACAGTTGACATGCAGCCTTAATGACAAACGTGAAGTCGTAAGGGTTTATTTATGCTCTACCAATCAAATACCGTTTTAGGTCGTGATGCTGCTGAGACGTTTTTGATTCAATAAATTATAGCTTATTTACCATCAAGGGAATTGCCTCCCATTTCCACGCACTATATGACTCTTAGGAATTCAGAGCCTCCCATTAGTTCTAATAATAATGTTTACAGGTTTGTTTTAATATTGGTTTATTATTATGAACCTTCACATAATTTTGATTTTTTATGATAAAGGTAAGAAATATTTAAATACGAAAACAGAACAACTGAAATAACGGTAAATGGAGGTAAGGAACATAACGAATGATCACAAGCATATGGAAACATGAAGCAGAATAACAGTTCTTGATGAACACAATCAAGTGGTAAAACGAATCACAAGAACAATTTATTAACAAGACATACTAAAAATAAAATGGAATAGAGAAAAAACTTATAATGAGCACAAATGTTAAAAATTACTCAGGATTCTTTATGAGGACAATCAAATTCTATACTTTTATTGTTATTACAATCAAGGTGAGCACTAAACTGTAGGAGCTATGCAGCGCCTGCAGAAATGTGAGAAATTCAGGTTCGATACAAGGAAGGGCAGCGAAGGTCCAATTTCAAGGATTCAGAACCCATCACCACCATTATGAAACCTCCCATGATGATAACAGTAAATACTATAATGTGGGAGAACAACCCATAATGAAGCAAAAGCAAGTGGTAAGTTCACGCATAAGAACAGTTAAAAAAAAATAGATGAAGAAAGTTAAAAGGCAATAGTTGAATAAATTCTAAAAGGGATGAATAACTGGAAAGACTAATGACCCTCCATATTACAAAGAGTGAAATAAGAGCTAAGAAGGATTAAAGAGCAAAAGCCAGTCTAAATAAACATATTTAAACTAAAGAAATATACGAAGGAAATTTTACCTCGAAACATTACAAAATAAAAACAAATATAAAACATAAAATAAAGATTCACATCACAACAAACACAATGGAATGCAGACAAAAACTGAGCAAACATTAAGCAAACTATCGAAGCTAAGCATGAAAGACTGACTCTAATACCTATACTTTTTCCACCATCAAACGTTTCACCTTCATATATGATTGTATCTCTTGTTGGTAATTTATCTTATAATTTGCTATATTTGATTAGCTGATGTTAATTAACTTAACGTAAACCATGGTAGCTTAAGTTATGCAAGTAAAAACTGGCTAAATTATAGAAAGCAAGTAACATAATATTATTAGGAAAATACGAAGAATGAAAACAAGCAATGCAAATTTAGGGTAAGAAATTCCTAACTCTAAATAAAAGAAAAAAAGAAATAAGAAAGATGCTAAAAGAAGTAAACATGAGGAATAATGAAAAAGTATGTATTAATTTTAGTTGCAAGTTAAATCAATATTTTAACTCATAATATATGGAACTAACACACTTTATTATGTGAATTTAGTTTCTTTTTCATTTAGGCTTTTCTAAGTGTTATTTTATTTTCACACACACACACCAGCAACGAGGCGGGTCCAAGAGCTGTGAATTGATCCCTGGAAGCACAAATAGGTAAGTACAAATAGATGAGTACACATACAGAAACACAAATACACGTGTGGACACGAGTATAACACCTACAGAAGGGCTCCCCGAATTTTAGTGTTTTGGGGTCTATTGAGTAACTAGCAGAGGTCCCTGGTCGTGACAGGGTCCGTGAAGAACCCCACAAGCGAGAAACAAGGTTCTAAAAGTCGGAAAGGTAAGTGAAGTTTCAAAAGAAAATTAAATTAGCCAATATTTGCTAGCAGTGAGTTGTAAGTCAGGCCTACCGGACGGACACCGCTGTTGCCATTAGTGATCATAATTATACAAATAATAACAGGATAAAGTGTGACCCCGAAGTCATAGAGATATGTGCAAAAGCAGGTTAGATTAGTGAGTGAAGAGCATACAAATCCATACAGCAAGTGAAAAGAATAAAAAATGAAATAATTAATTATGTAATTACAGGCATCATTCTCGGGCATCTGTGTTGCCTATAAAACCATAGAGTGTCAAGTGAAATACATTCGAGTGAAGTACAGAGTGAGTCATCAAATAGGTGGCGATGATCAGACGCAATAGGACATCGCCCCACCTAGGAAGAAAAAAGGAACCCACCACCACGACTGCTACGCTGCCAGACATCCAAGTACCACCTATTTTGTGGTAGCAATTTCAGATCAATAGCTCCAGGCATCTTGCCATAGACAGAAGTTTAGTCCGCTCAGCCCCTAGAGAGCATTGAGAGTATGGAATATAGTTATTAGCATTCAATAATGAACAGTATTTGGTAATAAACAGCAGTCTGTGAGTGTGTACTAAGATGATTAATTTGCCAGCAGGTTTCAACAATATCCTAGAGAAGGTATAGGTGCATACTAGAACATACAAGCTAGGAATATTTAACATCCCAATGGTCTAATATAGATGAACGGAGGAAGAGAGGTTAGAAGAGAAGTAAAGGCAGGTGAGCATATGCACACTCACGCACACACACACACGCGCGCGCGCGACAGAACACAAGAAGAAAGGCAGAAACTGAAAGAGAGGGTACAAAGACACAAGGAGGAACGAGAGTCAAAGACGGAGATGAGCAGGAGAACCCAAACTCAGGAGGAAGAGCAAATACAACCTCCCTCAGAACCACCCACAGAAGGACCTCAACCACGACAACCCCAATGCAACCAAACATTCTAAACTAAACCCACACACTGTACCCTCTGCCCCCACCCCCATCATCACAAGCTCCACCTCATGGAAACCCCCATAGTTCCCTGCCAGGTCTCCCATTTCTCCAATCCCAACGTTCTCCCCAGACAGTTTTAGAAAAGAAGTTGAAAGATTAGTATACGAATGAGGATGGAATAACAAATAAATGTGAGGACTGGCATGAAAGAATCAAGGAGACGTCCCCAGACATCATAGCAGTCACAGAAACGAAACTCACCGGGATGATAACAGACGCAATCTTCCCACCCGTATATCAGATCCTGAGGAAACATAGAGGGAGCAGAGGGGGGGGGGGAAGTTGCATCGCTCATTAAAAACCGATCGGGATATGAGGAAATGGAAGGAATGGAAGAAATTTGCGAAAGGGATTACATAGTAGGTACAATTCAGTCTGGGGGACATAAGGTAGTCATTGTAGTGATGTATAACCCGCCACAGAACTGCAGGAGGCCTAAAGAAGAATATGAGAGAGCAACAGAGCAATGGTGGACACACTAGCTGAGGTGGCCAGAAGAACTCACGGGTAGAGCAAAGTTACTAGTTATGGGCGATTTCAATCTCAAGGAGATTGATTGGGAAAACCTGAAGCCACATGGGGGTCTCAAAACATGGAGAGGTAAGATGATGGATGTGGTACTGGAAAAGCTAATGAATCAACATGTTAGGGACACTACCAGAGAGACATTAGGAACATTACATATGAAAGGCCCCTTGGAGCTAATGATCACGTGGTTCTGAGCTTTGAATACATAGTAGAGTTACAAGTGGACAGGGTAACATGAGGAGGATGGGAAAAGCCAAAGTACAAAAGGGATGGGACTACACAGGTATGACGGACTTCCTACAGGAGGTTCAGTGGGAAAGAGAACTGGTAGGAAAGTCAGTAGACGAAATGATGGACTCCGGAACAACAAAATGGAAGATGGCAGAGGAAAGGTTTGTTCCCAAGGGAAACAGAAATAATGGGAAGACCAGAACGAGCCCCTGGTTTACCCAAAGGTGTAAGGCGGCAAAAACTAAGTGCACTATAGAATGGAAAAAGCGCAAAAGACAAAGGACCCAGGAAAATAAAGAGATTAGTTGAGGAGCCAGAAACGAGTATACACAGATAAGGAGGGAGGCTCAGCGACAATACAAAAACGACATAGCATCAAAAGTCAAGTCTGACCCGAAGCTGTTGTATAGCCACATCAGGAGGAAGACAACAGTCACGAACCAGGTAATCAGGCTAAGGAAAGAAGGTGGGGAGCTCACAAGAAAGGACCAAGAAGTATGTGAGGAGCTCAGTATGAGTTTTAAGGAAGTATTTACCGTGGAGACAGAAAGGAATCTGGGAAATCAGAACAGAGGAGTACACCAACTAGGAATATACCAACAAGTGTTGAATGAAACACACACAACCGAGGAGGAGGAGAAGAATCTGCTAAGTCACCTTGATACCTCAAATGCGGTGGGACTGGACATCTCTCCGTGGAGAGACGATGTGTGCCACTAACAGTTTTCAACACATCCATTGAAACTAAAGAACTACTTGAGGTATGGAAAACGGCAAATGTAGTCCCCATTTTTAAGAAAGGAGACAGACACGAGGCACTAAACTATAGACCAGTGTCACTGACGTGTATAGTATGCAAAGTCATGGAGAAGATTATCAGGAGGAGAGTGGTGGAGCACCTGGAACGGATCAAGCTTATAAACAACAACCAGCACGGATTCATGGAAGGCAAACCCTGTGTCACAAACCTACTATAGTTTCATGACAAGGTAACGGAAGTAAGACACGAAGAGAGAGGTGGTTAGATTGCATTTTCTAGGACTAAAAGAAGGCCTTCGGCACAGTTCCTCACAAGAGATTAGTGCAAAAGTCAGAGTATCAGGCACGTATAAGAGGAAGGGCACAGTAATGGATCAGAGAATACCTGAGAGGGAGGCAACAACGTGACTAGGTATCAGAGTGTGCGCATGTGACGAGCGATGTCCCACAGGGGTCAGTCCTAGGTCCAGTGCTATTTTTGGTATACGTGAATGACTTGATGGAAGGGATAGACTCAGAAGTGTCTCTGTTCGCAGATGATGTGAAGTTAATGAGGAGAATTAAATCAGATGAGGATCAGGCAGGACTACAAAGAGACCTGGACAGGCTGGACACGTGGTCCAGCAACTGGCTCCTCGAATTTAACCCTGCCAAATGCACAGTAATGAAGACTGGGGAAGGGCAAAGAGACCGCAGACAGAGTATAGGCTAGGTGGCCAAAGACTGCAAACCTCACTCAAGGAGAAAGATCTCGGGGTGAGTATAATACCGAGCACGTCTCCGGAGGCACACATCAACCAGATAATTGCTGCAACATATGGGTGCCTGGCAAACCTGAGAAGAGCGATCCCATACCTCAGTAAGGAATTGTTCAAGACTCTGTACACCGTGTACGTCAGGCCCTTACTGGAGTATGCAGTACCAGAAATTGGAGAAAGTACAAAGGTTTGCAACAAGGCTAGTGTCAGAGGTAAGGGGAATGTCCTACGACAGGGAAATCGGCCTGACGACACTGGAGGACATGAGGGTTAGGGAAGACATGATAACTACATACAAAATACTGCGTGGAATAGATAAGGTGGACAGAGACAGGATGTTCCAGAGATGGGACACAGAAACAAGAGGTCACAATTGGAAGTTGAAGACTCAGATGCGTCAAAGGGATGTTAGGAAGTATTTCTTCAGTCATAGAGTTGTCAGGAAGTGGAATAGCAATGGCATTTAGACCTGAAAATGTGTTTTCATGAATTCTGTGAGAGGACGTAGAAGTACTGTGTGAACCGTGATGTAGTGGAGGCAGGAACCATACATTGTTTTAAGAAGAGGTATGATAAAGCTCATGGAACAGGGAGAGAGAGGTCCTAGTAGGGATCAGTGAAGAGGCGGGGCCAGAAGCTGTGTCTCGACCCCTGCAATCACAAATAGGTGAGTACACACACACACACGACCAGCGAAGTGGCGGGGCCAGTAGCTATAATTCAACCCCTGCAACCACAACTAGGTGAGTACACACACACTGGTGGCCTGGTGGCTAAAGCTCCCGCTTCACGCACGAAGGGCCCGGGTTCAATTCCCGGCGGGGCGGAAACATTTCGAAGTGTTTCCTTACACACACACACACACACACACACACATACAACAGGCCTAGTGTCTAATCGACATGTGCCTAGGACAAAATGGTAACTAACTAACATACCCTGCTGCTTGTGGCAGGGAAAGTACTCTACTTTATATAGGAATTCTTGACAGACAGAAGATTGAAGATAGTAAATGACACTGGCAAATGGTTAACCGTTGAGTTCCACAAATGTCACCGACTACTCCCAAGAGGAATAGATTTTTGAACAGTTGAACATACAGCTTTTATCCAGACATGGTTCATTTCACAGCCCAACTCTCGAAAATATGAGGTCTAGTACCACCCACAACACTCGACTAACACCTGGGTAATTATTTATTATTATATAAACAGGAACAGCAGGTATAAAAATACAAATGTAAGTAACCATACAAGTATAAGCCAGGTGGACGAACTAATACACCAACCAAAGCAAAAACAAAGCTAGTCAGAGATAGGCATATCTTTGTGGTAATTCCTATTTGTGTGGTGGGAAGATTGGTTACCGTACGAATAATCACTATTGTTATGTATTTTCACAATACTGGGAAATTTCAGTTGGTGTTATCTGAATTGTTGGCTTACATGATCAAACGTTAATGTGCACCCGAAGTGGTACTGGGAATCCTGTAAATAGAGATTTACGGTCACACTGGGACCTATCACGAGTGAAGGACTAAGTTAAGGTCTCGTTTGGCTTCGTTTAATGTTGGGTAGTGTAATGGTTAGTGTGTGTTCCTCGCCATTGCTTGGTGAGTGACCCAGACCCACAGAATTGCCCTTCTTCTTGTTTCTGTTTCACACACAAGGTGTGTGTAATTCAGAGCAAAGTTAATTGTGATCTGAGTTCAGTCCAGTGAGAATTTTTGGTGTCTTCCTTTGAATAAACAAAAAGAAAATACTCTATGGGGTATTAGCAAGATTATTCCAAAATTCAGGGTAGTACATGGGAAAGGCAGACAAGAACCCTATGAGCTATCAAGACTATCTACAAAAAAGAATTACCAGCAGTCTAGCTACATTCATTTAGGTATCCCAGAAGTAGTATTTTAATACTAATGCCTTTTTTCATAGTCACCAAATCTTAATTCTGGTAAATCTTACTTCTTCTTCGTCTTCTTTTAACAGTCAGTATCCCACCGAAGCAGGGTGGCCCCCCCAAAGTGTTTCTCTTTTTAACTTTAGTAATGTATACAGGGGAAGGAGTTACTAGCCCTTTGCTCCCAGCATTTTAGTCGCCTCTTACGACACGCACGGCTTACGGAGGAAGAATTCTGTTCCACTTCCCCAAGGAGAAAATCTTACTTATAGATAGATATTTACCTGCCTTGAAATTTATGCTGTACTCTGTATTGTTCTTTAATTTATGCATTGTGGTACATGTGGCTGAATTTTTGGGATTAGAGAACTACTGAATTTACCAGTTAAAAACAGAAATGGAGCCGTTAGATGAGGAGGTGGAAGTACTGGGACGATGTATGAAATATTTTGAGAAATTGTTGAAAGTTGACATAGAGAGGGAGGCAGAGATTTCTTGCATTGGGCAGAGAGGTATAACACCTTTTAGAAGTGAGGAAGAAACATATATTAGTCTGGGAGAGGTGTGTAAGGCATTAGTTAGACTGAAAAAGGGGCAAAGGAGATAAGATAGATGAGATTGAGACAGAAATGTTAAAAGCAAATGGAGATATAGTTTTGGAGAGTTTGTTGCATTGTTTAACATATAGTACATGAAAAATGGTAATTTGCTTTGGGGATGACAGAGACCATTCCTATGTTCCTTTGAATTAGTAAAACGTTGAGGTAAATGGTAAATGCAGTGCAGTGGGAAAGTGACGAGTACTAGCCGGAAAGTCACGAGTACTAGCCGGAAAGTCACGAGAACTAGCCGGAAAGTCACGAGTACTAGCCGGAAAGTCACGAGTACTAGCTGGAAAGTCACGAGTACTAGCCGGAAAGTCACGAGTACTAGCCGGAAAGTCACGAGTACTAGCCGGAAAGTCACTAGTACTAGCCGGAAAGTGCCTGAAGGTAGAATAGAAATTCTTGCTAAGAAGTGTGGGAAATCTCAAAAACAGAGCAATTGGTTTAATCACAAATGAAGAGAAGAAAACACAAAAAGGGCAGCAGTTTGAGAATGAAAGCAGAAAAATCTACAACTCAGCCAAAATTATCTCACAGCCACATCAGAGGAGAGAAGAGAGTAAAACAATGTAATTTGACTCAAGACGATATAAGGATAGATCATTTGAAACGGCATAGAAGTCTCTGAAGTATTGCACAAAAAAAATTAAACATGTATTCTCAGTGGAGACGGGCAGTAACAGAGAGCACAGAGGGCACAGAGCAACGGGTACACCGACAGGTACTGGAAAACATATAAGCAATAGGGTTAACGAGAAATATTTTTTTAAGTGAACTGGATACATCAATAGCATTTAGACCTGAAAAGGTGTTTCCATGAATTCTATGAGAGAACGTAGAAGTACTGTGTGAACCACTAGCAAGGATATTCAACTTGTAATGGACAGTGGACAGTTGCCCAACATCTGAAGAATAGTAATACGGTTCCGACATTTAAAAAATAAGAGAGGGATCATTGAACTAAAGGTCAGTATCATAGTCATTCTTGTCATGTAATGTCATGAAGACGATAATTTGGAGAGTGGTAGAACACTTGGAAGGTAGTAATTTCATAAACAGTAATCAGCACGGGCTAAGAGGTGGCAAATCTTGCTGGACGTCTATGACAAAGTGACGGAAGTGAGACAGGAGACATTGGGATGAGTAGCTTCCATATTCAGGGACCATGAAAATGCATTTGACACTGTACCTCACAAGTTACAAAGGCAAAAACTTAAGGTGCCGATTGGAATACCAGGAAATGCTGGTATAAACCTTCGTAATAAATACAGACAAGTTGGTTTAGAAAAACACGTAAGCAAACACTAGGATATATTTATTAGAAAACGTTTCGGTCCTGAGACCTTGATCACTTTTAGATCAAGGTCTCACGATCAAGGTCTCAAGACCAAAACGTTTTCTAATAAATATGTCCTATTGTTTGCTTACGTGTTTTTCTAAACCATCAGGAAACGTACTCACGTGAATCAGAAAATACTGTAGTGGAAGGAACGAACGAGTATACAGGAAGAGACATCAAAATAGGAAAGTGACAAGCGTGGTTCTACAGGGATCACCACTATAAAAGGTTACAAATGAATCTGGACAAACTGCAATATTAGTCAGATAAACGGATATTTGAATTTAACCTCAGCAAATGTACTGTTCTTAAGACTGGAGAAGAGAAATATGAGGCACAGATTACTGAGCTGCTGGGCAGAGATTGCAGACTTCACTCAAAGAGAAAGTCCATGAAGTGAGCTTAGTGCCAAGCATGTCGTAGACGTGCAAATCACCTGAATAACATTTGCAACCAATGCTCATCTGGCAAATCTTAGAGTAGCCTTCAAAAATATCGGCAAATTCATTCAAAACCCTCTGTACAACATATGTCAGGCCCATCTTGGAGTACTCAGGACGAACATGGAACCCACACCAAAAACGGAAACTGGAGAAAATGCAGAGGAATGCAGTGAGACTAGTCGCAAGGGTTTGAGTGATAAGGAGAAGCTAAATGAACTGATACCGATGATATCAGAGATACGCTGAACAGCAGCAGCATATAACTATCTTGGGAGAATTGATAGACAGAAATATACTGAGAGCCATGAAAGAGGTACAATGGGGGCATTTTTGGAAGCTAAAGCCTCAATAAGACTGAGGCATGTCAGGAAGTACTGCTTCAACCTCAGTGTGTTCAAGAAAAGGAATGACCCTGAGGAAGATATGGTGGAGGAAGGCCCCATATAACGTTTTAAGAGTATGTACGACAGGGCCAACGAGCATCTGGCAAACGGGAAATTGAGAAGCAGGGCCATATATATATATATATATATATATATATATATATATATATATATATAGTGGACGAGTTTGGGAGGGTGTGTAAAGGTAGAAAGTTAAAAGTGAACATAGATAAGAGTAAGGTGATGAGGGTATCAAACGATTTAAATAAAGAAAAATTGGATATCACATTGGAGAGAGGGATTATGGAAGAAGTAAATGTTTTCAGATATTTGGGAGTTGATGTGTCAGCGGATGGGTTTATGAAGGATGAGGTTAACCATAGAATTGATGAAGGAAAAAAGGTGAGTGGTGCATTGAGGTATCTGTGAAGACAAAAAACGTTATCCATGGAGGCAAAGAAGGGAATGTACGAAAGTATAGTAGTACCAACACTCTTATATGGGTGTGAAGCATGGGTTGCAAATGCTGCAGCGAGGAGGAGGCTGGAGGCAGTGGAGATGTCCTGTCTAAGGGCAATGTGTGGTGTAAATATTATGCAGAAAATTCGGAATGTGGAAATTAGGAGGTGTGGAGTTACTAAAAGTATTTGTCAGAGGGCTGAAGAAGGGTTGTTGAGGTGGTTTGGTCATTTAGAGAGAATGGATCAAAGTAGAATGACTTGGAGAGCGTATAAATCTGTAGGGAAAGGAAGGTGGGGTAGGGGTCGTCCTAGAAAAGGTTGGAGGGAAGGGGTAAAGGAGGTTTTGTGGGAGAGGGGCTTGGACTTCCAGCAAGCATGTGTGAGCGTGTTAGATAGGAGTGAATGGAGACGAATGGTTTTTGGGACATGACGATCTGTTGGAGTGTGAGCAGGGTAACATTGTGTGAAGGGATTCAGGGAAACCAGTTAATTGATTTAGTTGGACTTGAATCCTGGACATGGGAAGTACAATGCCTGCACTTTAAAGGAGGGGTCTGAGATAGTGACAGCTGGGAGGGACTATTTTCAGCTGTCGTATCTGAGCTCCTCTGCAAAGACAGTGATTATGTATGAGTGTGGTGAAAGTGTTGAATGATGATGAAAGTATTTTCTTTTTGGGGATTTTCTTTCTTTTTGGGTCACCCTGCCTCGCTGGGAGACGGCCGACTTGTTGAATATATATATATATATATATATATATATATATATATATATATATATATATATATATATATATATATATATATATATATATATATATATATATATATATATATTATATATATATATATTCGTCCTGATTAGGTAAACTAGGTCAATTAGCAAGAACTCATCTAAAATTAAGTCCTTTCTAAAATTTTCTCTATACGTTTAAAGATATATTTTTTTCATTTATGTTAATGTAAGAATTTATAATTTTGTACAAGAGAAACTTTGAAAACCTACCTAACCTTATTACAACAAGCTCAATTTAATTTAGCCTAACCCAACTAAATATATTTTAGATACGTTAACATTAATTTAATAAAAACAAACACAATGAAATATATTTTTTTCGTTATGTTCAGAATGATTTTGGCGAAATTATTGCATACACAAATTTTCACTTGTCTTATATGGCAAGGTGAGCGTTGCTATTTAAGCCAAAATCGCAAGTTTTACCTAATCGGCACGACATATATATATATATATATATATATATATATATATATATATATATATATATATATATATATATATATATATATATATATATATATATATATATATATATATATATATATATATATATATATATATATATATATATATATATATATATATATATATTTATATTAGAGTGATGCCATTTCCTGGTTTCCTGGATCCCAAACAGCAGTGTACATCACAGAGTTTATTCATAAAGTAATACATGAATTCAACTCACCAGCTTTAAAAATTCACTTGACAGTATTAGATAATGGTACCATAGTTGTAAAAGGAACTGAAGGAACAGGATTCAAAGTAGCCATGTTTTCTACCTAAACTTCAACCGGTTATCCATGATTATGTTCTGGAGCACAGAGTTATAAAAGACATTGTGAACCACTTCAATCACTCTCGTCTAACTGTAGTGAATAGAGGCTCTTCCAGCATACCATCTGGAATAACACTTAATGTTAGACTACAAATGTGAACATAAAAACATTGCAATATATTGCTTACATAACACACACTTACCATAGTTTTATTAAAGTAAATAGAAGCATATTGCCAAGTTCTCTTTATTAGTAGAAAATATTTCATTATATTGGTATACATCTTAGAGAAATAGTCTTGTCTCAGATATCCTGTATCAGGGACAACATTTGATACCTATCATTTACGACAGCATATCACAAACCTCTGCCTCAGGATACTTTTCCAAATCGCAAAAAACAACATCCAAAAACAACGATGCTAGTATTCGCGTTTTCACAACCCTTAAAAAAACAGAACTAAACAAATATATGGCTCTTGTGTAAGTGTTTAAACGTTCACAAGATGTTGAAAAAAATACATCGATGGCTGGAAGTCAAATTCCGATGTGTGGGACGCACATCTCGCCGTTTTATGTGTAAAATAGTAAGATTTTTTTCCCCCATTAAATCACATAAAATATATTTCAGGTTACCTCTTCTGAATGGCTTGAAAATATATTGGGTGATCCATCTCTGGGCCAGGATAGCCCCTAACCTATTAAGTTTCGAGTGGATCCAGGCAATTTTTTTTTTTGATGCAGAAAATAGTAATGAATTATGTGATCGGTTTCACATTTTCACAATGGTGTGGTCGCCTCGTGATACCATTGAGTAGCATAAGTCCCAATTTACCAATTATATTAAATAAATAATGATATCCATTGTTTATTCAAAAAACTAACGAATGCTTCTTCTGATTGGTTTCAAATTATTATTGACGATGCACTCAATAAGTCTAGCCATAAGTCTAGCCCAAATAGCTACAAATTTGGAATTTTGGTGAAATAGTTAAAAAAATTGGAATCGTTAGAATCAGATCAATTACCCGAAAATGATTTTTCTGATCTTCAACCTTTTACCACTGATGGATTTTATTAAAACACAGTTTGTCACTCTCTTTGAGATGTGCAAATTTTAATTTGCTAGATTTATTAATCAAATTGTTTCTTCATTTAAGAACTAATGAATGCCATTTCCTATAATCTTCAAACCCTAAATGATGGTGCAACTTAATATGGCGATTTTATCTTATTAATTGTAAATCAGTTTGTCACTCTGACAAAAAAAAAAAATTGAATTTTATCAAATTTGGTTTTCAAAAAAATGTAAAAATGAAATATTGTTTCTAACCGGATTGTAGAAAATTTAAAATAGAATGCAAATGCAATCAGCAAACTGGAAAATAAATAAAAAACCGTGATTGGTATTTATAAGTTTAATGAGGCGACATTTTCCTGTTTTTTTTTTTCGGAACTAATTCAGAAGCATTTTCGTTTGCATTATCACAAATTTTTATTTATTACTCAAAAACGCCTTATTCAATCGGATTCAAGATTTCAATGCTTATTTAATGTATCTTGGGCAAAATTCATGGAACTAGTGTATTTTTATTCATGGAACAATACAACATAAGAAATTCACATTGTTGTTTCCGCGTGATTTCTGGAAGAAGGTTCCTTTAATTGTCTAATTTGCCTTATTGCATTATTTACTCCCCCCCCTTGATGCTGGTGATTGACTCCTGATCCAAGGAACAGGACTCATCTTCCTCTTGACTGCATTCAATGTCTCCCGTTACACAAACGCTATATGACCCCTAAGGATTTTCTGTTTTTTTTTTCTGGTTAAAATATAATAATTCTTAACGGAATCAATCTTTAGTGGTTGATGTGTCGTGTAAAATGGATGAGACGTTCCATGCGTTAATGCTGTGTCGTCCCATGCGTTAATACTGTGTCGTTCCATGCGTTAATGCTGTAACGTTCCATGCGTTAATGCTGTGTCGTTCCATGCGTTAATGCTGTGTCGTTCCATGCGTTAATGCTGTGACGTTCCATGCGTTAATGCTGTGACGTACCATGCGTTAATGCTGTGTCGTTCCATGCGTTAATGCTGTGTCGTTCCATGCGTTAATGCTGTGACGTTCCATGAGTTAATGCTGTGTCGTTCCATGCGTTAGTGCAGTGTCGTCACAAATTATGTTGGATTCTCTCAAATAACGGGAAACGAATCTCGTGGTTGACTATAAACGATTTGCGTTGATGTGTTTTCTGCAAAGGAAACAATATAAACTAATATAATTAACCTAGGTTAAATCAGTTTAATGTTCAGCTGAGTGTGTATAACACTGGTGTGCCCTCACGACTATTCGCATACATTTGTATGTTATGTACACTACTTAAATATAAAAGTTACTATCTATGATAACAGTTTAATACTTTCATGATGGGATTAAAGTTTCACTTATAATATATATTTATAATATATATATATATATATATTTTAATATATAATATATATATATATATATATATATATATATATATATATATATATATATATATATATATATATATATATATATATATATAATTCAAACCTTCCAAAGAGACTAATATCCTAAAATGAAAAAGCTCATTAAACTTGTATCAACTTAGAAATTGCATTATCACGTTATAAGCGTGGAAAGCTTTAATCCCATCATATGGGATTAAGTATAATTCTATTCTATTCTATATGATCTGCCGGTATGGATCCCGGCCCGGGTCTCTTCCAATTTGGCGACACGGCATCGGTTTCCCTGTAGGGAAGTGTCATGTATCGACGTTAAAGGTACAAGTGTGGTATTTCTTTGGTGGGAAGAGGGGTCCTCTCCGAATCTATGGACAAACGAAGTCCCAAAAGGTAGTTGCTCCAATGGTAGTTGGTGCAGGGTGCAACGGAGGCCCTCAGCAGGCCTTCACAGTGACGTCAGCGGGGGGGCGGGTGACATGCAATGACTGGGAGTAAGGTCTCCAAATATTTAACAGCCAAGTACACCAGATGTGCCGCCTCATCTTCCCGGGCCCGCCCCACCGGGGTCATCGGGAAGTGTCTGCGGCGAAGGGGCAATGTAGCTGGGCAGTCTAACAGGTAGTGCATCAGGGGAGTGGAAACCATCCGGTCACAGTGGGCACAGAGCTCCTCTCTTGCTTGTTCAATGATCTGTGCAGTGGTGAGATACCCTAAGCGCAGGCGGTGGATAGCCACCCGCAGTTCCCTGGGCTGCTTCCGAATGGTTGGAGGGGGTGCCCTGTGAGTCGCCCTGTCATACCAGCGGCGGCTCCGGGAATCCCCAGGGTCAGGAAGTGGGCGCCTGGCCGCACTGGTATCCCATAGCATAATCTGGCTGAGGCTGATGGCGATTGCACCACGTGGCTGTGCCTCGAGCGTTGCGGCCTTAGCAGCCTCATCTGCTGCATCATTGCCTGGGATACCCACATGGCTTGGGATCCAGTTGATGGTGGCTCTGCGACCCTGGGCCATGAGCGTCTGCAGGTCGCCCCGAATGGACGTGAGTAAGTGTATGTTGTCCCTTGGCTCTTTGTGCATAATTGCCTGGATTGCTGACTTGGAATCAACATGGATGACGGGAGGACGCTGATGGTCTGCAATCGCATATTAAGTATAAAAGTTACTATCATAGATAGTAACTTTTATATTTAAGTAGTGTACATAACATACAAATGTATGCAAATGTATATATATAACATACAAATGTATGTATATATATATATATATATATATATATATATATATATATATATATATATATATATATATATATATATGTCGTGCCGATTAGATAAAACTGGTCAATTAGCAAGAACTCATTTAAAATTAAGTCCTTTCTAAATTTTTCTCTTATACGTTTAAAGATATAGTTTTTTCATTTACGTTAATGTAAAAATTTATAATTTTGTACCAAGAGAAACTTTGAAAACCTACCTAACCTTATTACAACAAGCTCAATTTAATTTAGCCTAACCCAACTAAATATATTTTAGATACGTTTACAATAATTTAATAATAAACAAACACAATGAAATATATTTTTTTCGTTAGATTCAGAATGATTTTTGCGAAATTACGTAAAAATTACGTAAAAAAACGTTTTACTAAACTCATCAATATTTTTTTTTTTCAAATTTCACAATGCACAACAATCCACACAGTTTCCTGAGTTACAACTTAATGTTGAGAAAGCTAAAGCTAAATCTTGCTTGTCTAATGTAGTAAGGAAGATAAGAAGAAAGAAGAAGAAAAAAATAAAGAAAAGAATGAAGAAAAAAAGGAGGACGACGAGGTAAGTAGTACGAAATTTTCATTGAGTCTCTACACTAACAAGAGACACACATCAGCTGACTATCCCCTAGGTAACTATTTACTCATAGATGAAGAGGGGGAAACATCAATATAGAAATCGTCCCTAATTCTTTCTCCTGTGAGCTACGAGTGACCTATGTTGGGTGAGAATATCTTACATTAATGATATACATGACGTAAGTTGGCCTCAATGTTTAAACAAAATATTTAATTTTCAATTGGTCCTCCAAAGAGGAAATGTGAGGTTTCCATGTCAACCGGCGATCCAAGAGAAGGCCAAGAAACTTGACCGTATCACATTCTGGGATACGTGAGCCGTGTAAATACAATGGAATATCTGGGACAAGAGGACGTCTAGTGAAGGTAATGAAATGGGTTTTCGTAATATAAAATTTAAAGCCATGAGAAGTGGCCCAATGGGAAACTCGGGCAATCGCATTCTGAAGAGAGGCCGCTACCAGGCGACAGTCAGCGCCTGCGTAAGTTATAGCGAAGTCATCCACATAAAGTGATCACCAAATATGCTATGGAAGAACGGAAGGTAGGTCATTTATAGCTAAGAGAAAAAGAGTAGTGCTAAGGACACAACCTTGTGGGACAAAGTGTGAGGAAAGTGAGGTGCCAACACGGACACGAAAATGTCTGTCAGATAAAAAATCAGCAAGGAAGGTCGGCAGATTACCGCGGAGGCCAACGGAGTGGACTTGGGCTAAAATGTTATACTCCAAGTAGTGTCATATGCCTTCTCAAGATAAAACAAGACTGCTAGGATTGAGTGTTTGTTAGGAAAGGCATTTCGAACGTACGTATCTAAGTGGAGCAATGGGTCCAAAGTAGAGTGACCCTTGCGAAAGCCATACTGGTGAGGAGAAAGACTATTGTGAGTCTTCAAATACCATATCAAACGTCTATTCATCAATCGTTCCATAAACTTACAGACTACGGTGGTAAGAGCAATGGGACGCTAGTGAGAGGAATCAAGCCCCGAGGTGCCTGGTTTGCGAAACAGTTTGACAATGGCAGATTTCCATTGTTGAGGGAGAACCCCTCGCGTCCAAATAAGATTAAAAAGATGCAATAAGGGCTACAAAATGCAGATGTTGTAGCATACTGATATGAATATAATCAGGCCCAGCTACCGATGACTGGCAAGTGGAAAGCATGGACTCTAGCTCTAGGAGAGTGAAAGGTACATTATACGGCTCCATTCCATTAGAAGAAAAATCCAAGGACAATTGCTCCTTGGTAGACTTAGATGCGAGAAATGAAGGACAGAGGTGAAGCCCTTGGGAGACACGAACAAGATAGTACCCGATTTCTGTGGCAACTTCAAGAGGCTCCTCAACACTAACTACAGCAACCCCCAAAACAGGAGCTGGGTCCGGGGTGTACTTGCCACACAACTTCCGTACCTTTTTTTCAAACTGCACATATAGGGGAAGTTGAGGTAATGGTAGACACATAGTCTTGCCAACAAGTGCGCTTAGCGTCGCGTATGACGTGGCGAGGGACTGCTGTTGCCCGCTTAAAATCCAAGAGATGATCCGAGGCCCGATTATACCGATAACGGCACCATTCAGCGCGTTTCAAACGCACCGCATGGGCACACGCAGGAGACCACCAAGTCACGCATGTCTAAGAATGCCTTACTGAGGTTTGAGGAATAGAACGTGATGCTGCAGTCAAAACTAAGGTCGAAAACTGGTGCACCAGCTCATCAATAGAAGACGAAGAAGGGTCCTCACAAAAGGCAGTAAGATGAGAGTATAAGTCCCAATTCGCTCGTCCAAATTGCCGACGAGAGCTACGAGGCTGTCGGGAATACTTAGTAGAAGTAAGAAGAATTGGAAAGTGATCACTGTGGTGAAAATCTGGGAGAACAGACAAGTGTAATCAAGTGTGATTGACGAGGAGCATATGGAGACATCAATTTAAGAGAGAGACTGAGTGTGAGAGTCAAAATAGGTGGGAGCACCGTATTTAATGCATGAAGAGGATAAGAAATGAGAAGAGTCTCTAACTGATCACCACGAGAGTCACAGTGGGACCCTCCCCAAAGATGATGGTGAGCGTTAAAACCACCTAACAACAAGATGGGCGGCGGTAGAAAAGAACGCAATATCCGAGATACAGAATCCACGGGAAGGGGAGAGATATAGAGAGCAAACTATATACCATCTGTGCAAATAAATACGGGCTGCAGTATAATGCAGCAGAGAACGAACAAAAACCTGTTGATATGGTATACAACGTGCACAAGAAGCGTACTCTCATTAAATGATTCATCAGAAAAGGGATCAGTAGAATGCAACAACACATAGCCTGAAACGGGACGAATAACAGCTGAACAAATTTTGGGTTCTTGTAACCCGACACATACTGGGGAAAACTGGGAGAGCAACACCTGGAGCTCTCTCCGATTACCCCTGAGTCCACGAATATTCCATTGTAAATAAGTCATTAGTTACAAAGACAGGCATGCCAACAATAAGAAGCGATAAAATCAATGGGGTATTAGGGTCAGTGAAGTGAATGTGTGGAGGCAACAGTAAGCGTATGAGCAAGGAGGAATTATAATGCTGTGAAGGAAAAGATTGCTGCAAGGGTCGTGAAAAATAAGAAGGGGTAGAAGGAGGCGCGTCGGTGTACATCGAGGGCTTCGTCTCTGTAATATAGTTGGAGATAGTGTCAAGAGTCTCAGTGGATAACGAAGATGCCGATACCATGATTTCAGAACAGGTGAGGTAGAGCAAGTAGAGATCAGGGAGGCTAAGGAAGGAACCAAAGAGGTCTGAGGGGGGAGGGGAGTATGAACCTGGAGAGATGCGCTGGCGTGGGCAGAAGAGTCCTGCGGTGGAGCAGGAGAGGAAGGAGGTTGGTAGGTAACTGGGGAACAAGACTGGGGGGGAACAGAAGAAGAGGGGACTACTCGAGGGGAGGGGTGAATCTCCACCTCGTGTGAGAGTTAGAAAGGGGGTGAGATTGAGGCACTGAGGCCGAAAAGGAAAACTGTTAGGGAATTGTAAGTACTGGAGGAATGTGAAGAGACTTGGGCTTATTGATACAGGATCAGCTTGGCAGGTGATAGGCCCGAAGTTGCAGGCATGCGAGGCCTTGCAGATTGAGAAACTAGCGAGCGAGAAGTAGGTAAGGAGGTGGGGGTTTCAGAGGTAAAACTACAAAAGAATTAGAGATGGGGCTGACCCCGGAAGACAACACCAGAGGAGCTGGTAGGCGGGGAGACCGCTAAGGTTGGAGTTCTCCTACTCGCGAATAAGGTATGCGGAGGAAGTTTTCCCTGATGGCGGAGCCGAGAGACAGCCATAGCATAAGTAAGGCCTTTACTCTCACTAAGACAACGGATTTCTCGTTCCTGACAACGGCTGGAAAAAGAAGGATGAGATTCATTGCAATTGAGACAAGTGGGGGGAAGACTGCAAGACGTATCAGTATGATCTCAGCACCGCAGACCAGGCACTCTGCCGCAGATCTGCAGTATTAAGCAGGGTTTCCAAAGTGCCAGCAATTTTGACACTGTTGGAGAGTAGGAATAACCTGCAATATAAACGGAGGATGGGAGTTCATGGCAGTCGAAGGTTAAGCGGGCAATGTTACTGGGAAAGCTCCTTTGCCAGCAAGTGGGCAAGACATATGTATCCACTTTGAAAATAGGAAGGTCCTGAAGGACTAATTACTCCAAAATATCATCACCACAAGCCAGAAAATCACTCAGTACAATGGTATGTGGCAAAACCACCGTACCACTGCAAGAATTGAGAGTAGCATGCTTGTGAACTGTGATTAGAATGTTATCTATGGAAGTAATATGGGAAAGATCATGAGCTTGTTCTGCAGTCTGAACTGTAACGACGCGCGCACCGCTTCGAAGAGCGTGAAAGGATATATTTTGGCCAACGTGTTGTAAAAGAGTTTTACCAATACTATGGTCAGAAAGATAATCAGTTGGAGATGTCGGTTGTAGGGAAAAGAATTTAGGTCAGTGTGTACTTGTAAATATGGTGCGTAAAGGAAGTGGGTGTTGCATAGGTCGTTTTTGAGTAGAATGAGTAGACATCGAAGAACTGTTGTAGGTAATTAGTCTGGAACGTTTAGGTGTAGTACTGCGAGCGGTCCAACCCAAGGTTGGTGGGAGATCCAAAAACCGTTGCACCGTATTTGGGGAAGCCGGACACATAGTTAAAAGCGTGCAAAAGGCAGAGGCACTAACAGAAGTTGGCAGAGCCCCAGCACTTGAAGAAGGTGATGAAGCATCACCAGAAGGTACAGGCGTATGGGAAGTCTAGAGAATGGTCCAATAACGAAGCTGGGTCAGAACAGGATGTGGTAACAAGAAGGGGCCTGGGAGGGGGAGGGGGGTCACGGAATGAAGACTCCATGATGATGGGACCTCTTTTATATTATTTTTAAGAAAAAAAGAAATAAGGAAAGAAAAAAACGAAAAAAAACGAGGGACAGTGGAGAGACAGTCACTAGAAAGTATGAAAGGGCTGTAAGTTCCTCCTCTTATCTGAGAGGACCTCAAAACAACAAGCAATGCAAATGCAGCGTGGAACCCGTGCCATACCCTACCCACCACACCAGTAAACCAGCGCTCCGGGATAGCAACCTCACATCTACGGAGCCACCTCAGCAGACAAAAGTGAGGACGGTCAGAAACCTGCCACAAAGCATAACTCCTTCGACTGCCACCTCCCAGAACCGACAGGCAGCCTCTGGAGATACACCCGTCACCTGCAGGACACCTCGCCCACTTCTCAAAAATCCGGGAAGGGAGCAGGGCGCCTCCAGATAATCCAAATTCCACGACAAACTACAACACAACCGAGGGAGGACCCCAGAGGCTACAAATGGGACAGGAAAAAATGAGGAGGGGGGAAGAGGAAGGGGAAAAAGGGGGATGGGATAGGGAAGGGAGGATTGGGGGTAATTAGGTTCAGTCTGAGGAAGAAGACCAAAAATTCCAATTCCTCAGACGAAGAGCCTCTTCACCACTACAAGGAGCCCCCTTTGAAGAGGACAAATAGGCCAAGACTCACTGAATACTTGGCAAGGAAAAACCAGAACTCAGTAGGCTGAGAATGTTACTTGGCAAAGGCGCTGAATCATACGTTCACATGCAATTTTCTGGCTACTCTCGTTCCAGAGGTCTAATCATTAACTATACATTAAAAAGAGGCTGGAGAGATATCAGTGTGGCAATGTGAAACACAATAAGACAGGGATACTTATGTATAGGAGGAAACCACAAGAAGACTGACTTACATGAATATAGCAAAGAGAAACACTTGAATGTAGTAACAGAGTGTGCGATATTTAAATCATATCAAGAAACATATTTAAAATCAAAATTAAAATCACAAGGCACAGATGAGAGAAAATACAATATCACACTAACTAAAGGTAAGTTTAAGTAAAATATTTAAAGTTAAACGAAATTCAAGTTAATTACAATACTTAAATCCCAACAAGAGACATGACCATAATGACAATAAGTAGAGTTTCAAAGTAACAACGAGACTCACTTAAGTATAATATTTAAGAGCAAACTTGAGAAAAACTTTAAAGTAACATGAAACACACTTGAGTATAAATATCCAGAGGTGAAACGCCTCTTGTATTTTGGACACGTGCCTCAGCTCTGAGGAGCTGGATATGTGACATGTACTGGTGACAAAGACATTTGTATACTTGTAGATCATAAACATGTTGTATTTTGTTTATTTTTAATATTTTATTATATAAAGTCTACATATATGAGCATTTATAAAAGACAGGGCAGAACAAAGACAACAGAAACACACAGGAGCTTCCAGCAGACATACAATGAAGCAAACCAACTTCAAGGGTTTTGTCTAGTGAACTTCTTGACTTGGCCGCCACGAGGTGTAGTGTTTCCACGGCTCACACGGCTCACACGGCTCACACCACTAACACCCACATTACGGGAAATTACTTCAAGTAATTCCTTTTAATCTCCATCTGTGCAGTGTTGGCGTGGGGCTCTGCACACGGGATTAATACTAAGACTCGGGGATAATTTCTTAAGATAATTCTCTCTTAACTGGTTCACAAATGGGTTGTAATCACTGCCCAGGAAGGGTGGAGGCTTGGCGTGTCCACCAGTAAAACGGGCGGGGGATGAGTCGCCATTATCCACATGTACCCTTCAAAAGAGTTGCCTTGGCGCACCTGAACTTATCAGTATCGAGAAAAATATAAATTGTTGAGCCCTTTCTTCGATCAAACCTAATTACAACCCATTTTCCATACAAATTAGGAGGGGTTTAGCATTTCCCTAATAATAGGCTTTGAAGATAAATATTATAAAAGCAGGAACGAAGGTGAAAGTCACACAAATGTAGTATAATGATAGTCTTTTATGACGGCTTTTCGCCCGCGCACTGGCTTTGTTAACTGAGTACCAAGTGCAGTGCTATAACTGTGATTTAGTGTATAAAAGGCAAATTGGCAGGTGTATTATGACTCTAAGCATAGAATACAAATGCATAGATGAATAAGGTCAGAAGATTTCATTATTGCCTCACCATAATCATCTGGGATGGTGCTAATATTATGTTAAACACTAAAGACTCATACAAAGGAATATCCATTGAAATGACACTAACATACATCAAAACCTAATTTTACCATATCAAAATGACACTTTAAACCAAACGTGATTATGGAAAAGACACTTAAAAATCCAAGCTTTGAACTTTGGTGAGCAGATATAGGGCATTGATTACTTTAAACTGATAGGAATTTAAACTGATAGATTATAGAGGTATGGGTGTTTGTGGGAAACAATCAATGTTTAAAAGACAATATTCAAAACAAAGTTGCTAGTAAAGGCAAAGGAATTGTTCAACAAACAAAGAGTAGAGGACCACGAGTGATTAGCTCCCTTAAGGTTAACTATACAAATAGTAGGAGTCTAAGAAATAAGATAGATGAGCAAAGATTACTTGCAAGTGAGGGTAGTATAGATATTATTGTTATAACAGAGACATTGTTCAATTTGAAAGATAGAGAAATGCCTTCTGAATGCAACATAAGGTTAAAAACTATTCCACACTGATAGGGTCAACAGGAAGGGTGGTGGAGTGGCGATGTATGTCAGAGACAATTTAAATTGCTGTGTTAGACAATATACAAGATTAGAAACATCGGACACAGAATCTGTTTGGCTACAGTTTCTCGAAGGAAGTGAAAAAATAATTTTGGGTGTGGTTTATAGGCCTCCAAACTTCGACAAGGAGTGAAGTACGGTGGTATGGGACGAAAATCATAAGGCGTCTAGATATGAAAATGTTGTGATAATGGGAGGTTTTAACTTTAGAGAAATTGATTGGAACAATGTGACAGAAAATATTGAGTCTAGTGACTTTCTTGATACGGTTCAGGATTGTTTTTTTAAAACAGTTTGTGACAGAACCAACTATAGGAAACAACCTGCTTGACTTGTTTCTTGCAAACAAAGAATCACTAGTTAATAATCTTGAGGTTAATGATGAGCTTGGGGAAAGCGATCACAAATCACTTAGTTTCAATATATCATGGAATTACCCAGATAACTGCAATCAAGTCTCTGTTCCAGATTTCCGCTTGGCCGACTTCACGGGACTGAGAAATTACCTGGGTAGGCTAAATTGTAGATGCAGTTTATTATAGACAAATGCAAAGTTCTAAATTTTGAACAGGAAAATAACCATGCCACATATAAACTAAATAATGTAGATCTTAATATTACGGATTCCGAAAAGGATTTAGTAATTCTGGTTAGTAGTAATTTCTTACCAAGACAGCAGTGCATAAGTGTTGGCATAAGTGTTCAGTCTATCCTCAAAGGGAAGATTTCTTATACTTGGGATCAAATTTGTCATCCTCTTTTGTACGTTTTCCAGTGCATTTATATTCAATCTGTAATACGGTGATCAGAACTGTGCAGCATAATCTAAATGAGGCCTAACCAAAGATTTATAGAGTTGAAGAACAACCTGAGGACTTCTATTATTTATACTTCTTGATATGAAGCCAAGGATTCTGTTAGCTTTATTGGAACACTTATGTTCTGTTAACTTGGTTTCAGATTACTGCTAACCAGAACTCCTAAATCCTTTTCGCAATCAGTAATATTAAGATCTACATTATTTAATTTATATGTGACATAGTTT
The DNA here is from genome assembly GCA_009830355.1 of Cherax destructor. Lineage (NCBI taxonomy): Eukaryota > Metazoa > Arthropoda > Malacostraca > Decapoda > Parastacidae > Cherax > Cherax destructor. The sequence continues at coordinate 90,245 of WNWK01001249.1, read as the reverse complement.
TTTTCCTGTCCAATATTTAGAACTTTGCATTTGTCTATATTAAACTGCATCTGCCACTTCTCCGACCACTGCATCAGTCTATTCAAATCATCCTGGAGTGCTCTAATGTCCTCATTACAATGAATTGGACGGCCTATTTTGGTGTCATCAGCAAATTCGCTTATGTCGCTATTTATTCCCTATGCATGTCGTTTATGTAAATTGTGAACAACAAGGGGCCCACCACTAACCCCTGTGGAACACCGCTTGTGACGTGCCCACATTCTGATTTCTCCCCATTTAATCAAACTCTCTGCTGCCTATTTGTCAACCATGCCTCTACCCAGGAAAACAGTTCTCCTCCTATTCTGTGTGCCTTAAGTTTCCTCAATAGCCTCTGGTGTGGAACTCTATCGAAAGCCTTACTGAAGTCCATATACACAATATCATATTCAATACCATGATCTACCTTCTCAAATACCTTAGTGAAGAAAGTTATTAAGTTTGTAAGACAGGAACATCCCTTTGTAAAACCGTGCAGAGATTCAATAATCAATTTATGCCTTTCAAGATGGCTACGAATTGCCTTGGCAATTATAGATTCCATAAATTTTCCAACTATGGAGGTAAGGCTTATTGGTCTATAGTTCGAAGCTAAGGACCTGTCACCTGCCTTGTAAATAGGTATTACATTTGCCATTTTCCACTTGTGTGGCACTATGCCAGTTTGTAGTGATATGTTGAAAAGATTAGCCTATTTACATACCTTTAAAACCCTTGCAAACAGTTCATCAGGGCCTTGGGATTTGTTAGGTTTTAATTTCTCTATTTATCTGGTGACCATGTTACTAGTTACCCCAATCGTGCATGGTTTAGTATCGTCCTGTTCTACATAATTTATTATTTCTGGAATTTTGCTAGTCTCTTCTTGAGTAAAAACTGAGAGGAAGTAAGTGTTGAAAAGTTCACACATTTCCTTATCACTCTCAGTGATCTGACCTGAGTTACTCTTAATTAAGTGGGCCTATCATGTCCCTAATCTCACTTCTGTATATCTGAAAGAACCGTTTTGGGTTAGTCTTCGAATCCCTTGTGACTTAAGCCTCATAATACCTTTCTGCTTTTCTTCATCCATTTTTATTTCTCTCTTTAATTGAGTATATTGATTTCTTAACTGCCCATCCTCTCTTTTGATACACCAATATGTGCCTCTCTTTTGACCAATGAGATGTTTTAATCTATTGTTTATCCATTTGGGATCATTTTTGTTAGATCTAATTTCCCTACTCGGAACAAAAGTTGGCTGGGCAGCTAGCACTATGCTCTGAAACACGTCATATTGGCAACCAACACCATCTACCTGACCCATAGGCAGGTCATCCCAATATAGCCCACCCAGGTAATTTCCCAGTTCCATGAAGACGGCCAAGCGGAAGTCTGGGACAGAGACTTGAATGCAGTTATCTGGGTAATTCCATGATATAATGAAACTAAGTGATTTGTGATCGCTTTCCCCAAGCTCTTCATTAACCTCAAGATTATTAACTAGTGATTCTTTGTTGGCAAGAACCAAGTCAAGCAGGTTGTTTCCTTTAGTTGGTTCTGTCACAAACTGTTTTAAACAACAATCCTGAACCGTATCAAGAAAGTCACTAGACTCAAGATTTCCTGTCACATTGTTCCAATCAATTTGTCTAAAGTTAAAATCTCCCATTAACACAACATTTTCATATCTAGACGCCTTATGAATTTCGTCCCATAGCAGCTTACTGCACTCCCTATCTAGGCTTGGGGGCCTATACATCACCCCCAAAATTATTTTTTCACGACCTTCGAGAAACTGTAGCCAAACAGATTCTGTGTCCTATGTTCCTAATCTTATATGTTGCCTAACACAACAATTTAAATTATATCTGACATACATCTCCACTCCACCACCCTTCCTGTTGACCCTATCAGTGTGGAACAGTTTATAACCCTGTATGTTGCATTCAGAAGGCATTTCTCTATCTTTCAAATTGAACAAGGTCTCCGTTATAGAAATAATATCTATATTACCTGTATTTGCAAGTAATCTTAGCTCATCTATTTTATTTCTTAGACTCCTACTATTTGTATAGTAAATCTTAAGGGAGCTAGTCACTCGTTGCCCTCTATTATCTCTCTTTGTTTGTTGATCAATTGCTTTGCCTTTACTAGCAAAATTTTGAATAATGTCTTTTAAACATATCCATGGGGTGTTCTGGTAATTTCTATTGTTTTCAACCCTAGTACTGCAGCCTGATTTTTTCCCACATACACCCATACCTCTATGATCTATCATTTTAAAGATCTACTCAAGTTATCAATGACACCCTCAGTTGAAATGGCTAATGCAACCACTTCAGCCCCAGAAAGATGAACCCCATCCCTATCATACATATCACGTTTGCCATAGAATTTGTCCCAGTTATCATTAAATGGGATTGCAAGTTCCTTGTAGTAGCTGTCTAGTCAGCAATTTATACCAATTGCCCTAGACATTCATTCATTGCCCACTCCCCTTCTAGGCAAGATGCTACATATGATTGGGATCCCTAACTTAGACCTGACTACTTCTATGGCTGACCTGTACTTAACCAGCAGCTCCTGTCTCCTGCCCTTAACATAGTCATTTTCACCTGACTTAATGTTATCCAACCTGCTGACTATGTCACCAACACCAGCTGCTGGGAGGCACACCCTCTGTCTGACCTTCCTATCTCTGCTACAAAAATCACGGTCCATATATCTTACCTGAGAGTTTCCCACAATCAGAATATTATTACCTTGATTAGCAGGGAAGTCAGTGGTACCTTTAAGCTCACTAACCATTAAAGTACACTCGTCCTAGAGAACAGAGACTCGATTTCTTACCTTCACATCTTCTCTATTAACCTTCCTTATCTCCTTATCTTACTTCTTCCTAAATTGTGAACCACTTGCCACTTTAAGCGGCTGCCACTCTCCAACTCACTGCTGGTATCATTTTCCTCCTTACCAGCTGCAACCATCTCACACTCACTCCCAACCCCATCTAGGCGAAGCTTCAGCCTCCTATTTTCCTCCTGAAGAAGTAGGACCTCCTTCTTCAACACTTTAACCTGAGATTCTAAAACACTACAGCGAGCTATGCGCTCGGTAACACCCCACGTTAATTCCCAGACAGCTTAGAACAGGATGACCTCACGTGACCTCTGACTGCAGCGTATTGAGTGTGGAAATATTGATTTAGGCCTTGATATCATGAATCTTAAGAATAATAGTCAAGTAACTGGTAAAGTATGTTTCAAGGACATTAATGAACATATTCTCAGTTGAAGTATAAAAATATTTAAAAAGGTTTTACGCATTTATCTTAACGCTTATGGCTAACAGTGGTGTGTCTCTCAAGAATTTCTTGACAAGAAACCAAAGTAGTCAACCATCATGTTAGGTTTAAGTAAGACGTCCCTTATAGCCTCCCTCCATTGTACTGACATCCTGACGAAACTTTTCACCATACTCATCAATAAGAGAAGAGGAAGTGTGAACGATGAAAGTTAATTTTCAGGAACTAACGGCAACCCAGTCCTATATAAGCGCCTATGATGTTTTGCTCTAATTCGGTGTCTGTCTCGCGCCCAGCAGACGGAGGATCAAACCTCCACAAAGTATTGCGCTGAATAACCCAAATAGGTTTAGCGCTTAACATGAATTAAAAATTTCTGCCTTCCTAGGAACTTCTGGACAACCTGTGTCAAAGTTTCCGCTGCAGCCACCTCCAGTGGAGTCAGTCTTGGTAATAAGACTGTGTCGGATAAAAGTTAAAGTATATGTGGCCCAACAAATACTCTGGCCTTAAGTTTTACGTCGGTTAAATCTCCTCCAAATTTTTCCTCACGATTCTCCTTTGTATGGACTGATGAAGCAACTGTGTGGCGAAACGTTTCCTCAATAAAGATACCCAAGTGTTGCATATGTGTCTAATTTACCACCAAATTTTTGTTGTTCAGAGTAATCTCAAGTCTTTTCAAAATAGATTGCTCCAGTGTTAAAGCCTTTAAACCGATCAGAAAAAGCCTTCCCATGTTATTATTTGGAAATGTTCTAGATACATTGAACACAGAATACCTGCACACTCCAATAGTTGCATGAACCCTTTTCCCTGTACAGTAAATCAAAGCTGAAAGTTGAAGCGGATCCGTTAAGCAATTCTCAAAATGTAAACGAATGTTTTGGAAAGAAAAAAAAACGAAAAAAAAATCAGGCATCTACTTAAAAATACTCTTCCGGGAATACCAAATTAAAGATAATGTCAATAACCACCAGAGGAGGAGTAATAAACTGCTTATTGTCATAATGCCTCGAAGCTTTGTTATGACACTCAGGACCAATATAATATACTCCGTTCAAGACCATCATAACATACTAAGCTTTGAACCCAGCATGTAATACCTCGAACAGTAAAAACTATATGAGGCCGCGAGCCATCACATTTGTAGCCCCAGATCATTACGTCTAACGACTCTCCGGACCATTACAACTCACAACACCGTAGACAGTCACAACAAACGATACCCCAAACCTTCACAACTCACGAAGCTTTCAGACGGTCACAATGTATGACCTTGCGAACCATCATGACGTACGATGCTTAGGACCGTCACAGTTTACGAAGAAAAAGACGTCACATCATGCAACGTTACGGACAGTCACGAAGTCCAACTCCTGATAAGTCACAATATGCGAATGCCTCATGTCACAACATGGGAAGACTGAAACCCTCATCTCATACCACGTTCCAAACCGTCACCACATATGACGCTTCAGATATCACAACATACGTTAAACTACACACGATTCCTTGGACAGTTACAACATACGTAGCCTAATAATGTCACAATATACAACGCCTCAAACAGCATTCAGCGCCTCAAATCGTATCAACATAAAGTGCATCAGAACCGTCACAACATGTCACCGTAGAAATTTGCAACATTAGCATATGAACCATCAAACCGCGTAAAAAGAAGACGCTCAAAACAACAAATCTGACAATCACAACATACGAGTCTGTCTACGATTTAGAAAACCTACAAATTGATGTATGAGACAACTGTGTAACACATGGAAACGTATCGCTAGACAGTGGCTTCATCAGTCCAATACAGATATGAATGGTTTAAGATGAGAAGTTTCAGGTAATCAGTCCCTCAGCCTGCAGTCAATGTGTTCAGTTATCAGTCTTGATAAAATTGCAGCATATATGCGGAGACGAGGCTTATATACTGCTGATAGGCGAGGTGAAGCTGTGTTTGGCGGCATCAACTGTAGAAAAATGCACTAGTGGAAGTAGGTCATGCATTGAGGCTTAGGCAAGCTTTAAAGAACGCCCTACATCAAGAGCCTAAGATGTTGCTGTTTCTGACAGAGTTGGTATAAGTGGTTTTGGAAAACTGACAAATTGATAAATGTGACAATTGTGCAACACTTGGATATCTTCATTCTAAATATACCACAAGATGTTGCACAAGTGCCATATTATCAACTTGTCAGTTTTGTAAAACCATTCTCATTCTGGTGAAGCCACACTGTTTGCCTGAAGGTTCTCACAATAAAGATTCCTAAGCACTGTACAAATATCTCATTCGTTAATAAATGACGCCTCAGACTGTCACAATACCTCAGAACGTCACAAAGTACGACGCCTCAGACTGTCACAATACCTCAGAACGTCACAAAGTACGACGCCTCAGACTGTCACAGTACCTCAGAACGTCACAAAGTACGACGCCTCAGACTGTCACAATACCTCAGAACGTCACAAAGTACGACGCCTCAGACTGTCACAATACCTCAGAACGTCACAAAGTACGACGCCTCAGACTGCCACCACATGTAGCGCCCCAGACAATCACAACTTGAACGCTACAAACCGTAAAAACATAGGAATGCATAGACGATCAAAAGATACGACGCACCAGACCATCATTAAAGATGTCGCTACAGACTGTCACAACATACGACACCTCAGATTGGCCCAATATAACACTCGTCAGATCAGCCCAACACACGACACCCTAAACCGTCACAACATTCAGTGCCTCAAACAATCAGATCGTCACAACATACCACGAATCAAGCCGTCACATGCTAACCACCTAATATACCTCCTAAACAGAATAACGGCTCCTGAAACCCAACACACAACACCTAAGGCCGTTACAGCATACGATAACATAATTCCAATATACGCCGCCTCCGATCCACCATAGTACGCTTTGGAAATAGCATTTATCCCCTCATACCTGACATTCGATAGTCCCTCGCACCATTTAACTACTAAGCTATTACCTTTTAATTGTCGCCATTATATTGTTGTCACGTTGCCCTGGGTATACAATTAGTATTAGAGCCAATCTTCTCCCTCATAGTGTAACATTTAAGGATAATTACTGCATTATTGGTTAATTAAATGGGCTCAAAATGCAGTATTCATGTTGAGTTCATATGACAAATTATTTATTTCTATTAATCATTTCTTAAACTTTAACTTTGTGTGGGGATTTGTAGATAGGTTAGGGTAATGGGTTTCGAAACTGGGTTCTGGCACTGGGGTCCCAAACTAAGGTCTGGTATTAGGCTCCGAAATAGAGATCTACTAATTCCACAGAATATGGGATTCCGTTAGCAAAAGTCGGTACCATTAACGTATTTTCGTATTCTTTTAATTTGTTCGCTTAATAGGGAACACGCAACATTATCATTGTAAAGTACTACACAAACCTAAACGTTCTCACAAAAAAAAAAACAATACAGATGACGCAAATCTATACGAAACAATCAAATTCGCTTGGGACTCTTAAAATCTGTAAGAATTAAACTTCAAGAATAGTCGAGAATATGGCTACTGAAACTTACGTCTGGCAAATGCAACGGTTAAAACATGAAAAGGCTTAGGAGACCAGTATTTCTGGAAGGAACAGCTCTCAGAAACAAAGAAAATGAGAATGTTCCAGGCCTATACATTACAAATCACGTTTCAAGAGATAATTGAATATATTAAATAACACAAACAACATATGTCAAAAAGCGTGAGGCATTTAGGAATATTAATAAAAAAAACATTAAAAATAATCACTCACTATATATTAGACTACACTCTTGTGCACTGAGTAGTGTGGAGCCCACACACAACATGTTAAATTAATCCACTTACACCCTGGAGCCAACACTTAACATATGTTAGATTAATCCTCTTAGAACTTAACCCATGATCCCTCACTCAACATGTTAAATTAATCCTTGTATTTTACCAAACCACGGTACGGGCGGGGATTTAACTCGCGGTGAGTGAGTTGTAAAATTCAAGACCGACGCGTTAGCCACACTCAATAAAACACTTCAAATGCAGAAAATGGCTCTCTGTGCAAACAGTGGAGAGTGTTCTCGTGACCAGAAAAGAAAAAACATCATGAGAAATACAGTTGTTGCAGAATGCGAGGAAATCAGGTATGATACACTGAAGTGAAAAGTAGCTCCGTTTCTTTCTAAATTGTTTCACTATCATTACCCACCTTTAAACAAAAACAGTTGCAATAAATGACAAATAACTATACTCAATTAAAAAGAGACATTATAAGCATAGCTCTACTCCTGCAAATTCGAATAGGTAATTACAAGGCACAACCACTCGACAATACTAAGGAGAAACATCTAATTACTTAAGATTTAATTCTTACGAAATCAGGTTGGAAGAACTAAGGACAGCACGGACGACAAGAAACTTGATTAAAGTGACTGAGGCAGAATATAGAGACCAAGAGAACATATCTGTGACAGATGTGATAAATGGTTTTGTAAAACCATTTATCACATTAACGATTGGGACACTAAGTGTCTCAATCACACTAGGTCACACTAGATCCATGACGGGTCTAGTGTGACCTAGTGGTCTCATGCTATATGGAGTACCATTGTGACCCATGACAGCTCTAGTATGACCTAGTGGCCTCATGCTACATGCAGTGCCACTGTGACCCCGTGTTGGCTCACATGTGACCTAATGTTCTAATGCTACATGCAGTGCCACTGTGACCTTGTGCTGACTCTAGTGTGACTTAGTGGTCTCATGCTACATGCAGTGCCACTGTGATACCGTGCTGGCTCACATGTGACCTAATGTTCTAATGCTACATGCAGTGCCACTGTGACCTTGTGCTGACTCTAGTGTGACTTCGTGGTCTCATGCTACATGCAGTGCCACTGTGACCCCGTACTGGCTCTAGTGTGACCTTGTGGTCTCATGCTACATGCAGTGCCACTGTAACCCCGTGCTGGTTCTAATGTGACCTTTTGGTCTCATGCTACGTGCAGTACACTGCGACCCATGACTGCTCTAGTGTGACCTAGTGGCCTCAAGTTACATGCAGTGACACTGTGACCCTGTGTTGGCTTACATGTGACCTAGTGGCCTCTTGACATCTGTTGTGCCACTGTGACCACGTGCTGCATAATGTGTGAACTAGTGGCCTTGTGTTACATAGAGTGCCACCGTGACCCGGTGCTAGCTCACGTATTACCTAGTGACCTTATTCTGCCGGTTATCCTACTGTGACCCCGTGCTGTCTTAAGTGTGACCTAGTGATCTCATGCTACCTTCAGTACCACTGATACCTCTTGTTAGCTCAGTGACCTGATGCTACTTGTGGTGTGGCTCATGAGTGACCTCGTAGTGTCATGCTACTTGTACCACTGTGACCTGCGGATAGCTCAGGTGAGAACTAGTGACCTCATGCTACATTTAGTGTCAGTGTGACTCAGTGCTGGCTTCTGTATAAAATAGTGGCCTCTTGCTATCTGTTTTGCCACATGACCCTGTGTCACCTGCAGTGCTACTTTGACCATGTTCTGGCTCACATGTGACCTAGTTGCCTTATGCTCCTTATAATGCCAGTGTGACCCTGTGCTACATGTAGTTCCACTGTAAACCCGTATTATCTTCACACTGATTATGTAATGCCTCGTGTACTATAGTGACTCTGTGGCATTTGTAGTACCAGTGTGACCATTTGCTACCTGTAGCACCACTGTGACCCTTGTGGTACCTGAAGTGTCACTATGAAGATGTGTTATCAGTAGTGCCACTGTGACTCCGGTGGAACCAGTAGAAACACTATGACTTTTTGCTACTTGTAATGCAATTGTGACTTCAGTGATACCTGAAGAATAACAGTGATCTTGTACTACTTTTAGTGGCTATGTGACCCCAGAGTTACTTGAAGATCACTGTGACCTGTCCTACAAGTAATGCCACTATGAGTCTGGTGTTACCTGCAGTATCTATGTGCCCCTGTGCTACTTATGGTACCACTGTGACTCCAGTGGTACCTGTAAAATTACAGTGACCTTGTACTACTCTTAGTGCCCAGGTGACTCCAGTGGTACCTGTAGAATTACAGAGACCTTGTACTACTCTTGGTGCCCATGTGACTCCAGTGGTATCTGTAGAATTACAGTGACCTTGTTATACTCTTGGTGCCCATGTGACTCCAGTGGTATCTGTAGAATTACAGTGACCTTGTTATACTCTTAGTGCCAATGTGATTCCAGTGGTACCTGTAGAATCACTGTGTTACTGTGATAGTTGATAAATCCCATAGAGAAACACTCTCACATAAGTAGCAGAAACTAGTGACCGATACGAAGAAGTTAAAGCGAAAATAACACGACATAAGTGGATGCAAACTGAAGAAAGAGCTTCATGTGAATATATATAACATTGTCCTTCAAGCTAGTAATGTAGGAGGCAGCGGGCGAGGAGCTGAGTACCGAGCCTCCTTAACACAACTAGGTGAGTACAACTTGTTGAGTACAATAGTCACGTCACTTCATCAAATAGTTGCTAAGAAAAGGACACACATAAACACACATACATACACACAGACACACACAAACACACACACACATACAGACACACACACACGCACAAACACACACACATACAGACACACACACACACATATAGAGACACACACACACATACAGACACACACACACACACACACACACACACACATCAACCAGATAACTGCGGCAGCATATGGGCGACTGGCAAACCTAAGATTAGCGTTCCGTTACCTTAACAAGTAATCGTTCAAGACACTGTACACCGTGTACGTCAGGCCCATACTAGAGTATGCAGCACCAGTCTGAAACCCACACCTGGTCAAGCACGTCAAGAAACTAGAGAAAGTGCAAAGGTTTGCGACAAGGTTAGTTGCACAACTCAGGGGACTGTCCTATGAAGAAAGGTTGAGGGAAATAGGACTAACAACACTGGAGGACAGAAGGGTTAGAGGAGACATGATAACGACATATAAAATACTGCTGGGAATCGACAAGGTGGATAGTGACAGGATGTTCCAGAGAGGGAACACAGACACAAGGGGGCACAACTGAAAGCTGAAGACTCAGATGAGTCAAAAGGATGTTAGGAAGCATTTCTTCAGCAATAGAGTAGTCAGGAAGTGGAATAGTCTAGCGAACGATATAGTGGAGGCGGGAACCATACATAGTTTTAAGACAAGGTATGATAAAGCTCATGGAGCAGGGAGAGCAGAGTCCCAGTAGCGGACAGCGAAGAGGCGGGGCCAGGAGCTGAGTCTCAACACCTGCAACCACAGTTAGGTGAGTACAATTAGGTGAGAACACACACACACACACACATACAGACACACATACAGACAAACACACATACATGCAGACACACACACACTCACGGAGTACAGTCTAGGGGGCCAGAGACTACAAACCTCAATCAAGGAAAAAGATCTTGGGGTGAGTATAACACCAGGCACATCTCCTGAGGCGCACATCAACCAAATAACTGCTGCAGCATACGGGCGCCTAGCTAACCTAAGAACAGTATTCCGACATCTTAATAAAGAATCGTTCAGGACCCTGTACACTGTGTACGTTAGGCCCATACTGGAGTATGCAGCACCAGTTTGGAACCCACATCTAGCCAAGCACGTAAAGAAGCTAGAGAAAGTGCAAAGGTTTGCAACAAGACTAGTCCCGGAGCTAAGGGGTATGTCCTACGAGGAGAGGTTAAGGGAAATCGACCTGACGACACTGGAGGACAGGAGAGATAGGGATGACATGATAACGACATATAAAATACTGAGAGGAATTGACAAGGTTGACAGAGACAGAATGTTCCAGAGATGGGACACAGCAACAAGGGGACACAGTTGGAAGTTGAAGACTCAGATGAATCACAGGGATGTTAGGAAGTATTTCTTCAGTCACAGAGTGGTCGGGAAGTGGAATAGCTTGGGAAGCGATGTAGTGGAGGCAGGTTCCATACACAGCTTTAAGAAGAGGTATGATAAAGCTCATGGCGCAGGGAGAGTGACCCAGTAGCGGCCAGTGAAGAGGCGGGGCCAGGAGCTATGTCTTGACCCCTGCAACCACAACTAGGTGAGTACAACTAGGTGAGGTGAGTACACAACTACAGACAGACACACACATACAGACACACACACACACACACACACACACACATACACACACACGCCCCGATGGCATGGTGGCTAGCGCTCTTGCTTCACGCACGGAGGGCCCGGGTTCAATTCCCGGCGGGGCCGAAACATTTCGAAGTGTTTCGTTACACACACACACACACACACATACATACAACAGGCCTAATGTCTAATCGACATGTGCCTAGGACAAAATGGTAACTAACTAACACACACACAAGACTAGACTAGTCCCGGAGCTAAGGGGTATGTCCTACGAGGAGAGGTTAAGGGAAATCGACTTGACGACACTGGAGGACAGGAGAGATAGGGAGGACATGATAACGACATATAAAATACTGAGAGGAAATAAATGGTATAAAATACCGACACAATGGAAAAATAAACACATAAGCAGTATAATGTGATCCTTTATTGACAACGTTTCGCCCACGCAGTGGGCTTTATCAAGTCAAACAGATCTACTTGGATAAAAGAAACAAGGGTATTTATAGGATTTAGTCAGGTGCAGAATTCTGGGTCAGGTGGAGAATGCTGCATGTGACAGTCTTCAAAGTAGTGTGATAGTTTAAAACCTTGGGTAACTTAAAGAACCTGCAGTGTTCCATTCTTGAGTTCTATGTGGGATAGCGATGAAGAAGTTTCTTGGCAATAGGTTCAGCTATGTTGTGGAAGCCGTTGTTCTGGTTGAAGTTGTTGGATATACAAATAAGTGATGATTCCAGGATTCTTCGGTATTGTGTGTTGTCTTCATACAAAATACTGCGGGGAATCGACAAGGTAGACAGTGACAGGATGTTCCAGAGAGGGAACACAGAAACAAGCGGACACAACTGGAAGCTGAAGACTCAGATGAGTCAAAGGGATGTTAGGAAGCATTTCTTCAGGCGGGGCCAAGAGCTGAGTATCGACCCCTGAAACCACAATTAGGTGAGTACACAAAAAAACACTCACACACGAACACATACAGACAGACACACACAAACACACTACACACACACACACACACACACACACACACACATACACACACACACACAGGAGCTATGACTCGACCCTTGCAACCACATATAGGTGAGTACAAATAGGTGAGTACACACACACACACACACACACACATACACACCTCTCCTCCAAAGCATAATATTCAGCTGGCAGCGGGAGCTGTAGTGGAATAAACCTTGTGAAGTTTAATTAAAATATTCCGACCGCAGAGGTAGATTACTTACGACACTGTAAATATTAAAACTCTTAAAATAGTCTCCTACGGCATGTTAAAAATAAAATTCAAAATTGTAATGCAAAATATAAAAATATATTATTAACTGGTAGGATTATATATATATATATATATATATATATATATATATATATATATATATATATATATATATATATATATATATATATATATATATATGTGTGTGTGTGTGTGTGTGTGTGTGTGTGTGTGTTCACTTATATGTGGTTGCATGGGTCGAGTCATAGCTCCTGGCCCCGCGTCTTCACTGGTCGATACTAATTCACTCTCTCCCTGCTCCATGAGCTTAATCATACCTCTTCTTAAAGCTATGTATGGAACTTGCTTCCACTACTTCACTCTCCAGATTATTCCACTTCCTGACAACTTTAACGCTAAAGAAATTCTTCCTAACATCCCTATGACTCATCTGGGTTTTCAACATCCGATTGTGGCCCCTTGTTCCTGTATTCCATCTCTGAAACATTCGAGCCCTGTCCACTTTGTCAATTCCTCTCAGTATTTTATACGTCGTTATCATGTCCCCTATCCTCTATCCTCTATCCTCCTATCCTCTAGTGTCACCAGGTTGAGTGCCCTTAACCTCTCCTCATAAGACATACCCCTCAGTTCCGGGACTAATCCTGTTGCAATTTTTTGCACTTTCTCCATTTTCGTGACGTGTTTGACTAGGTGTGGGTTCCATACTGGTGATGCATACTCCAGTATAGGCCGGACGTACACGGTGTACAATGTCGTGAATGACTTCTTACTCAGATGTGTAAATGTTATTCTCAGGTTTGCCAAGCGCCCATATGCTGCAGCAGTTACTTGATAGATGTGTGCCTCAAGAAACATGTTCGTTATAATGATTACCCCAAGATAGTTTTCTTTAAGTAACGTTTGCAGTCTTTGATTCCCTAACCTGTACTCCGTCTGCAGTCTTCTTTCTCCCACCAAAATCCTCATGACTTTACACTTACTGGGGTTACACTCCAGGAGCTATTTGTCGGATCAGACTTGTAGTCTGTCCAGATCTCCTTGTAATCTTAATTGATCATCGCCCGCTTGTATTTTCGTCATCAGTTTCACATCATCAGCAAACAATGCCACTTCTAAATCTATTCCTTCCATCACGTCATTCACGTATACAAGAAACAGCACCGGACCTAGAACTGACCCTTGTGGAACCCCACTCGACACATGCGCCCACTCTGACACTTCATCACATACCAATACTCATTGTTTCCTTCCTGTCAAGTATTCCCTGATCCATTGCAGTACTTTCCCTATTATTCCTGTCTGCTCCTTTAATTTTTGCACCAGTGTCTTGTGTGGTACTGTGTCAAAAGCCTTCTTGCAGTCCAAAAAGATGCAATCTACCCATCCTTCTTTCTCCTGTCTTACTTATGTTACCATATCGTAGAACTCAAGATTTGTGACACAGGATTTCCCATCTCTGAAGCCGTACTGATTGTAATGTATGAGCCCAATCTTTTCAATGTGCTCCACCACTTTTCTCCTGAAAATATTTTCCATTACTTTACATACTATACAATTCAGTGACACTGGTCTGTAGTTTAACGCTGCCTGTGTGGTAAAATTACATTGGTAGAACACTAACAATTTTTACAGGAACACATGAAACACTGTACTTATCTTTGTTGCTGGGTCAACTTTCTGCACCTGCTGCCTGAAAGTTCGTTCGACGTGACCCAGTGTGTTCTACCGCAACGTAACTGTTAGGGACACGCAAGTATAAAGTGAGTATGTGAATAATTGCCCCTGAGGAGCGTATATAAATATACATTCAGTAACTGAATACTGAATAATGCTGTACTAACGTGGTTGGCCTAAATAGCCCTCACCTCACTGCCGACTATAGGCAGATTTGAACCTCTTGTGACACAAGAACTGCGCAGTCCCTTGCATGACAAGTAAATCAAACTTACCTCGCTCTTTGTAACGTGAGCTTAGGTGTTGTAGGCACCTTCTCGATTGAAGAAGTGTCGCTGAGGCATGTCACACGTCCTAGTCTGGAACTTTGTTACACTCGCAATGTCACTATGTTCTTCAATATTTGTCTATTCACAGTAATGTCACTACAAGAAGCTGCGCACACTTCTTTGTAATATACCGTTAATGTGGATTGTCTTTTATGCACAAAAACGTACGGAACATAGTTCTTATCCGTTATCCGGGCGTTAATGTTCCCTCTGGCAGCATGTAAAACAATCTAATCCCCGCTGCCCCTTTCTCGCCCAGCGTCCTGCGTGTCATCTCGACACACAAAAGAAGTGTCAATCAAGCATGTTTATCTTGCTTGACAAACTTCTACAGGAAGCAATGCAGAATGTTTGATTTCTTGCTGTCTGGGCTTAGACGACTGTGTATGCTATCTTTTCCTGATTAAAGTCACAAACTGGACATGTTCATATCTGCTTTGTCAGCACTGCCGCCATCAGCGCTCTTCAGGTGCCTCGCTGCCCCACACAAACTTCCAGTAAACAACTCGCACATTTAAATTTAAATTGTAAATTATCTGACCTTATCAGCTTTTTTAGACTGTGGAAACCTCGCTATACTCTTGTAGGTATGTTCACTGACTATTATAGTGCACAATGACAGCTGAATGCTGTGAGCACCGTTAATGAATACGTCCTCGTGTGTGTAAATGTGTGTGTGTGCTTGTTTGTACTGCGGACGTGAATACACACTCGTTTATGTGTGTATGTGTATTTATGTGTGTGCGTGTGTGAACATGTGTGTGCGTGTGCATATGGGAACAGAGTACCAACACTGTCCTCCCACGCATGCGCCTGCCACTATAACCGTGCCATTACTAAACCCACATCCTTTCTATTCCATAACAAATGCTATATACTCTGTCTGACAATCAGTTCTATAGGGGTGAGTGGACTCTTAACTTGCTGTGACGCAAAAAAAGCCTGATGCTGTTTACCCGACATTGCTACCACAAAAAGGTGAAATACTTTATAACATCTGGCAGAGAAGTAATAATCGTCTCTAAACCTCTTCCTCCTGAGCGGCGTCGTACTGCACTGATCTTCACAAAATCCTTGTCTATTTAATCACCCACAATTACATAACTCGTATATGTATATGTTCTACATGTCCCTCTTAATGTTTTCAGTTTCCCTGATGACTATTTACACTTCTTTCCTTATTTTATGACACACAACCTGTCTATCCACAAGCAGCACCTCAGATGCCTGGGAGTACTGTCATTCTCCCAATATTTGTTTTTTTGTATGTTTTGTTTATATTTTTGATTCGCTGTGTTCTCACTCACAATCTAACCTGTCTTTGCACTTGTCTCTCTGGCTTAAGGTCGTCACTTATCCTGATGTTATTTGTATGATTATGAACACTTAGGTATTTGGACTTTCGCGCATGGCAGTGGGGAAGAACAGACAAACTGTCGGAGCCTCATAAGGGGAAAGGGAAGAGTTAGATGCAACATGAACATATAAAGGGTTCAACTGAAGATAAGACGAGCGAATGTAGACGAAGAGAAAAGTGTCGGAGTAAACTGGGGCGACCAACAAACAATGATCCTCTACTAACATCCGTTACTATCCTATATATGGAAGGACTCCAAAGGTCATGAGAGCGAACAAAATAACGGAGGCAATGAGCATCACGGCGATCGTTCAAGGATGGAATATTCGCCTTTGCATATAGATTCTCTACAGGTGAAGAGAGAAAAGCATCTAGGCATAAATGTAATCTCTGGAGATGGATGGGATCAAGGTTAGAAAGAGTTGCAGGAGAGGCCGCTGAATATACCTGGTCTCCTTAATCTAGTTTCGAATAAATTAGGGCAGAATGCAGTCGAAGGAGAGTTCAACGATCAACCTCCATGAAAGATGAGCGGTGTTTTTAAGGAGGTTCAGCCGGTTATGACAAGTTGCCTTCAAGGAGGTAATGGGAGGTTTCCAGGATAACCGACGGTCAAACAGAAGGCCGAGAAGCCTGACAGTTTCACGGTGTGGGATACGTGATCCACACAGGTACAATAGATTATCAGGGGCGATAGAACGTCTAGTGAAAGTAATTTGGTCAAAAATAGAAAGGAAATAAATGTTATAAATGGGGCATATTGCTTTGTGAGCTAACCTGAATTAAATTTATGTAGGCCTATCTTTTCCTTAATCTTGTTCTTATATGCAGTTGATTTACTCACAACCTTCAGTTCATAATCTTTTTCAGCCTATTTCATCCATTTTTTTTTACTTACCTCTTAAAAATTATTATGGATCCCATCACATATTGGATTACTCCTGCATAATAAAGTTGATAGTTTAGTCAAAAAAATACTTTGGTGTGTCTGTGTGTAACATTATAAATAATATTAGGAGAAAAGTAAATAATGAAATTTAATTTTATAGTAAAGCAGTTAGAAACCTGAGTAGAACTTTAACCCACTATCATTACATGAAAGTAGATAAGTACCTTTATGGAGTAACTTGCACTATGAATAGACTGATTGAAGTTGTAGTAGCCAGGCTTGGTTACCAGTACTTCTGGCAGTTTGGTAGACATAGATAATGATCTAACCAAATGCAAAGTATGTGGCCAACCCTATGGTCACTATCTTGAACACTATGTGCTTTATTGTTGACTTAGATGAATGGTTCAGAGAACCGACAAGTAATAAATTAGACACATATTCAACACTTGGGTATCTTTATTGAGGAAACGTTTCGCCACACAGAGGCTTCATCAGTCCAATACAAAGTAGAAAGGTGTAAGGAGAGGAGGAGTTTGAGGTAATCAGTCCCTCGGCCTGGAGTCGATGTGTTCATTCCATCAATCTTGTAGGAAGTACAGCACAGGGCCGTAGAGGTTGCTTATATGCTGTAGTCAGGTGAGGCGAAGCAGGAGGAGTCGGGGTCATAGTGGTACCATCCACTAGTCGAAGTAGGTCTTCGTCCAAAGGTTGAACAAGTGTTGTTGACTTAATGAGGAATATAGATATAGACAGTATAATAACCTATTAACGAAATTAAGATATCAGACATTTAGATTTAGATTTAGATTTCCTAAATCTGTTTGTAACAAGTGAACTGTAGATATGAATCTATATGTACTCTTTTCAACCAATTTGGTGCCTAGTTCCTATGTAGGCCTTTTGTTTATTCGTATGCTTTTGCGCTACCATCAACAGGATGGATATGGGGTGCACAATAAACTATCCTCTTCGGTGGCAAACTATAATCTTGTAACTTGAATATATTACTCCACAAGGTAACACTCCAATATTTTTATTTGTTTAAAAATGCCTCGCTTTTAACCTAAAAGTTGTTTGAATCTATTATTCATCTAAATTCTCTATACGGAATATATGTGTAATTGGCAACCATCATTCCCATAAATAACACAAAAAGGCACAATACTGTGATTGGAACAATACACAAATAACCCGCATATAGAAGAGAGGAGCTTATGACGACGTTTCGGTCCAACTTGGACCATTTACAAAGTCACACTAACAAAACGAAGAGAGAGAGGGGTAACAGTGGTAATAGTAGTAGTAGTGGAGTCAGTCAAATACTGAGAAAGAGGAGCACTGCAAGGGAGCTAGTGGCCCACATACGGTAGGGGCAAGAGTACAGAGGGGAAAAAGATTAATAAACCACAGAAACAAAGCAAAAAAAGAAAACACAGAGGAGAAAGAAGAAAGAGGAAAGGGGAAGAGGGAGAAGGGAAAAAAGAATAAGGTTAAGTCACGGGTGTTCTGAAGTTTGGAGCATTTAGCAATGTAATGGGAAAGGAAAGGATGAACAGAGACAAAGCCAGGACTCAGATTTATACAAGGAAAGTTGTGTATAAGGGAGGATTCAAGAAGACGGTGACTGTGAAAGTTGGTCGTAAGCTCCTCTCTTCTATATGCGGGTTATTTGTGTATCACTGCCATCTATCATGTCTCCATCACTCATCCCAACAAAGTATGCTACAAGGAAATCAGGAACCTTAACTTTATTTTCGTTATTTGGGTAGTTTCATGAAAGATTGAATCCAAGTGATTTGTGGTCACTTCCTACAAGCCCTTCATAAAATTCAGAGCTTTGTTTGCCTGTACCAGACCCAAGAAATTACTTCCTCTTGTTGGTTTTGTCGTACATTCTTGTGAAAAACTATCCCAAACAACTTCTTCAAAGTCATTGTTCTCTTGTTTTCCTTTGAGTCTGTTCCAGTCACTTTGGAAAAAGTTGAAAATTTCTCGTGAGAACAATATTTTGCTACCAAGACACCTTAGCATTTTCATCTTAAAGCATTATACCTGGATCACTTTCTAGATTTGAATGCATTGTCGATAATACCTAAAATTAGTTTTCCACGTCCCTCAATAAACTGCAGCTATATAGTTTCCGTTAGTGGTCCTTCTGCATTTATATACAACAGTCAACCATATTTTGTGCGAGCTTCATTACAATAACAGTGAGTTATACGTGAAAACACGATATATGAAGTAAAATATTTAGGGGGAAAAATAAGTTACGTTCCAACACACCCGGAAAAGGCAAACAACTCTTCCTGGTAACATACAATTCAGCTAGAAAAATAAACTATGTATTGTACAAACAAACTAATAGACAAGCAGATGTTGTAGGCACATTAAAGCATGTTATTACAGTGTATTACAGGGTTACTTAACATAACGTAACATAACACAGTCAAGCAACGTGAATACACTTATCTTTAATTCTTGTTGTTGCTTAAGTAGCTAGACGGTGAAGTGGATGGCTGGGGTTCGTGTGATGAAGTGGAAGGCTAGAATTTGCTGGATGTTCAGGGGCCCGCAAAAAAAAAATCTATACACTAAATTTTGGTGTATACATTTCACTAGCATTTACGCCATAGGAAAAGTGGGCGAAGCTTGTGATGACTTAGTGTCTTGCTCCAACATTCCCCACAACGCCACGCTTCAGTGCTCTGCCAGAGCTCAGTGAGGAATAAGGTCTGCTACGTTGTTACTCATTGTCCATTTTTGTCACTCGACCACAAACTTTGCCATGCTATATCTCCGCTCCAACTAACTTTCAATTGCAGAGAAGACCCGTGCACTCACCTTATTAGAGCAAGACATGTCTATGATACGCGTAGCCGCAGACCTGAAGGTGACTAGGATGGCAATTTACAACCTCAAGAAAGAAGCTGTCTCACTGCCACCTGGCACCATACCACCTACGCAGGTGAGGTCTGGGGCCCCCAAAAAGACTTCTCTTCGCACAGACAAGATCCTGAAGAGGGAAGTGTTATCAGATCCTGCCATAACAGCCGCAAACCTCAAGAAAAAGTATCCTGCACTCTGAAAGACGTCGCAGTGTGAACCATTCAGCACTGACTGCAAAAGGACCTGAAAATGCCTGATCGACCTGCCGCCAAGAAACCCATCCTAACTGAAGCTATGAAGAAGAAACGGCTTCAGTTCAGCAAGAAGTACAAGGATTGGACCTCAGACCAGTACCATAAGGCGATGTTCAGCGATGACATTACCTTCAGGCACGTCAGGAGCGGCTCCAAGACCGTCCGTCGTCCCAGTGGTGTGTCCCGTTATGACCCGCGGTACGCCGTGAAGACAGTGAAGCACCCAGACAGTGTTATGGTCTCGGGTGCTTTTAGTGGTTATAAGGGCAGGGTGAACTATACTTCCTTCCTAAGAACATTACCCTGCCCTAAAACCTATCGAGAATGCAAAGCATGTGATGAAAAATGAGATTGCAAAAGCTCGACCCACCAACATCACAGACCTGAAGGAGTCACTGAAGGAGCTTTGGATCAACATGGACGCCTCCCTCTTCTCCATCCTCACCATTTCGATGCCCAGGCGACTTCAGCTGGTGATAAAGAACAAAGGTAACATGACCAAGTACTAGTTGGAAGCTAAACAGTGGAAATAAAATACATGTGCATACATTAAGTTGCATTTTTCGTTTTATTATCCAAAATTTTTTAAGGTACAATTTTTTTGCGACCACTGTAGTGGATAGGCTGGGGTTCATTGTTGGAGGTCGAGACAGAGCTGTTACTTATGGGAGCTCTGAAGTTATTTAACATGGCTCTGGTGTGTTTTACGCAGTAGTGCTTCAGCTGATAGTAGAGCATCAATCTTGGTTCAGCATCCGTTTAAAGGCAGCGCTTCCAGATGTGTTAGGGTTTTCTTCAACGAAAAAGTCTGCAAGTTTAGGTGAAAATGGAACTGTTTACGTAACTCATCCTTTTCAAGGCTATGACTCCCTTCACTTTAGGAATTCATCTATGCCAACATCTCCTCTATCCAGAGTCTACCTGGTGCGTGTTCCGGGGGCCAACGCCCCCGATACCAAGTACATGACCAGGTCTAGTGGTGGATCAGGTTCTGATTAACCAGGATGTTCCTTCTGGCAGTACGCAATCCAATGTACGAAGCAGAGCCCAGCTGGTCAAGTACCGATTTTAGGTATCTGGTCAGCTCCTTCTTGAAGATAGCTAGGGGTCTATTGGTAATTCTTCTTATGTATGCTGGGACGCAATTGAATAATTTTGGACCCCTTACACTTTTTTGTGTTCTTAATACACACATGGCACCTTTGCTTTTCACTGGGGGGGGAGAAGTAGCACGGTCTGTTCAGTTTTTTGCTTCCATAAGGAATGATTTCCCTGTGCAGATCAAGAACTAGTCCCTCTAGGATTTTAAAGGTGTACAGTATGATGTATATTTATTCCCTTCAATCCAAGGAGAACAGGTCAAGGGACTTCAAAAGGTGCCAGTAATTTAGGCGCTTGACTGTATTAATACGTGCAGTGAAAGTTCTCTATATATTCTCCAGATCAGAAATTTCTCCTACCTTCAAAAGGGTCATTAGTATACAACAGTATTCCAGCCTATCGAGAATCATCCTTGGCTTGGTATCCCTTGTTCTGAAGGATCTTATTATCCATCCTATCATTTTTATAACAGATGTGATACTGGCATTATTGTGATCTTTAATGGTATTATCTTTAAAAGTATTTTTAGTAGAGTCAAGACTCATAAGAATCCTACTAACCTCCAAGAAGGTTAGTAGGATACCTTGGAGGTTAGTAGGATACAGAGAGTTAAAAAAAAATATCATATTTTATCAGTTTTTAGGTTAGTTCTGATGGCTGACTTGAGAATTTTTTGTTCACTTGGTTAGTCTGGAACCAGAATTGGTTTTATAAACGAAATTCACCTAAAATGAGGGTCACAGTGGCTTCACCCCCTTCCCCCCATATTTACCTTCTCAGAAATATGTCTCATTTAACTAATTCGTCAACAACTATTGGAGCCGCCCAATATGATTGAGAATGGTATTGTAGACGAGAAATAGGATTCTATTATTATTATTATTATTATTATTATTATTATTAGTTATTATTATTATTATTATTTTTATTATTATTATTATTATTATTATTATTATTATTATTATTATTATTATTATTATTATTATTATTATTATAATAATGGGGGAGCACTAAACCCGTAGGAATATACAGCGCATTTGGGTGGGGGGATAGAAGGTATTCAGCTTAATTCAGAAAAACGGAGAACAGATCCAATTCCATAGATCAAGAGCCCCTCACCATCGTCAAGGAATCTCACTTGAAGGAACGAGAAATACTGAAAAACGTCGATTTTAGTGGAGTGTTGATGTATTCACACTGCAGAGCAACTTTAGCATAGCAAAATAATGGAAAAAAGCAAGAGTGTTTTAGTAACTGGAATGTCTAGGGTTTTTTTTGTGACTTTGATTTAAAAAAGGACATTGTTGAATTTAATTTCAAATTAACTGAAGGGTAAAAATTTGGACTATTAACACGTTATTTTTTGCATTAAAATTAGCGTTTCTTGTTATCAGTTTATAGCATTCTAGCCACGCTGGTGAAATCTGATGATTGAAATATGCCAGAAATAGGCCTAAAATTGAGTGTCTTTGGCCAAATTACCCAAGCATTTAACCCTCTGAGAAGCAATTTCTAGGTCCATGTAGGTTTCCCCTGACCTTAAAATCGATCTAAATAAATAGCCACTAATGCCGAAATCAAAGCTAAAGGCGACATAACTCACCCAATCACAGCTGCAAAGTGACATAAATAGTAGATGATGTTAATAGGAACCAAGAATTCTGGCTTTTGAGTCTTTCTGGTTGCCGAAAAACGACCTATAAGACGTTTAGATATAATGGCTGACAGTGGTAAGAGAGGCACATCCCACAATTCCCTAGTTAAGTAAAAATAAATATGTTCAAATATTTTGACATTTTATTTTAGCAACGTTTCGCTCACCAGAGCTTTGTAAGCTTGTTTCAAACAATACAGTAACACAGAATATTTATAGGTAATAAAACGAGGTCAGAAATTATTAGCAATGAAGATCGCTAACTGGTTTATGTTAATTTTTGTAGTAGTAGTAGTAGTTGTTGTTGTTGTTGTAGTATAGTAGTAGCACTAATAGATGTAGTAGTAAGTATTATGGAGGGACTCGCTATGGCTCCATCGGAAGTGAGAGCTCCCCCCCACCCAAAAAAAAATCGAAAATATTTTTGAAAATACAGGATTTTTTTTTTAAATATTTTGTTCGAAATTGGGACATATCATGTCATGGCGGGCACCCCTCCCTGATCATGGTATGGTGCATGTCTTCCAGATTCTGCTATGGTGTTGCTCCAAATCCTCGGATCAAGACTGTGTCAGAAAGATCCCTATTCAGACCTCCTCATGCTCATAGCTACTCATACTCAGAGTGCTGTAGCTCTATTTCCTCGTATCAAGATTCCCCTCCTCGATTTGTGAAAACAGCCCCATTTCCATATGACCGCGTCAAGATTATTGTATTTTCTCAGAGTAACTGAAATATAGAGCTTAATGTCCATAGAGTTTCAGACTGTAGTGAACAATTTAGACCTTAACTGGCATGCACATAAAGGTCAATTTAAGAAGTGTTGCACTCCTCGATTACCAAAGGTAAGCACCTTGACCCCTTATGAGGTGTATCTCTTGGGTTCCTTAGTATAACAAAAGTTAAATAAACCTACAGCTCCTGGGTTTCACATTTTAGAGGTATAATGTGGATTAGCATGATTACCTGACCTGATGTGCATTTAGATATGGTATCTAGAACATGTCATTAGGCAATTACTCCGATTGATCCATCAATTCAAGAACATTCACACTATTTTCATTCACTTCTTCACATGGATATGTATTTGTTCGTTAAATAAAAATCACCATATTTCTTATAAATATATCTAAAGGCTGAGGGACTGATTACCATAAACACCTGATCTTCACCATTCTTTTTTATTTAGGACTGATGAAGCCAGTCCGTGGCGAAACGTTTCATCAATAAAGATACCAAAGTGTCGCACATGTGTCTAATTCATTAACTTGTTGGTTCTCTCAACCAACTTTTTATCCATTTCTCTCACCATCCTAATCCCCACACGAATAACATCTACCTCCTGGACCACCAGTGCTCCTACTCCTAGGATCAAGAATACATCCAAGTTCCAATTCCTATAATCAAGACTCTAAACCCACCCTCTGACTAATTCATAACCACCCTAACTCCATTTCCTTGATTAAAGAACACCATCATCTCCTCTACCCCTCTTCAGACTACATTTATTTACTAATAGACATTTAATAAGATTCACAGTGACAGTGTCTGGTTCATTTCTTAACATTTTAATGCGTACCAAGTACAGTGTTAATCTCAATAATCCTATCACTTATACTAGAGTGGAGTATCTCTTGAACAACAACTATTACTCGTGACCAACATGTAGTACCTCATGAACATGTAGTACCTTGTGAACATGTAGTACCTCATGAACATGTAGTACCTCATGAACAACAACTAGTACCTCATGAACAATATGTAGTACCTCATGAACAACAACTAGTACCTCATGAACAACATGTAGTACCTCATGAACAACATGTAGTACCTCATGAACAACAACTAGTACCTCATGAACAACATGTAATACCTCATGAACAACAACTAGTACCTCATGAACAACATGTAGTACCTCATGAACAACATGTAGTACCTCATGAACAACAACTAGTACCTCATGAGCAACATGTAGTACCTCATGAACAACATGTATATAACATGTGATAAATTATTACTACCAATGAGGCGAGAAATTTCTTCTTAAGCAGTTGAGAGGGGTGGCAGGTATGTGATATTAAATGAACACATCTTCCATGGAGAGGTGAAATGCTCTTGTTGTCTACTGTGATGCAGTTCGTGCAAGTTATGAAACTTAATATAACTGCATATTTTAACAACCCATTTAGATCTATGTGTATTTACTTTTAGGCATTTAGTAAGATTCATAGTGACAGTGTCTGGTTTATTTCCTAACATTCTAATACCAAGTACAGTGTTAATCTCAATAATCCTGTAGCTGATACTAGTAATACCAAGCTCCATCCTCATTAAGAACCTTGGTAGATTTGGGACAGCCAAGAATAATTCTGAGAGCTTCATTTTGCATTAACTCCAAGGATAAGGGAGAACATTTCCTAGCTAATATCAACATGGGCGCAGCATAATCAGTTAAGGACGTAACATAGGCTGTGTACATCATTCTCACAATTTTCACATTTGTACCATAACTGGGCTTGTATCCAGCAGCTTGCATCAATGAATGGATCCCTCTCCTCATTCATTAATTTTTTCTTATACCTTGCTGAGGGATTGTTTCAACCAACGCACAGGTATACAAAGAACTGAGATGTAGGTATAGAATAAGAGTACCCAAATTCCTTTTTGGTCACATCATATGATTCGTGAGGATGTATTGTGTCTAGCTCAACCTTCAGAGTGTAACAAGAAAATATCCCAACCGAATGATGTATGTAATAATATACATAAATTTTGAGTGTTATTCCAAGTGGAGGAGGAATTTTTTCACAGTAACGCATCACAAGACATCACTGCTTGAAAAAAAAACATTTGCTAAAGAAATGGATTAAAAAAATCATCAAATGTTAAATGTTTTACTACAAAACCTTCCGATGTTTCGCCTCTCCTGAAGTACAGGTTTCTTCTCTAGATCTTTTCCTCGACTAATATTCAACTGGATATGCGTTTGGCGTCGGCAAATATCATTACCTGTTAAAAAGATGTTATTTACAAATTCTTCATCGCATGTCCTCCGAGTTAACTCTTCTCTCTCTCTCTCTCTCTCTCTCTCTCTCTCTCTCTCTCTCTCTCTCTCTCTCTCTCTCTCTCTCTCTCTCTCTCTCTCTCTCTCTCTCTCTCTCTCTCTCTCTCTCTCTCTCTCTCTCTCTCTCTCTCTCTCTCTCTCTCTCTCTCTAACAGAGTTACACTACAAGTTACAACGAGTAATTCCAAATGAAACTTAAGTGTAAGTTTCTGAGAAATTACAAGTTACACCACTAACAAAATACAGGATATCCCAAACCATGGAAGTTAAGTTCAAGTTTCTGAGTAATTTCAAGTTACTAACAGTACTAAAAAAATGCAAGTTATCACAAACCATGAAAGTTAAGTTCAGGTATCTACAAGTTATCTCTAATAAATCACAAGTTACTCACACATTGGACTCCATGTCTTCAATGAATTTGATTAATATCTGTGAAAAATGTACTCCAAACTAATTTAGTGTCTTGTGTGTTGTACCAACTATGCAAAATTCACAGATTTTATTGTCCAATTAATAAATTTCTGGCAACGTTCTCAGGTATATTGTTTTTCCAAAATATAATACACGAGATCATCAAGCTATTCCATCTCCATTTCTTCGATGGCGTCTGTGACATTTTCATTTTCTAAACATATTTTAACCTGCTGGTAACCTTGCTAGGTCAATGTTTCTCCATCTTTTCTCAAATGTCGTTTCACGACACTGAAAAATTCCAACCAATTGAGATAATTCACAATTCGCATATAACAACAAAATCACCTAGTTTTCCCATATTTCTCATACACACTCATGTATGCAGAACTCTCCCAACATTTACAAACATTTACCAAGTACTATTTCCATTACAAACGAATAAAAATTTATACTAGGATCGACCTTTTCCAAACTCGTTTTCATAATTACCTTTTTTTTTTTTTTGGTATAATAAAACTTAGGGGTAAGTCACTACTCCGTTCACATTCTCATTCCAACAAATTTTCCAACATTTCATGACTTTATTGTTCGGCCATTTCTCGTACCTTGTCTACAGTGTCTTCTTTTGAGAGAACACGTCATACCACATGTTCATGTTTTTTCCCCTCTCTTCATCGAATATATCATTTCAAAAACCCACACTAGGAAGATTTCCCACCTCAGGATTTATGTATAAATCTCTCATAACAGGGTTTTCGACAGCTGCCTCAATGCCAACAAAAACACTTTAACTTAACCTCCATCATTTTAACCAAAATTTATATGGTTTCCGCAGTCCCTCATGCCATTCTCGAATAACATTTTGAATATTACAAAACAAAATCTGCTTGTCTTCATAGTATATTCCCTCATGAGATTATTCTAATACTAATATGACTCTTACTAAACATGAATACTAAGAAAACGATTTATAGTAAAAGAGTTTCTAGGGGAGAGGTTTTTGGCAGCATTCTACCTGTACAAACTTGCTTCTTAGTTGTGACGTCACAACATCCTGTCATATCTAGCCACGTTTTCACCCATTTTCTATAATCGACACTTAAATATCAGTTTTGTATTGAAAACATTTAAAATACTTTTCTTACCTTAACTAAATAAGAGTTGTGTTTTCATATAAGATTATCCTTCATGCGTTTCTAGGAGTGTGACTTCTACCATCGATAAAGTATTAATATGTCATAATATTTTTAAATAAGTATTGGTTGCATTCTACTGGGCCCAACAGACTTACTATGATATGATATATCTCCTTCACTTTGTTCATCTATCATGCACGTTACCACTTTTGCAAATTTGTTCTTGCTAAGTGTACCTCCTGCACATAGCACTTGACATATTACAGCTCTATATTTACTCCATTTAAGATTCTTCACCTCAACAAAGATATCCAACAATTGTTTAACTCTCCCTGTTCTTTATCCAAGGAAATGGAGTTGGATGTATAAGAGGAGAGTTGTCTTGTTTAGATATATTTATAAGAAACATTAATAAGCAGCGCCATGGTTTTTTTTCAGGTGAACAAATTAATGACATTGGTGTGAATGGTCTTGAACTGATGAATCAATCGGAGTAATAACCTAATAACACGTTCTAGGTACCATATCTAAACACACATCTGGTCAGACATTATTTTCGCCCCCATCATATCCACTCTGCCTCCTAATTTTATCTTATGTGGGTGACTAGTGACATGCTTGAAGGGTCATATCCAAACACACATACGCTCCGCCCACTATGGGTCTACCCCTAATTGGGGAATGTATGAGTTGGGGAGTGTTTATATGTTGAGTGAGTGAGTAATGGTATTTTGGTGTAATGTCTACTTACCCTAGTTTGTATGTTACCTATTCTCACACATCCGGACACACACACATATACGCCCCCACACACATATATGCCCCCACACACATATACGCCCACACACACATATACGCCCCCACACACATCCGCTCAGTCCATTAGCTTCATATATATTCCGTGTAGAGAGAGGGACAGAGTTAGAGTTTGAGAGACTGACCTGAATTTGTGGAGAGAGAGAGGGGGAGAGCTGACTGAAGAGTGAGGAGGGGGAGATTGAAGACTCCTTGAGTTTGTAGAGGAGGGAGAGGAGAGAAGAGAGAGAGAGAGAGAGAGAGAGAGAGAGAGAGAGAGAGAGAGAGAGAGAGAGAGAGAGAGAGAGAGAGAGAGAGAGATAGAGAGAGAGAGACTGTCTTGAGTTTGTTAGCGAGGGAGAGAGAGAGAGAGACTGACTTGAGTTTGTTAGCGAGGGAGAGAGAGAGAGAGACTGACTTGAGTTTGTTAGCGAGGGAGAGAGAGAGAGAGACCGACTTGAGTTTGTTAGCGAGGGAGAGAGAGAGAGAGAGACTGTCTTGAGTTTGTTAGAGAGAGAGAAAGATACAGAGTGGGAGAGACACTAAGTACATCGTTAACCTACTGACACTGTTAACCTAGCAGTAAATAGGTACCTGGGTGTTAGTTACCTTAAACTTGCTGACACTGTTCACCTAGCAGTAAGTAGGTGCCTGGGGTCTTAGTTACCTTACACCAGCTGACAAAATGGTTGGCCAAGAGCTGTAGGTTCATTTATCTTTTGTTAAATTAAGGAGCCAGAACACCCACAAGTTCTTTCTTCACCAACACCATCAAACAACACCTTCGCCAAACTGACTTGAGTTTGTGTGAGTGTGAGAGAAAGGGAGAGAGAAAGAGAGAGAGAGAGGAGAGTGAGCGTGGGAGAAAGGGAGGGACTTGTTACAAAACAAGCTTCTTTCTTCTCTAACATCTCCAAACAACTAAAACTCTTTCTCCAACATCTCCAATAAATCCTAAAACTAAAAGGTCCTCCATCACCCATGTTTTACCCAATGTTTGATAGTGCACAACTCTGAAATGGTGGACCCACAGCTGCAGCTCGCCTCATAAAGGGTCAGGAGCTGTGACACATTTTACCCCTTGGGAAAGATCCAGGAAGTGTAGCTTGTCTAATTCATAATATGTGGACTGGGCTCAGCTCTGTTGAAATAAGACACTTTGTCTAAAAAAATTGTCATGCTAGGTAATTTAATCATCCTAATCCATATCATACCTCTAAAA
This sequence comes from Cherax destructor, assembly GCA_009830355.1. Classification (NCBI taxonomy): domain Eukaryota; kingdom Metazoa; phylum Arthropoda; class Malacostraca; order Decapoda; family Parastacidae; genus Cherax; species Cherax destructor. The sequence continues at coordinate 60,699 of WNWK01001249.1, read as the reverse complement.
TGTGAAGCCCAGGAGCTGTAGGCTTATTTATGTTTTGTTATACTAAGGACCCCATGAGATATACCTCATAAGAAGTCAGGTGGTTACTTTGATAACACTTGCTACATTGACCCTTATGTGTATGCCAGTTAAGGGGGGTACTACAGGAATTATTCATATTTTTTTTGTTTTTGGTCCAATTTCAATGAAAGTTGATACTGTGATTTAACCAGCATTCTATTTTTCATAAAACCCTACCTTATCTACAAAATTGGTAAGATAGGCAATGTTCTAGTCGACATCAGATGAAAGATAAAGAGCTAGATAATCTATATTTCAATGTTTTTTGAGAGAAATGTCAATAGATTGCATTATAAAAATAATTGAAATTTGTGGTTTTTTAAGGACTTTTTTGGGAGGAAAAAATTCAATAAAAACAAAACAGAAGGACATATCTCAGATAAATGCTGAAAGTGCAATAGAACCATCATTCCTCAATAACATGTGAAAAAAATCATGAGGCTCCTTGAAGTTGGCAGAACTGCTAGAAAGCCAGTAAAGACCCAACTATTGACTGCTGCTGTCAAGGAAAATGGTTGTAGTGTAACTGGAGATAAGATATATTTTCGAATAAAGAGCAATTTGAAGTACAGATCAGTGGTAGTGAGACAAAGCAAAGGTGAACTTCTTCAGAATGAACACACTCAACAAGCGAAAGAACACCCACCTCACAAGATGTTTTGGGGTAGTTTTACTGCTAAAGGCCCTAGACGGCTTGTTATTGTTGAGGCAATCCTGGCAACTCTTATAATTTGGATAGAGACTTTCCTGATGGAGAAGGTATTTTCCAGCAGAATCTTGCTCCATGTCACACTTCCAGACAAATGCTGATATTCTTCCAAAAGAGTGGGATAAGCTTTCTAAATTGGCCTGGAAACTCTCCTTACCTCAACCCAATTGAGAATCTATGGGCAATAACCAAATGCAGGATCGCAAAAGAGGACTGTTCAATTGTGGAGAAGCTAAATGCTACTGCTATTAGGACCAGGTACCACAACGAAGAACTTGCCAAAATATGTTCAACACTGGACGATTCTATGCCAAATGCCTGCTTATAAAAGCAAAGGGTAGTCATATATCTTATTAAATCAATAATCCTTCATATTATTACCATGTCTTTTTTCAAATATATATTAATTTTACAAATAAATGTGATATTTAATCCCTGTCCCAATTAATATACACACTACTGACCAGTGTCACTGACATGTATAGCATGTAACGTTTTGGAGATTTTCAGAAGAAAGAGTGATGGAGCACCGAGAAAGGAGTGGGTTCATGTATAACAACCAGCACGTCTTCGGAGATGGAAAATCCTGTGTCATAAACCTACTGGAATTCTACGACAAGGTGACAGAAGTAAAACAAGAGAGAGAGGGGTGCGTAGATTGCATTTTCTTGGACTATAACAAGGCTTTTGAAAAAGTACTTCATGCTAGAAGAACAGGCAGGAATAACAGGAATAGCACCATAATGGATGAATACATACCTGACAGGAAGGAAAGAACGAATGATGGATCGTAACGACGTGTCGGAATGGGTGCATATAACAAGTAAGTTTCCACAAAGATCAATCTAAGGAGACAAAGGCTGCAGACCTAACTCATGGAGAGGAACCTTGGGTAGAGTATTGTGCAGAGCATATTCCCTCAGCCAAATAACTTCTGCAGCAAATATGTGTGTGGCAAATCGAAGGAAAGAATCATTCACGTCACTGTGCTCCTTTTACTTCAGGCCCATATTGGAGTATGCAGCACCAGCATGGCACCCAAACCTGGTCAAGCATATCAAGAAACTGGAGAAAGTTCAGAGGTTTGCAACAAAATTAGACCCGGAGCTAAGGAGTATGTCCTATTAGAATAGGTTAATTAAGAGAACTCAATCTGATTCGATTATAGGACAAGAGGACTGTGATGGATATGATAACAATGTACAAAATACTACGAGGAATTGACAAGGAGAATAGGGACAGAATGTTTCAGAGATGGGAAAACAGAAACACGAGGACACAGCTGCAAGTTGAAAACTCAGATGAGCCAAAGTGATGTTAGAGTTGTCAGGAAGTGGAACAATCTGCAGAGTGAAGTGACAGAGGCGGGATCAACATAAAGCTGGAACAAAAGGTTCGATAAGGCTCTTAGCCAGGAGAGCGTAGACCTAGAAGAACTCAGAGAACACATTGGTTCAGGAGCTGTGACTCGACCCTTGCATAAAGGTAAGTACATACACGCACACACACACACACACCTAGTAAAGACTGACGAAGAGGAGGAGCCAAGAGATGCGACTCGACACCCGAGAACACGTTCATACTTCTTATTAAAGCTATGTGTGGATGCTGGTAGAGGCAGGACCTAAACATATCTTTAAGAAGACTACGTTAAAGCTCTCGAAACAGGAGAGTGTGTACCCTGTGGCGATCAGCAAAGAGGCGGGGCCAGGAGCTGATGCTCGACCCCTGAAGCTACATATATGTGGGTACACTCATACAAACGCACGTTCAAACAGACAAAAAAACGGAGAGACAGATAGACACAAACATACACACACACACACAGTCAGACAGACAGACACACACACACACACACACACACACACACACACACACACACACACACGCTGCACCACGACTGGCCAACCTCCTCACTTGCATATCTTCTTTAAGCGGAACCCAGTTATCGCCAAGCGAGACTATAATAACAATATTTGTAAAATATGCCAGGCTTGCCGCCGAGGCCACACACGTCTTTTATAATGGAGGGACCAATACCTTCACACTAATATCCCAGATGGTGTGATACTAGCCCCATGTTGATGGTAGTGGTGTATGTTGATGGTGGTAGTGGTGTATGTTGATGATGGTAGTGGTGCATGTTGATGATGGTAGTGGTGCATGTTGATGATGGTAGTAGTGCATGTTGATGATGGTAGTGTTGCATGTTGATGATTGTAGTGGTACATGTTGATGATGGTAGTGGTGCATGTTGATGATGGTAGTAAAGCATGTTGATGATGGTAGAGGTGCATGTTGATGATGGTAGTGGTGCATGTTGATGATGGTAGTGGTGCATGTTGATGATGGTAGTGGTGCATGTTGATGATGGTAGTGTTGCATGTTGATGATTGTAGTGGTACATGTTGATGATGGTAGTGTTGCATGTTGATGATGGTAGTGGTACATGTTGATGATGGTAGTGTTGCATGTTGATGATGGTAGTGGTGCATGTTGATGATGGTAGTAGTGCATGTTGATGATTGTAGTGGTACATGTTGATGATGGTAGTGTTGCATGTTGATGATTGTAGTGGTACATGTTGATGATGGTAGTGGTGCATGTTGATGATGGTAGTGGTGCATGTTGATGATGGTAGTAGTGCATGTTGATGATTGTAGTAGGTCATGTTGATGATGGTAGTGTGCATGTTGATGATGGTAGTGGTGCATGTTGATGATGGTAGTAGTGCATGTTGATGATGGTAGTGGTCATGTTGATGATGGTAGTGGTGCATGTTGATGATGGTAGTGGTGCATGTTGATGATGGTAGTGGTGCATGTTGATGATGGTAGTGGTGTATGTTGAGGATGGTAGTGGTGCATGTTGATGATGGTACTGGTGCATGTTGATGATGGTAGTGTTGCATGTTGATGATGGTAGTGTTGCATGTTGATGGTGGTAGTAGTGCATGTTGATGATGGTAGTAGTGCATGTTGATGATGGTAGTGGTGCATGTTGATGATGGTAGTGGTGCATGTTGATGATGGTAGTGGTGCATGTTGATGATGGTAGTGGTGCATGTTGAGGATGGTAGTGGTGCATGTTGATGATGGTAGTGGTGCATGTTGATGATGGTAGTGGTGCATGTTGATGATGGTAGTGGTGCATGTTGATGATGGTAGTAGTGCATGTTGATGACGGTAGTAGAGAATGTTGATGATTGTAGTTGTGCATGTTGATGATTGTAGTGGTACATGTTGATGATGGTATTGGTGCATGTTGATGATATTGCTGCATGCTGATGATGGTAATGTTGCATGTTGACGATAGTGCCTGCATGATAATGATGGAAATGTTGCATATGGATGATGGTGCTTTCGTGTTAATTATGGTGTGCCTCCTTGCTGAAGATTCCGCCTGCATATTGATGATACTGGTGCCTGCATTATGATATTTATGTTGGATGTTAACGGTGATGGTGCGTGAATTTGAATGATAATGTGTTGTTTGTTACTGTCCATGTTGCTTGCATGTTGAAAATCATAATTCAGTTCACACACAACCCGCACATATAAAAGAGAGGAGCTAACACACTAACACACAGAGACAGTGGAAGGGTATTTATAGGCAGTGTTAGTGTGTTAGTGTGACTTTGTAAATGGTCCAAGTCGGACCGAAACGTCGTCGTAAGCTCCTCTCTTTTATATGTGCGGGTTGTGTGTGTATTGTTCCAGTCACGGTATTGTGCCTTTTTTGTTATTCATAATTCAGTTACTTGTTGATTTAAATGATGTCTATATGTTAATGGTAATGATGTTGCATGTTTATTACATGATGTATGTATGTTGATGATGCTGTGGTTGCATACTGATTGTTGTGGTGGCTGCATGAACGTTATGGTAGTGGGAGCATATTCATGTCGTGTTATGTTGAAGTTTTTTATGGTGCCTATATGTTGGAGATATTGTTGCCAGCGTGTTGGAGATATTGGTGCCAGCATGTTGGAGATATTGGCGCCAGCATGTTGGAGATATTGCTGCCTGCATGTTGGAGACATTGGTGCCAGCATGTTGGAGATATTTCTGCCTGCATGTTGGAGATATTGCTGCCTGCATGTTGGAGACATTGGTGCCAGCATGTTGGAGATATTGCTGCCTGCATGTTGGAGATATTGCTGCCTGCATGTTGGAGACATTGGTGCCAGCATGTTGGAGATATTGTTGCCAGCGTGTTGGAGATATTGTTGCCTGCATGTTGGAGATATTGTTGTCAGCGTGTTGGAGATATTGCTGCCTGCATGTTGGAGATATTGCTGCCAGCATGTTGGAGATATTTCTGCCTGCATGTTGGAGATATTGCTGCCTGCATGTTGGAGACATTGGTGCCAGCATGTTGGAGATATTTCTGCCTGCATGTTGGAGATATTGCTGCCTGCATGTTGGAGACATTGGTGCCAGCATGTTGGAGATATTGCTGCCTGCATGTTGGAGATATTGCTGCCTGCATGTTGGAGACATTGGTGCCAGCATGTTGGAGATATTGTTGCCAGCGTGTTGGAGATATTGTTGCCTGCATGTTGGAGATATTGTTGTCAGCGTGTTGGAGATATTGTTGCCTGCATGTTGGAGATATTGGTGCCAGCATGTTGGAGAAATTATTGCCAGCGTGTTGGAGATATTGTTGCCTGCATGTTGGAGATATTGCTGCCTGTATGTTGGAGATATTGTTGCCAGCGTGTTGGAGATATTGTTGCCAGCATGTTGGAGATATTGGTACCAGCATGTTGGATATATTGCTGCCTACATGTTGGAGATATTGTTGCCAGCATGTTGGAAATATTGCTGCCTGCATGTTGGAAATATTGCTGCCTGCATGTTGGAAATATTGCTGCCTGCATGTTGGAGATATTGCTGCCTGCATGTTGGAGATATTGCTGCCTGCATGTTGGAAATATTGCTGTCTGCATGTTGGAAATATTGCTGCCTGCATGTTGGAAACATTGGTGCCAGCATGTTGGAGATGTTGCTGCCTGCATGTTGGAGATATTGCTGCCTGCATGTTGGAGACATTGGTGCCAGCATGTTGGAGACATTGGTGCCAGCATGTTGGAGATATTGCTGCCAGCATGTTTGAAATATTGCTGCCTGCATGTTGGAAATATTGCTGCCTGCATGTTTTAGATATTGCTGCCTGCATGTTGGAGATATTGCTGCCTGCATGTTGGAGATATTGCTGCCTGCATGTTGGAGACATTGGTGCCAGCATGTTGGAGATATTGCTGCCTGCATGTTGGAGATATTGCTGCCTGCATGTTGGAGATATTGCTGCCTGCATGTTGGAGACATTGGTGCCAGCATGTTGGAGACATTGGTGCCAGCATGTTGGAGATATTGTTGCCTGCACGTTGGAGATATTGCTGCCTACATGTTGGAGATATTGCTGCCTGCATGTTGGAGACATTGGTGTCAGCATGTTGGAGACATTGGTGCCAGCATGTTGGAGATATTGCTGCCAGCATGTTGGAGATATTGCTGCCTGCATGTTGGAGATATTGCTGCCTGCATGTTGGAGATATTGGTGCCAGCATGTTGGAGATATTGCTGCCTGCTTGTTGGAGATATTGGTGCCAGCATGTTGGAGATATTGTTGCCAGCGTGTTGGAGATATTGTTGCCAGCGTGTTGCAGATATTGCTGCCAGCATGTTGGAGATATTGCTGCCTGCATGTTGGAGACATTGGTGCCAGCATGTTGGAGATATTGGTGCCAGCATGTTGGAGACATTGGTGCCAGCATGTTGGAGATATTGGTGCCAGCATGTGAAGGTTGTTGTAACTCAGTCGTGGTTCAATCTTGAAGCCAAGATGAATCAAGGCTGGCTCCTCCTTAGGAAAATTATAAGAATCGCGCACTCAGCAAAGATAGGTGTTTTACCGTGATCCAAGGACATTTCGAGTCCTCGGCTAGTCGCAGTGTTGTTATTGATTAAATACCACTCGTTCTGCTCTTGTAACTACAAACACGTAATCATAATCACAACCAATTACCACATGGGAAACTAATTAAGATTATGCAGAAAAGTGAAGAACAGGAATGACTACAAATGGATTTGGACAAGCTGCAGAATTTGTCTGACTAGTAAGTGGCTGTTAGAATTTAATCCGAGCAAAGTTATGAAAATCGAGGAAGGCATAGAAGACCGGGAACAGGGTATAGGCTTAGGGGACAAAGTCTGCAAAGTTTCCTTAATGAGAACACCGGAGTGAGCACAATCCCAAGAATCTCGCCTGAAACACCCATCAGCAAAAATAACCGCTGCAGCGAACACAAAGCTGGCAAATTTAAGGGTAGCATTCAGAAACTTCAACAAGGAGACATTCACAACACTATACACGTCATATGTCATGCTAATCTTGTAGTACGCAACCCCAGTGTGGAATCTGATGAAAAAATGCAAAGATTTGGCTGAAACTAGACCCAGAGCTGAGGTGTATAAACTATGGAGGAAAGGCTGGAGGACCTAAACTTAATGACACTGGAAAACAAAAGAATCAGGGGTGACATGATTACGACGTACAAAATACTGAGAGGAAGTGATAGAGTGAACATGGCGAGCCTGTTTGAGACACGGAGGTTAGCACACTAGTCACAGGGATGTTAGGAAACACTTCTTTAGCCTCAGTGAGGTCAGTAAGTGGAATGACCATGACGGCAACATGCAGAGGCGAGATTCATACTTAAGGATGAGTATGATGAGACAAGGACCCCAATGGATTATTATAATCAAGTGGGAAGCGCTAAACTCGTAGCATTATACAGCGCCTGTGGGGGCATGTGGAAGGTATTCAGGCTTAATTCAGGGAACTGGAGCATAGATCCAATTTCCTAGTTCAGGAGCCCCTCACCAGCGTCAAGGAAACTTCCTTGAGGGGGGACCCCAATGGAAATAAGTCACTTTGTCTGACTTTTTGGGCTATTCTAGACAATTTACACGTACGTTACTATGAATGATAATTGTGCATACCGTATTTTCCATCATATAAGACGCACAAGTGTCGGCTGCTTGCTGACACGATGCTTCCCAGAAGTTGTAACGTAACGTTGGTAAACGTTACCTACAACTGCTAGGAAATATGGATCCCAGATTATATGGCTGGGAAATATGGATCCCAGGATATAACCTGGGATGCATATTTCGTTGTCAAAATGATCCTTTATGTGGGTCTCTGTGAAAGCTGCAAACATTGCATTTGACTCCGTGAGCAGTTCCTTGATGTAAGGAATTTTGTTGTTTGTTGACGGCTTTAGACCCTGTATGTTTGCAAAAGACAAATGTCATTATATTGATGGAATTTAAGGAGTTTATTTGCTGGCTCTAATATCTATTGTTCTGGAGTGGCGGCCAATGACTGTGCCTCTGCTCCAGAAGTGTTTTCAGTTGGTGTAAGATTATTGCCATTTCTTGCCAGTCTTTTATCCCTCCTGGACCTAAAAAACCTCCCTGGAGAGGTTATGGCTCCCCTTTTTTGTTTCCCATAGACTGGCTGGTCTGTGTCTTCTGGTCCCCTTTAGATGATGTGGCTGGCAGTATACGTTTTAGCATTTTCTTTCAGGAAGTGAGGAGTGACACATCTACACTACACAACCCTCCAAATCTACACTACACAACCCTCCACATCTTCACTACACAACCCTCCAAATCTACACTACACAACCCTCCAAATCTACACTACACAACCCTCCACATCTATACTACACAACCATCCACATCTACACTACACAACCATCCACATCTTCACTACACAACCCTCCACATCTACACTACACAACCCTCCACATCTTCACTACACAACCTCCACATCTTCACTACACAACCCTCCACATCTACACTACACAACCCTCACATCTCACTACACAACCCTCCACATCTTCACTACACAACCCTCCACATCTCACTACACAACCCTCGACATCTTCTACTACACAACCTACACACATCTACAAAACTTGCACATCCACATAACAACCCACATCTTCACTACACACCTCCACATCTACACTACACAACCCTCCACATCTCACTACACAACCCTCACATCTATCACTGACAACCCTCCACATTACCTACACTCATCTCACAACAACCTCCACATTTCACTACACAACCACTCCACATCTACACTACACAATCCTGCACATCTTACACTACACAACCCTGCACATCTTCACTACACAATCCTCCACATCTTACACTACACAACCCTCCACATCTCACTACACAACCCTCGCACATCTACACTACACAATCCTGCACATCTTCACTACAAACCTCCACATCTCACTACACAACCTCCACATCTACACTCACAACCCTCCACATCTTCACTACACAACCCTCACATCTACACTACCAACCCTCCACATCTTCACTACACAACCCTCCACATCTACACTACACAACCCTCCACATCTACACTACACAACCCTCCACATCTACACTACACAACCCTCCACATCTTCACTACACAACCTCCACATCTCACTACACAACCTCCACATCTCACTACACAACCTCCACATCTTCACTACACAACCCTCCACATCTACACTACACAACCCTCCACATCTTCACTACACAACCCTCCACATCTACACTACACAACCCTCCACATCTACACTCACAACCTCCACATCTACACTACACAACCCTCCACATCTACACTACACAACCCTCCACATCTCACTACACAACCCTCCACATCTACACTACACAACCCTCCACATCTACACTACACAACCCTCACATCTTCACTACACAACCCTCCACATCTACACTACACAACCTCCACATCTACACTACACAACCTCCACATCTTCACTACACAACCCTCCACATCTACACTACACAACCCTCCACATCTCACTACACAACCCTCCACATCTTCACTACACAACCTCCACATCTACACTACACAACCTCCACATCTACACTACACAACCCTCCACATCTCACTACACAACCCTCCACATCTAACTACACAACCCTCCACATCTACACTACACAACCTCCACATCTCACTACACAACCTCCACATCTTCACTACACAACCTCCACATCTACACTACACAACCCTCCACATCTCACTACACAACCTCCACATCTCACTACACAACCTCCAATCTACACTACACAACCTCACATCTCACTACACAACCTCCAATCTCACTACACAACCCTCCACATCTACACTACACAACCTCCACATCTTCACTACACAACCCTCCACATCTTCACTACACAACCCTCCACATCTCACTACACAACCCTCCACATCTCACTACACAACCCTCCACATCTACACTACACAACCCTCCACATCTACACTACACAACCTCCACATCTCACTACACAACCTCCACATCTACACTACACAACCCTCCACATCTTCACTACACAACCTCCACATCTACACTACACAACCCTCCACATCTACACTACACAACCCTCCACATCTACACTACACAACCCTCCACATCTTCACTACACAACCCTCCACATCTTCACTACACAACCATCCACATCTTCACTACACAACCCTCCACATCTTCACTACACAATCCTCCACATCTTCACTACACAACCCTCCACATCTACACTACACAACCCTCCACATCTACACTACACAACCCTCCACATCTACACTACACAACCCTCCACATCTTCACTACACAACCCTCCACATCTACACTACACAACCCTCCACATCTACACTACACAACCCTCCACATCTACACTACACAACCCTCCACATCTACACTACACAACCCTCCACATCTTCACTACACAACCCTCCACATCTACACTACACAACCCTCCACATCTACACTACACAACCCTCCACATCTACACTACACAACCCTCCACATCTACACTACACAACCCTCCACATCTTCACTACACAACCCTCCACATCTCTACTATCTACTACACAACCCTCCACATCTCACTACACAACCCTCCACATCTACACTACACAACCCTCCACATCTACACTACACAACCCTCCACATCTACACTACACAACCCTCCACATCTTCACTACACAACCCTCCACATCTACACTACACAACCCTCCACATCTACACTACACAACCCTCCACATCTACACTACACAACCCTCCACATCTTCACTACACAACCCTCCACATCTACACTACACAACCCTCCACATCTACACTACACAACCCTGCACATCTACACTACACAACCCTCGACATCTACACTACACAACCCTCCACATCTACACTACACAACCCACCACATCTACACTACACAACCCTCCACATCTACACTACACAACCCGCACATCTACACTACACAACCCACCACATCTACACTACACAACCCTCCACATCTACACTACACAACCCTCCACATCACTTAACATCTTTTAACACTATTACTATCACCTACCACTTCCTGCAGATGGGTATAATAACAAAAAAGTAAAAGTTAATTGAGCAGTGTTCACAATGGAAATGTAAATAATATGTCAAGTGATAAATTGACCATGACTTTAATGGCGCATATTCATTAATAAGTACGTCACGGACTTTATATAAAACAATACTACGTTTTTTTCAGTTTGCTTATGTGAAATACAGTGATTGCATCACTATATTACTGTTAGAGAATTATGTATAACATGTAAGAGTTTTCTTTATTAATTTTGTTCTGTGAAATAAAAAGATTCTAAGTTCACTATTATACATTATCTTGTATATTTAGTTGAGGTGAAGGTAAAAGCATGTATATTTCTTAAGTTTAAAAAAAAATGGCTTTAAAGTGCCTTATACTCGTTATTGGGGTAATTTCATTGCTCGGTGGTCTTTATTACCAGCTGTGTAAGTTAAATGACTAATTGAAAGAAACCATTTTGAATCAACACAATGAACTTGTTGACCAATGGTCTTCATTACACTATGTGGAAAATGCACTGTAATTCATACCGATGTCATTCTTTGTATCGCCTCCTGCCGATCTCCATCCCGTAGAACTGGATCCAGTCACATTCTGGAAAAATATTCCTCTGGTGGGTTCCTTCCAGATGCTTATACATCGTTATTAGCAACTGAGGTTGATAGAGTATTAAAGACTTATGATAGAAAAAAGTAATATCTTCGGCGGATGTTTGTTTACCGTCGCAGTAATCATAATCCGAATGATAATCGTCTTCCTACTAAAGTCAAAGCTTTCGAAATACAACACAGCATTGGCGGAATCTCTCGTGTGTGGATAAACAAAATTTGTAAAATGCGCTTGTATCTTAGTACTGATTCCTCAGTTTGGAGTGTGGCTTGGCGTGTGGGTGAATCTCGAGTGGGTGCTAGAAAAAAATGTGGAAACATTGCTGGCCTTGCTCAATGGTTCAGTGAATTTCGGTCTGTACCCGTAGTTGTTAGGCAGCCCTGTGACCATCAAAGTGTCTGTAGAAAAACTACTGTTCCCGTGGGGCTGGTTGTCTGTCACTGGCTCCGGCTAGAGGGTCATGGAACTCTTAATTAATTTGAGTGTCCACATGGGTCTTGGTCGCCCTATTATCCTGTAGGGATTCTTCAGCCTGATGTTGGTGGTCTACGACGTACTCCTGGGACTTTTCATGGACGAGGTTCTCGCTCTCGTCTACCGTATATTGCTGACAATATTTCAGAAAATGTTTTCATCCTACGAAGAACAAATGCTTCCCATCTCTCGAACTAACAATTTCCAAAGACCGCACAACTGCAACTTACCTACGTACGCGGCCGAGGGTGCGGCAGTTGGTGAATTAATGAGGATTAGGGCCAGTGACGCTACAGAGGACGCCTCTGATCTTAACGAGGACATTGCCACGATCTCGCCCTACAACGGCCTCGAGGTGGCAGCAAGTGTTGTGAAGGTAGTCGAGAACACAGACCCAAGTCAATCATACGCCACCCTAGAGGAAGGTTAGCCTGGAGAGACGTATTACTTAATAAAGATAAAAAATTACCTGCATTGAAAAGCCCAGTGGAAAGAGAGTAACGTGTGTCATCAATGTAAACACTGGACAGATCACCCAGTAATGCTGAAGTAAACATACCGACCAAAACAGCGACCCAGATACCAATGAAAACAGAAACCTTGATACCCATCGAAACAGAGACATGGGCCCTTATACACCCCCCCCCCCCCAAGACACTCCAGGAGTCACTAAAAATCCGCTGTTGGTGTATAAAAGACAATTTGGGTTATTATTATTATTATTATTATTATTATTATTATTATTATTATTATTATTATTATTATTAGTATTATTATTATTATTATTATTATATTTATATCAAATGAGAGATCACCAGATATTAGATAGATAAAGTAATTATGGTATGAATATACAAGCACTGCTGAATCATAAGTTATTCCCCATAACGAAAACAATTTCTCTACAGCTTAATTTCGGCGAGGAGATGCCCACCGAAGACGAAATAAACCAAGTGGTTTAGTGCCCTTCCCCACGCCGACCTGTGTGATGATGAGTCGTTAAAACAGACGTTCGATTCCACATACTTCATTTTTACTTCATTTTTACTTGTATGTGTGATGACCCACTTGTCGTTAGTGACCCATGGTCGCCTGTGACCCCCATGGTTGCTGGTGACCCAGTGGTCGATAATGACCCCCATGGTTGCTGGTGACCCAGTGGTCTCCTGTGACCCCCCATGGTTCCGGGTGACCCAGTGGTCGCTAGTGACCCCCATGGTTGCTGGTGACCCAGTGGTCGATAATGACCCCCATGGTTGCTGGTGACCCAGTGGTCGCCTGTGACCCACATGGTTCCTGGTGACCCAGTGGTCGCTAGTGACCCCCATGGTTGCTGGTGACCCAGTGGTCGCCAGTGACCCCCATGGTTGCTGGTGACCCAGTGGTCGCCAGTGACCCCATGTTTGCTAGTGTTTTATTTGTATTTTCATTAACTTATATTTATATAATTTGCTTTTTTTTCCAAAAACTGTTCAAATACAATATCATAATTACTTTAATAATAATAATATCTTTATTTCTACCAGTACATGATACAACTTATACAGACCATAGCTGACATCAATGACATACTACTATATAAAAAGACCCTTCTTATGCAGAGCATTTCCAGCAAATTAGGTCAGTTTTGTCCCAGTATGCGTCCCACTTGTACAATAATATATATACTGTTTGTGAAGGCTAGTACACCAAACGGGGAGTAGAATGAAATTAGTTCAGAGGCACCCACACCACCGTATGTCATTGGATCACGGTAAAACACCTAGCTCTGCTGAGTGCATGATCCATGTAGGATTGAGTGGTCCTGTGGGTTAGAGCGTTATGTCATTTTCGCTCACCATGAGGCGGGCCAAAACGACATGGGTTCGAGTCCTTGGCTAGTCGCAGTGTTGTTATTGATTAAATATCACTCATTCTTGGTTACAATAATATATATATATATATATATATATATATATATATATATATATATATATATATATATATATATATATATATATATATATATATAAATGCGCTAGTATCTTGCATATAAATAAATATATATATATATATATATATATATATATATATATATATATATATATATATATATATATATATATATATATATATATATATATATATATATAACAGGGTAACTAGGATCCCAGGGCTAGTTTTCTGTTCCAGCGACTCAGCGCTGCTGTTCAGAGGGTAATGCATGTTGTATTCTGGGCACGCGCCCCAGCTCGGAAGAGCTGGATGAGATTTTCGCATTATAATCAGTGACAAACATGTAACAATATGTACTAGACATGTATCTCTCACCTCGTGTACTGTATATGCCATCTTTATATCAACAATGTATCTCTCAAATCTTTTGTACCATATTATGTAATATAAAATATACTATATATATATATATATATATATATATATATATATATATATATATATATATATATATATATATATATATATATATATATAAATAAATGCCCTAGTATATTGCATATAAATATATATATATATATATATATATATATATATATATATATATATATATATATATATATATATATATATATATATATATATATATAAGGTAGTAGGTTGGTAGACAGCAACCACCCAGGAGGTACTACCGTCCTGCCAGGTGACTGTGAAACAGAAACCTGAAACTGTTTTACATGATGGTAGGATTGCTGGTGTCTTTTTTCTGTCTCATAAACACGCTGGATAACAGGTATATCTAGCTACTTCTACTTACACTTTAGGTCACACTACACTGGCATACACATGCATATATATACATACACACATCTAGGTTTTTCTTCTTTTTCTTAATAGCTCTTGTTCCTTTTATTTTCTCTATTGTCCAAAGGGAAGTGGAAAAGAATCTTTCCTCCGTAAGCCATGCGTGTCGTATGAGGCGACTAAGATGCCGGGAGCAATGGGCTAGTAACCCCTTCTCCTGTACAAATCTACTAAAAACGAGAAGAAGAAAAACTTTATAAAATTGGGTTGTCTGAATGTGCGTGGATGTAGTGCGGATGATAAGAAAGAGATGATTGCCGATGTTATGAATGAAAAGAAGTTGGATGTCCTGGCCCTAAGCGAAACAAAGCTGAAGGGGGTAGGCGAGTTTCAGTGGGGAGAAATAAATGGGATTAAGTCAGGAGTATCTGAGAGAGTTAGAGCTAAGGAAGGGGTAGCAATAATGTTGAAGGATCAGTTATGGAAGGAAAAGAGGGAATATAAATGTGTAAATTCAAGGATTATGTGGATTAAAATAAGGGTCGGATGCGAAAAGTGGGTCATAATAAGCGTGTATGCACCTGGAGAAGAGAGGAGTGTAGAGGAGAGAGAGAGATTTTGGGAGATGTTAAGCGAATGTATAGGAACTTTTGAACCAAATGAGAGAGTAATTGTGGTAGGGGACCTAAATGCTAAAGTGGGAGAAACATGCAGAGAGGGTGTAGTAGGTAAGTTTGGGGTGCCAGGTGTAAATGATAATGGGAGCCCTTTGATTGAACTTTGTATAGAAAGGGGTTTAGTTATAGGTAATACATATTTTAAGAAAAAGAGGATAAATAAGTATACAAGATATGATGTAGGGCGAAATGACAGTAGTTTGTTGGACTATGTATTGATAGATAAAAGACTGTTGAGTAGACTTCAGGATGTACATGTTTATAGAGGGGCTACAGATATATCAGATCACTTTTTAGTTATAGCTACAGTGGGAGTAAAAGGTAGATGGGATACAAGGAAAATAGAATCAGTAAGTAAAAGAGAGGTGAAGGTTTATAAACTAAAAGAGGAGGCAGTTAGGGTAAGATATAAACAACTATTGGAGGATAGATGGGCTAGTGAGAGTGTAGGCAATGGGGTCGAAAATGTATGGGGTAGATTTAAAAATGTAGTGTTAGAGTGTTCAGCAGAAGTTTGTGGTTACAGGCGAGTGGGTGCGGAGGGAAGAGGAGCGATTGGTGGAATGATGATGTAAAGAGAGTAGTAAGGGAGAAAAAGTTAGCATATGAGAGGTTTTTACAAAGTAGAAGTGATGCAAGGAGGGAAGAGTATATGGAGAGAAAAAGAGAGGTTAAAAGAGTGGTGAAGCAATGTAAAAAGAGAGCAGATGAGAGAGTGGGTGAGATGTTATCAGCAAATTTTGTTGAAAATAAGAAAAAGTTTTGGAATGAGATTAATAAGTTGAGGAAGCCTAGAGAACAAATGGATTTGACAGTTAAAAATAGGAGAGGAGAGTTATTAAATGGAGAGTTAGAGGTATCGGGAAGATGGAGAGAATATTTTGAGGATTTGTTAAATGTTGATGAAGACAGGGAAGCTGTGATTTCGTGTGTAGGGCAAGGAGGAATAACATCTTGTAGGAGTGTGGAAGAGCCAGTTGTGGGTGTAGGGGAAGTTCGTGAGGCAGTGGGTAGAATGAAAGGGGGTAAGGCAGCTGGGATTGATGGGATAAAGATAGAAATGTTAAAAGCAGGTGGGGATATAATTTTGGAGTGGTTGGTGCTATTATTTAATAAATGTATGGAAGAGGGTAAGGTACCTAGGGATTGGCAGAGAGCGTGTATTGTTCCTTTGTACAAAGGCAAAGGGGACAAAAGAGAGTGCAAAAATTATAGGGGAATAAGTCTGTTGAGTGTACCTGGTAAAGTGTATGGTAGAGTTATTATTGAAAGAATTAAGAGTAAAACAGAAAGCAGGATAGCAGATGAACAAGGGGGCTTTAGGAAAGGTAGGGGTGTGTAGACCAAGTGTTTACAGTGAAACATATAGGTGAACAGTATTTGGATAAGGGTAAAGATGTTTTTGTGGCATTTATGGATTTGGAAAAGGCGTATGATAGGGTAGATAGGGGGCAATGTGGCAGATGTTGCAGGTGTATGGAATAGGAGGAAGGTTACTGAAAGCAGTGAAGAGTTTTTATGAGGATAGTGAGGCTCAGGTTAGAGTGTGTAGGAGGGAAGGGGACTATTTCCCAGTAAAAGTGGGCCTTAGACAAGGATGTGTGATGTCACCGTGGTTGTTCAATATATTTATAGATGGGGTTGTAAGAGAAGTGAATGCGAGGGTCTTGGCAAGAGGTGTTGGGCTAAAAGATAAAGAAGCAAATACAAAGTGGGAGTTGTCACAGTTGCTTTTTGCTGATGACACTGTGCTTTTGGGAGATTCTGAAGAGAAGCTGCAGAGGTTGGTGGATGAATTTGGTAGGGTGTGTAAAAGAAGAAAATTGAAAGTGAATATAGGAAAGAGTAAGGTGATGAGGATAACAAAAGAATAGGTGACGAAAGATTGGATATCAGATTGGAGGGAGAGAGTATGGAGGAGGTGAATGTATTCAGATATTTGGGAGTGGACATGTCGGCGGATGGGTCTATGAAGGATGAGGTGAATCATAGAATTGATGAGGGGAAAAGGGTGAGTGGAGCACTTCGGAGTCTGTGGAGACAAAGAACCTTGTCCATGGAAGTAAAGTGGGGAATGTATGAGAGTATAGTTATACCAACGCTCTTATATGGGTATGAAGCATGGGTGATGAATGTTGCAACGAGGAGAAGGCTGGAGGCAGTGGAGATGTCATGTCTGAGGTCAATGTGTGGTGTGAATATAATGCAGAGAATTCGGAGTTTGGAAATTAGGAGGAGGTGCGGGATTACCAAAACGATTGTCCAGAGAGCTGAGGAGGGGTTGTTGAGGTGGTTTGGACATGTAGAGAGAATGGAACGAGACAGAGTGACTTCGAGAGTGTATAAATCTGTAGTGGAGGGAAGGCGGGGTAGGGGTCGGCCTAGGAAAGGTTGGAGGGAGGGGTAAAGGAAGTTTTGTGTGCGAGGGGCTTGGATTTCCAGCAAGCATGTGTGAGCGTATTTGATAGGAGTGAATGGAGGCATATGGTTTTAATACTTGACGTGCTGTTGGAGTGTGAGCAAAGTAACATTTATGAAGGGATTCAGGAAACCGGCAGGCCGGACTTGAGTTCTGGAGATGGGAAGTACAGTGCCGGCACTCTGAAGGAGGGGTGTAAATGTTGCAGTTTTATAACTGTAGTGTAAAGCACCCTTCTGGCAAGACAGTGATGGAGTGAATGATGATGAAAGTTTTTCTTTTTCGGGCCACCCTGCCTTGGTGGGAATCGGCCGATGTGTTAATAAATAATATAAAATATATATATATATATATATATATATATATATATATATATATATATATATATATATATATATATATATATATATATATATATATATATATATATATATATATATATATATATATATGCAAAACAACCACTATGAAAAATAGAGGAATTCCAAGCACTTTCGTGACTACTCACATTATCAAGGAACTATAAAAGGAAACATGACAAGAGGACTTATATAAGGGGCAAGACTACACCTCACAGTCACATCACACTAACAAAGACTACACCTCACAGTAGCGTAACATCGCACGACTCTGTGAAAAGGAACATAAGAAAGGACCTGAAACTCTTTCCAAGAATTAAGATTAGTCCAATTTATCATTAAATTCTTCCCAAATTTTATTACATATAAATGAATCCAACTTATATAAAACAAAAGAACTATTCATATTATTTTCAAAACTATTTTTTATGAAACATGATTCTATTATACTTCTTTCAACCATGGACTTGCTTGATACAACTTTCTCAGTGTTTTGAAAATCAATTGGATGGTTAAAATAGGTAAAAGGAATATAATAGAATCATGTTTCATAAAAAATAGTTTTGAAAATAATATGAATATTTCTTTAGGTTTATATAAAAAGTGACCTGATATATCTGTGGCCCCTCTATAAACATGTACATCCTGAAGTCTACTCTACAGTCTTTTATCTACCAAAACGTAGTCCAACAAAGTACTGTCATTTCGCCCTACATCATATCTTGTATACTTATTTATCCTCTTTTTCTTAAAATATGTGTTACCTATAACCAAACCTCTTTCTATTCAAAGTTCAATCAAAGGGCTCATCATTATCATTTACACCTGGTACCCCAAACTTACCTACCACACCATCTCTAAACGCTTCTCCTACTTTAGCATTTAGGTTACCCTACCACGATTACTCTCTCACTTGGCTCAAAAGTTAATACACACTCGCTTAACATCTCCCAAAAACTCTCTGTCTCCTCTACACTCCTCTCTTCTCCAGGTGCACACACACTTATTATGACCCACTTTTCACATCCGACCCTTATTTTAATCCACAAAATCCTTGAATTTATACATTTATGTTCCCTCTTCTCTCTCCATAACTGATCCTTCAACATTATTGCTACCCCTTCCTTAGCTCTAACTCTCTCAGATACTCCTGATTTAATCCCATTTATTTCTCCCCACTGAAACTCGCCTACCCCCTTCAGTTTTGTTTTGCTTAGGACTAGGACATCCAACTAACTTGGGGTTAGTTTTTGAATCCCTAGCAACTTTAATTTCATAGTCCCGTTTAGCTTTTCTTATCCCCTATTTAACGTCACTCTTAATGTCAGTATACTGATTTATAAGATGACCCTCACCTCTTTTTATGCGCCTATAAATTTCTTTCTTCTGCCCTAAAAGATATTTGAGCCTATTATTCATCCATTTTGGGTAATTTCTACTTGATCTAATTTCTTTATACGGGATAAATGTTCTTTGGGCAAGTGAGCCCCATCCCTGGCATACATGTAATTTCTACCATAGAAGTGGTCCCAGTTGTCAATGATTAATACTGCATTATCCTTGCAGTGTTTGTCCAGCCAACAATTTATACCAGTTGCTCTGGACAACCCATCATTTCCAACACCAATTCTTGGCAAAATGCTACATATAACAGGGTGCCCCCCTACTTCCTAATTATGTTTATTGCTGTCCTGTACCTTCTAACTAAATCCTCACTTCTACGCTTTCCTACAACATTGCCTCCAGCACTGAGGCAGATAATAGGATTGATCCCATTACCGTTCATGATGTTGTCAAGACGGCTAACAATATCCTCCATCCCAGCCCCAGGAAAGCAAACCCTCTGTCTCTTACTCCTAGCCTTCAAACAGAAGGCCATATATATATATACCTGACCTGGCTATCACCAACAACAACAATGTTTTTACCTTCCTTGGTGTCGTTCGTCGTGACGTTCCCAGTAGTCGACTCGTTGAAGATTAAGACACGTAAGCAACATAGGGCAATCCTTATTGAAGAAACGTTTCGCCACACAGTGGCTTCATCAGTTTAATACAAAGCAGAACCCTCAGTCCCTCAGACTGGAGTCGATGTGTTCAGTCCATTAATCTTGTAGAAAGTACAGCATATGGCCGTAAAAGTGGCTTATATACTGTAGTCAGGTGAGGCGAAGCAGGAGGAGGCGGGGTCATAGTGGTACCACTATGACCCCGCCTGGTGAGTAGGTAGAAAGCATCATGTGTATCGATGTCTTTCATCCTGCCTTCCATCGTTTTGAGGTCTGAGTTTTTTTTTCTAGGATCAGAACGATGGCATTGGACCCAAGAGGAGCACCAAGGAGAGGGCTGTTGGCTGGATCAATGGCTCGTGCTCCTTTTAAAACAGCAATAATATTCTGGATCATCTGTTGATTGGTAGAAACTACTTCACATTTGATGGGGTTTAAATATAGGCCCAGGCTCTCTCCTAGGTCTTTAATTTTTCTAATGTCCTCTAGGAGAGATTCTGTAGTGCCAGCTAGGGTAATATCACCGAAGAACCAGATGCGCTCTCCAGTGAGCTCAATATCTGGTTTAGTGCTATTCTTCTATTTCTGCTATTCTGCTATTCTTCTATTTCTGCTATTCTGCTATTCTTCTATTTCTGCTATTCTGTTATTCTTCTATTTCTGCTATTCTGCTATTCTTCTATTTCTGCTATTCTGCTATTCTTCTATTTCTGCTATTCTGCTATTCTTCTATTTCTGCTATTCTTCTATTTCTGCTATTCTACTATTCTTCTATTTCTGGAATCTTATTTCTGTTAGAACCCCATAAGAAAAAAGTTAATAATAGAAGAGGAGAAAAGATAAATCGTAAAGGAGCAGGAAGGAAGAAACTATTTATTGAGGAATGAAAATCCGAAAGAATGTAATTAGAAAAGGGCGTTAGGAAAAGACGTGAAAAATTAGAGCGAGTGGAGAGCATATGTACGAGATGTTAAATTAGAAAATTATTGACAAGAAGGTTCTGGACAGACACATAAAGTCAGTACGTGATCAGCCGGGCTGTGGTTCGTACGTCGGTATTCGTGCGGCCAGCAGTAACAGCCTGGTTGATCAGACCCTGATCCACCACGAGGCCTGGTCTCAGACCAGGCCGCGGGGGCGTTGACCCCCAAAACCCTCTCCAGGTAAACTCCAGGTACTTTTCGAAAAAACGTTTCTGGAATTAGAAAACAATTAAGAAGAGAAACATGAATTTTGGAAACAAAGGTATATTGGACGCCGTTGCTTGCACCGCTGGAATCCATATGCGTAGCTTAAATCCATCCAGTCAGTGAAAGAGAGGACGTTACCTCTCAAGTCAACCGGTTCGAGAACACGGCCACTCTCTCTGATTGGCCTGCTGATACCTAACTACCTAGTTAGGTATGCAATTCTCTGGAATTGCTTTAATCATTTATGACAGTGTATCTCACGAGATCATTCATGACTCTACCCACGTGTCAAAAAAGTAATGTGTTTAGGAAATCATTTTTCTTTTTCATTATTAAGCATCAATAAAAATTTCAGTCAGTTATAAACAACTGTGTTCCTACATTTATATTTATCGGTGAAAAGTGTTTGAATTGTCCAGATCAGTTTCAAGCTGCTGTTCCACACGAGATTCGAACTTCTGTCGACCTTTCAGAATCAGTCTCTGAGATGCTGAAGCTGCTGAAATTTATGCATACAAGTAGAACTTTTCCTCGCTTATTATATTTGCACTAGTAGACTTAGAATGGAAAAATGCGAAGAAAAATTTGACGAGAAGTTTGAGGTAATCAGTCCCTAAACCTTGGTGTAAGAAAATCAGTCGCTTAGCCTCATATTCCATCAAGGTAGAATGACTTTGTTACCTCAGATTATCTCTGCATTTCGTCTATTGTCTTCAGGATTGTAATTTACCCCTGTGTTCGACCAATAAAGCGTCGCCACTAATGATATGTGATGGAGAAAAATGGTATAAAATACGGACACGATGGGACAAAAATGCAATACAACGAGATGCTTTTTTGACCACGTTTCGTCTACACTTTATATAAACACAAGCAGATCTGTTTGTGACTTTATAAAGTCCATCCACTGAGTGGACAAAATGTTGTCAATAAAGGATCACTTTAAACTACATTTGTTTTAACTTTCTCAAAGAAACGGGGTGTTGTAGATGCCTTCTTCTCTGTTTTTATTGCGTACAATTTGTAATATGATACTTGTATGACACAGCAACATGACACGGCATGCCAATAGCCAACTATTGCTATTTAGCATGACCTGCCACCACTGCTGGGTCCAGCTCAGCTGTATCATGAGCACAATTATTTTCGGTACCGGAAATTAGGTATAGAGTAGACAATAAAATAATTAATGATAAAGAATAAAGTCAACATCAGAAGACAGTGTTTAACATACATTCCTACCACAAAAACGAACGCAAAGCAAAGAATGACAAACAAGAATGACAAAGAAAGCAAAGAATGACAAAGAAAAGTATATGACACGAAAATTTACGTAAATTGAAAAGGATAAGATAAGATTTCTTCGGATTTTTAACCCCGGATGGTTAGCCACCCAGGATAACCCAAGAAAGTCAGTGCGTCATCGAGGACTGTCTGTCTTATTTCCATTGGGGTCCTCAATCTTGTCCCCCAGCATGCCACCCACACCAGTCAACTAACACCCAGTTACCTATTTGCAGCTAGGTGAACATGACAACAGGTGTAAGGAAACTCGTCGAAATGTTTCCACCCGCAGGGAATCGAACCCGGGCCCTCCGTGTGTGAAGCGAGAGCTATAGCCACCAGGCCACCGGGGCCCCAAATTGAAGATGCTTAACTAACTCTGCATAAATAAATAAAAATTATGACACACTAAATGAGAAAAGAAAACTCATTGAGATTTATTTGGCAAAGATAAAGGAAATACGTTGAAAATTCAAAGAAAGGGAAATATTACTCTAACTCTAATTAATTTCAAAAGTGAGCTGTCCTTACTCTCAATTCAATAAAGAAATTTCTGATAATAAAATTGTAAATCAATGCAAAAATGATGAAAGAAATTCAGTAAATTGTACGTAATGGCAAATATGCTGGAATTTTTTTTTTTCTAAAGATAGCCACAAAAAAAAAAAAAAAAAAAAAACGCAATGATGAAACACAAAATAAAATAATAATATAGGAAAAAGGGCACTTCGTTTGTAATATAATGATATTATGGCACTGAAATTTAATGTGTCACTCTTTAGGAAATACTTACTAATTACTAAAAAAATACAGCACAAAATAACAGAGTAAAAATTATGAAAAAGAAAATAACCAGAGCAGCAAAGCAAAATAAAACACACAATCAATTTAATTTTCAGAATTAGTCAATATATATTAATAAAAATTGCACTCACGGAAAATAAAGTTTAGAAAGATGGAAGCATCAATAATTAATTGGTGTGAACAACTGAATTTTTAACCGCAATTAGGCAAAACAAATTTACTCAAAATAGAGCAATGATAATAGTTTACTTTAAAAATTACACTAAGAGTGAATTTATTCCAAGAAATATCAATAATATTAATGAAAATGATGCAAGATACAGAACTGGAAATTCAACACTTGCAGAGTTGCAGGAAACCCCAGACAACAAATCAGAGTTCACTTACTAAACTGATTATATCAAGTTGCTTGAACTATGGTGTTGCTTGCAATATAAATGTCTTGCTTGCCACACAAGATATGGTAGTGCAATCTGCAAAAGTTCAAACAAATGAGTAGCGAATGAATCAACACAAAGAATTAGCAGTAAAAATTCAGGAAAATGGAATGAAAATGAGTCAAGACACAAGAAAAAATAATGGTACGCAATAATAAGGTAGAATGCACAACAATTAAAGGAACACAAATCAGAAAAAATACAGTTCACAAGGAGTGAATGATAGTGAAATTAACAAAATACTGCACACAATAGACAAATAATAAATATATAATCCAGAGAAAAAATTCTTCAGGTTGTAGAGAAGGTAAACGTCAACAAACATATATAAAAGTGAACGACAATACGGCATTGAGAAATATTTTCAGATCATTGCGTCATATGGAACACTCAGAGGTAATGAGCAAAAATTTACACAGGACACAAGCGTCTCTGAATACATACAACAAAATTAACTATATATATATATGCTATATAAAATATCTCAACACCTCAAGTGTCTATATAACGAGGTCTTGATTGAAGATCTGGAATCGACGTCGGGTGGAGGAGGGTGGTATGTGGTGGGGGCGTCGGGTGGAGGAGGGTGGTATGTGGTGGCGACGTCGGGTGGAAGAGGGTGGTATGTGGTGGCGACGTCGGGTGCAGGAGGATGGTATGTGGTAGGGGCGTCGGGTGGAGGAGGGTGATATGTGGTGGGGGCGTCGGGTGGAGGAGGGTAGTATGTGGTGGGGCCGTCGGGTGGAGGAGGGTGGTATGTGGTGGCGACGTCGGTGGAGAGGTGGAGAGGGTGAGGTATGTGGTGGCGACGTCGGTGCAGGAGGATGGTATGTGGTAGGGGCGTCGGGTGGAGGAGGGTGGTATGTGGTGGGGCGTCGGGTGGAGGAGGGTGGTATGTGGTGGCGACGTCGGGTGGTATGGGTGGGGGCGTCGGGTGGAGGAGGATGGTATGGGTTGGGGCGTCGGATGCAGGAGGGTGGTATGTTGTGGCGACGTCGGGTGGAAGAGGGTGGTATGGGGTGGCGGCGTTGGGTGGTGGAGGATGGTATGGGTGGGGGCGTCGGGTGGAGGAGGGTGGTATGGGTGGCCGCATCGGATGGAGGAGGGTGGTATGGGGTGGCGACGTCGGGTGGAAGAGGGTGGTATTGGGTGGCGGCGTCGGTACGCCATACTCAGTCGCTGAATCTCGTTGGAATGGCACTCTGGACGACCGGCATACCTTAGGATTTCTAAACTGTTGGCGCCTAGGAGATGAATTTTTTTGACACGGTGTACTGACAAAGTGAATAAGAGTTGTATCAGCCTGATATGTGGGTACTGAATGACTCATGTGGTGTGAGTGGCTTTGTGGTTTGAGCCGGCGTCCCACTCTTCATCTGGCTGGGTGGGTGGCTGGCGTCTCGTGCTGCTGTTATTTGATACCCACACTAAAAACTCAAGTGATATTATGCCAGGGTAGCTTGATAAGCCACAAATGTAGCACAGGATTGGTGTTTCTCACTCTGACCAGCATTTTACTGGTAGCACAGAGTGGTACAGCACATTGAGACAGTAATTTAAAAAAAAAGGATCTTGCTTGGCTTACTTCTCTCTCAGCTGGGTTATTAAGCTGGCTTAAGCCCTCGACACTGGCTAGGCTGTGATGGCTTGAATTCTTGCAAGTATGCACACAGCATTGATGAAGCAGACTGGGTGGCTGGCGCAGGTTGGCTGGGTTAAGTGGCTTGGCTTATTTTGCAAGAAACCCAGATCTACTCCTCGAAGGTTAGCAAATAAGCCACTAAGCACGAAGCAACTAACCAGGAAGCTGTGTAGACAAGGCTGGAGGATGCTGGCTTGGCAGTGGGTTAGCGTCCTATAGGCCTCCACGCGGTCACACACAATGTTCCTTGGGCTTGGTAGAATTAATCTCCTTATATCTGCGTAATCGTCACAATCACGCCCACACCGCTGCCACTATTTGTCAAGGGGGTTCGTTGGGGATATAATAAAGGATAAACACCAATGGATGTATTGAGGTGTATATTATAGAGTCTTGATAGAAGAGTTCAGACGTGCTTGTCACCATCTTCTGTGCCTAGCGAGGAACTAAGAGCGGGGCATTTCGCCTACGGCTCATATGGGGAATCTTGTGACATCACGGCTAGCAAGGGTCCTTTACTACAATGTAGCTGGGATGATCCATCTAAGTGTACTACACAAGTAACACTGTTGACAAAGGGAGGAGACAAGATTTACACTGAGGCCCTATCAGGCCACGAAGTAAGGTCTAGGAATGAAAGTGGCACGGTGCTGGGAACAGGGACAGCACTGTGCCACAATAAGTGAGGGAGGGGGTGTAGGTAGAGAAGGTGACAGGCCCCATACAGAAGCGTGATCTGGAGATACAGGAAATATCAAAATATCATCAAACAAACAGGATAGGAGAACATGACTGAGCTAATAAATGTTCAGAGAATAGGGATGTACTTGAAAGATGGTGTAGAGCAGGATCCTGCAGGAGAAACCACAGCTAAAGGAATCAGTGACATACCGTAAGGTGTGCCTAGACCGTGACAGCAGCTGAGATAGAGAAAACAGAGACGAAAGGGGTAAGAAAGAGAAACAAGGCTAGAGTTAATAGAGGACAAGAAGAATCTAGAGAGCAACAAGTGCAAACACCTGCAGAACCACCTTCAAAGCCCTGGAGATACAAACCACACTCCTCATCCACAGCCCCTACCCTACACTATGCATTAGATTCCCATAGCACCCTGCCAGGTCCACCACTCTCACAGCCCCACAAACCTCTCAGAATAGTGTTGGAGAAGAACATGAAGGTATGGTACACCAATGAGATGTAATAATGAACAAATGGGAGGAGTGGCACGAAAGAATCACAGAGGCATCACCAGATATCATAACTCTCACAGAAACCAAGCTCACAGAATGATAACAGATGCCATCTTTCCAAATGGAATTCAGATCCAGAGGAAAGACAGAGGGGTCCCAGTATTCAATGAGGTTTCCCTAACTAGTGCTTATGTATACAGAAAGATCATTAGCCTGAAAAACTTAAGATGTAAGAATGAATAAAAGTGAACATATCCGTTTGATCAAAGTGATCCGAAAGGGAGGAAGTAAAAGGGAAGAGAATGGAAAAAGAGTAACCAGCAGGGTTCCATAAGTATCGGTATGAGATCCAATACTTTTCTGGTTGATACGAATGACATTCCAAATGGCACTGAGTTATATGTGTCCATGTTTGTTAATGATGTACAACTAAAAGAGAGACTAAAAGAGGATGACGACAGTCAAAGGCAAGAAATGGATGTGAATAATCTGCATGATTGGTCAGAAAAGTAGTAAACGCAACGATTTTTAAATGGGGTAAAAGACTGGACATGGAGTATAGTCTCTAAGGACAGGGGCTGCAGACTTAACCGAAAATGAAAATCATAGTGCCTGAAGAATCTAATAATAGGTTTCAAAATTCTAAACAAAAGACATTCCGGGTAGTTAATACAACATATATCAGACCAGAGTTGTAGGACGCAGCACCTGAATGAAACTCTCGCCAGAAAAAGCATGTGAAGAGACTGAAAGGAGAATGGGTAACAAAACTGAATCAAACGACATAGCAGGACAGAAGAACCAGGGAGATCATAAAAACATATAGATACTAACAGGAATTGATAGGATAGACAGGCAATGGATGTTTGAGAGTTGAGAAATACGTGCTCGTCAACACAATTTGAGGTTGACAGACTAACAATAGGAATATCAAGAAATAGTTCTTTATTCTCAGGCTGGTGAGAAATTGGTATGTCTTCGAGGAAGAAGTGGTGGAGGGAGGATCCATGTAGTGTTTCTAGAGTAAATATGATAGGGCTCACGAGACTAGGAGCAAGAGAATATAGCAAGTAGAGAGATGCGAAACAAGGCCAGGAAGTAGAATTTGACCCCTGCATCAATATTTTGGTAAATTAGACACATATGCAACACTTGGGTATCTTTATTGAGGAAACGTTTCGCCACACAGTGGCGACCAAGACAAAAGTATGATGAGAGCAATAGAGCAATGGCGGATACATTAGCCGAGGTAGCCAGAAAGGCATACATAGGAAGGGCAAAGTTACTCGTCATGGAGGATTTCAGTCACAAGGAGACTGACTGGGAAAACCTAAAGCCACATGGGAAAACAGAAACGTGGAATGGCTAAGATACTAGAGACAGTACTGGAAAACTTCATACACCTACATTTTAGGGATACACCCAGAGAGAGAGATGATGAATCAGCAAGGCTGGACTACGAAAAGGACGGGAGAAGCCAAATTTAAAAAAAAAGGAGACTAAACAGAGATGAGGCAATTCCTGCATGAGGTGCAGTGGGAAAGAGAACTAGAGGGAAAGACAGTAAATGAAATGATGGAATAAGTAACCACAAAGTATAGGAAAGCAGAGGAGAAGTTCGTACCAGGGTGTAACAGAAAAAAATGTAAAGACCAGAGTGAGCCCATCATTTACCCGGAGGTGTAAATTTATAAATATAAGCATGGAGGAGCTCTAAACCTGTAGATGTAAAGATGTCAAAGCCAAGTGTGCTAGAGCATGGAAAAAGTATAGAAGACAAAGTACTCAAGAAAACAAGGAGTTGAGCATAGGAACCAGAAACGAATATGCATCAATAGTGAGAGAAGCCTAGCAGCGATAACAAAATGACATAGCATCAAACGCCAACCCTGACCCAAAGTTTTTATACAGAAACATCAGTAGGAAAACAACAGTCAACGACCAGGTAATCAGGTTGAGGAAGGAAGGAGGGGAGATCACAAAGAGTGACCAGGAAGTATGTGAAGAACTTAACACGAGATTTAGAGAAATATTCACAGTAGAAACAAAAATGCTTCCAGCAAACCGAGACAGTAAGGAGCACCAGCAAGTGCTGGACACACTACACACAACCAAGGAGGAGGTAAAGGAACCCCTAGGTGAAGTAGATACCTGTAAGGCGGTGGGCCCAGATAACATTTCTCAATGGGTCTTGAGAGAGGGAGCAGAGGATCTGTGTGTGCCGCTAGCAGCAATCTTCAATAATGGGCAAAAGCGTGAGGTGTGTAGAACAGCAAATGTAGTTCCAGTGTATAAGAAAGGAGATAGACAGGCAGCATTAAACTACAGACCAGTGTTATTGACATGTATATTATGTAAAGTCATGGAGAAGATTATTAGGAGAAGAGTAGTGGAGCACATAGAAAGAATTTGGCTCAACATGACAATCAGCACGGCTTCAGGGATGGTAAATCCTGTGGCACAAATCTACTTGAGGGATCTGGATAGGCTGCAAGCCTTTTCCGACAAATGACACCTTAGTACAAAGTACAAAGTACAAAGTTATGAAGCTTGGGGAAGGACATAGAAGACCGCAGACGGAGTACAGGCTTGGGGAATCAAAGGCTGCATACCTCACTTAAGAAAAAGGATCTTGGGGTGAACATTATACTGAGCACGTCCCCATAGGCGCACATCAATCAAATAACTGCTAGAACATTTGCGAGCCTGGCAAACACGAGAATAGCATTTCGACATCTAAGTAAGGAGTCATTCATGACACTGTACACCGTGTGCATCAGGCAACACACATGGTCAAAGACGTCAAGAAACAGGATAAAGTGCAAAAGTTTGCAACAAGAGTAATCCCGGAGCAGAGGGGTATGTCTTATGAGGAAAGGTTAGAGGAACTCAACCTGATGACACTTGAGGATAGGAGGGAAATGGGGGGATATGATAACGACGTATTAAATACTGATAGGAACTGACGATATGGACAGGGCTAGAATGCTTCAGAGATGTGATACAGGAACAAGGGACCACAACTGGAAGTTAACAACTAAGATGAACCACTGGGATGTTAGGAAGTATATCTTAGAGTAATAATGTGGAGAGTGAAGTAGTGGAGGCAAGATCCAAAGATAGCTTTAAGAAGAGATGTAATAAAGCTCTTGTAGCGGGGAAGTGACCTTGTAGTGACTAGCGAAGAGGCTTGGCCAGGAGCTGTGACTCGACCCCTGCAACCACATATAGGTGAATACTCTCTCTCTCTCTCTCTCTCTCTCTCTCTCTCTCTCTCTCACACACACACACACACACACATCTCCCATTCCGAATACACTTTTATTTTCTTGTTCCTTGTAACGTCAGCTACAAGTGTCAAGAGCATAAAGAAGTAAGATGATCGATGCTGCACAAAGAGAATAGCGGAAAGCCTTAGTCCTGGATTGCCTTCTCTACCTTCAAATACAAATAATAATTTACGATGAATCTCTGTGTTTTTTTCTTCACTGTCAGCCTTGAAGATTTACGAGATGTTGAGGAAACAGTAAACATATTTTGGGAAATGTATTCAATTTACTTGTATATTTTGTCTGCTTAAGATTATCTAGGAATGGATAAGATGCGATTTTTTTATACTTTTAAATGTACAATTTGAAGCCCGGCCATATATGAAATGCCACCAACTAAAGGTGAATAATTGCCTTGTAAATATTAGGTGAGCGGGGTAAGAAAGTGTTAGGAAACTGTACATAGAGTTTTCTTTGTGTAGAAGTCTAACCGGTGCAGCGCCTTTGGTCTATTGTCGCACACTTATCCATTCATCTATAATTCAATTGTCTCTGGAGTCATCAAAAGATTAATAACTCTATAACTGCAGCACGTGACTGTAATTATACATCACCAGAATGAACAAAAAATTAAAATAAAGGAAACTCGTGTGTTAAAGCAAATATTTATTCCTATTCAACTGTTTTTTTTCTACAGCTGTATTAGTTTTAGGTGTAAAAGTATTTACGAGATTCTACTTGGACTCGAACCTGAGTAGTAAATATAAACCACAAACTCTAACCAGTCAGTTGTGTATTATATTTGATATTAAAATCAAACAAAACAAATTACTTTTCTGAATATAATAATGTAATCTGTTTATGAGGTGATGAATATGAACCTTCAAAACATACTTTACGAATGTATCGTCGCTTATGTTAACAAATGCGTTGGAACGACTCGGTAACAGGAAAAGCCAGCGCTGCTGCCCAATTTATTGGAGATAAAATCCCGAAAAGTGAACTGTAATTTCAGATTTTTGTACCTCTAAGAGCAGAATATGTTTGGAACCTTGTAATGGCTTGGCCAGAATATATTGCTAGCAGAAAGCAATATTTTTCACTGTTATACAACGAAATTGTCGTTTCATTTAAGCATTTAAAATATATTTATGCTAAACTAAGTTTTTACAAAAGGAATTAAAGTAGTGTTAATGTCTTTTGTCTTCTTAATTAGACGTGCCGACGCTGTGTCGCGTCTCCAAGAAACCTCTCTTAAGACTTTATAATGGTCTTGACTCTGCATTTTGTGACTGGGACAAGAAAAAATTCAGGAGAGAGAGAGAGAGCTTGAGGCGCAAAATTATCAAAGAGGTTTTTTTTAAGGCTGGGGTCATTATTCTTCTAAGACTCTGGTACGCTTTCCATGGTATTAAACATAAGAATTAATACAAGACGATTATCAAATTCCTTATTTTTAAATGAATATAATCAACATTACTGGGAGAAACT
Source organism: Cherax destructor (assembly GCA_009830355.1). Lineage (NCBI taxonomy): Eukaryota > Metazoa > Arthropoda > Malacostraca > Decapoda > Parastacidae > Cherax > Cherax destructor. The sequence goes on along the minus strand of WNWK01001249.1, from coordinate 28,875 downwards.
GAACCATCTTCTTAAAAGAGACAGCTTGGCGAAAAAATATTTATGTTATACTGAAGGACGTGAAATATATCCTCTGGTAATCCATTTTGAAAACTTTTCTCCATCTGAAAATGCATGCAAGAGTGTGTGCCAGGCACGGCTCTGACTCTCAGGAATATCAGTGCCCATGATAACGTTCGCATCTGCATGCGATTTAAGGAACACTGAGAGAGGCGCAGAGTTGAGTTGCATGATCAATGAAGACCTACAACCATTTGCTAATTCAGTACTTTTAACATAAAAATGTGTTAACATAAATAATTCGCTGTCATATAAACATTCTTCTTTCAATATAAATTTGGTAACATATTAATGAAAATTGTAGGCATATCATAAAAAATTATGTATCTATATCTTTATTTTATATATATATATATATATATATATATATATATATATATATATATATATATATATATATATATATATATATATATATATATATATATTTATATATATATATATATGTGGTTATGAAACTGGTCAATTAGCAAGAACTCATTTAAAATTAAGTCCTTTCTAAAATTTTAGAAAGGACTTAATTTTAGATGAGTTCTTGCTAATTGACCAGTTTTACTAATCGGCACATATATATATATATATATATATATATATATATATATATATATATATATATATATATATATGTATATATATATATATATATATATATATATATATATATATATATATATATATATATATGCGTGTATGTGTGTGTGTGTGTGTGTATGTGTGTGTGTGTGTGTAGTGTGTGTGTGTGTGTGTGTGTGTGTGTGTGTGTGTGTGTGTGTGTGTGTGTACTCACCTAGTTGTAGCTCCTGGCCCCGCCTCTTCACTGCGCCATGAGCTTTATTATACCTCTTATTAAAGCTATAAATGAATCCTGCCTCCACTACATCGCTTCCCAAGCTATTTCACTTCCTGAACACTCTGTGACTGAAGAAATACTTCCTAACATCCCTGTGATTCATCTGAGTCTTCAACTTCCAACTGTGTCCCCTTGTTGCTGTGTCCCATCTCTGGAACTTCCTGTCTCTGACCACCATGTCAATTCCTCTCAGCATTGTATATGTCGTTATCATGTTCTCCCTATCTCTCCTGTCCTCCAGTGTCGTCAGGTTGATTTCCCTTAACCTTTCTTCGTAGGTCATACCACTTAGCTCCGGGACTAGTCTTGTTGCAAACCTTTGCACTTTCTATAGTTTCTTTACGTGCTTGGCTAGGTATGGGTTCCAAACTGGTGCTGCATACTCCAATATTGGCCTAACGTACACAGTGTACAGGGTCCTGAACGATTCCTTATTAAGATGTCGAAATGCTGTTCTTAGGTTTGCTAGGCGCCCGAATGCTGCAGCAGTTATTTGGTTGATGTGCCTGGTGTTTTACTCACCCCAAGATCTTTTTAATTGAGTGAGGTTTGTAGTCTCTGTCCCCCTAGACTGTACTAAGTCTGCGGTCATCTTTGCCTTTCCCCAATCTTCATGACTTTGCACTTGGTAGGGTTGAACTCCAGGAGCCAATTGCTGGACCAGGCCTGCAGCCTGTCCAGATCCCTTTCTAGTTCAACCTGGTCATCGTCCGATTGAATTCTTCTCATCAACTTCACATCATCTGCAAACAGGGACACTTCGAAGGCTATTCCTCCAGTCATGTCGTTCACAAATACCAGTAACAGCACCGGTCCTAGGACTGACCCCTGTGGAATCCCACTCGTCACAGGCGCCCACTATGACACCTCACCACGTACCATGACTCGCTGCTGTCTTCCTGACAGGTATTCCCTGATCCATTGGAGTGCCTTCCCTGTTATCCCTGCCTGGTCCTCCAGTTTTTGCACTAATTTCTTGTGTGGAACTGTGTCAAACGCCTTCTTAAAGTCCAAGAAACTGCAATCCACCCACCCCTCTCTCTCTCTATCTTGTCTTACTGCTGTCACTCTGTCATAGAACTCCAGTAGGTTTGTGACACAGGATTTCCCGTCCCTGAAACGGTGTTGGCTGTCGTTGATAAGCTCATTCCTTTCTAGGTGTTCCACCACTCTTCTGATAATCATCTCCATGACTTTACATATTATACAAGTCAGTGACACTGGTCTGTAGTTTAGGGCTTCATATCTGTCTCCTTTTTTAAAAACTGGGACTACATTTGCTGTCTTCCATACCTCAGGTAATCTCCCTGTTTCGATAGATGTGTTGAATATTGTTGTTAAAGGTGCACATAGTGCCTCTGCTCCCTCTCTCAGGACCCATGGAGAGATGTGATCCTGGCTTATTGCCTTTGAGGTATTAGCTCCCTCAGCAGCCTCTTCACTTCTTCCTCGGTTGCATGTAGTGTGTCCAACACTTGGTGGTGTACCCCACCTCTCTGTCTTTCTGGAGTCCCTTCTGTCTCTTCTGTGAACACTTCTTTGAATTTCATGTTGAGTTCCTCACATACTTCGCGGTCGTTTCTTGTGATCTCTCCTCCTTCCTTCCTCAGCCTGATCACCTGGTCCTTGACTGTTGTTTTCCTTCTGATGTGGCTGTACAACAGTTGCGGGTCAGATTTGGCTTTCTCTGCTATGTCATTTTCATATTGTCGTTGGGCCTCCCTTCTTACCTGTGCATATTCATTTCTGGCTCTACGACTGTTCTCCTTATTCTCCTGGGTCCTTTGCCTTCTATACTTCTTCCATTCTCTAGCACACTTAGTTTTGGCTTCCCTACACCTTTGGGTGAACCACGGACTCATCCTGGCTTTTTCATTATTCCTGTTACGCTTGGGTACAAACCTCTCCTCAGCTTCCTTGCATATTGTTGTCACATATTCCATCATCTCGTTTACTGACTTACCTGCCAGTTCTCTGTCACACTGAACCTCATTCAGGAAGTTCTTCATGCCCACGTAGTCCCCTTTCTTGTAGTTTGGCTTCATTCGTCCAGCCCTTCCTGCTTCCCCCTCCACTTGTAACTCTACTGTGTATTCGAAGCTTAAAACCACATGATCACTGGCCCTAAGGGGGCTTTCATATGTGATGTCTTCAATATGTGTGTGTGTGTGTGTGTGTGTGTGTGTGTGTACTCATCTATTTGTGGTTCCAAAGGTCGAATCATAGCTCCTGGTCTCGCTTCTTCACTGATCGCTACGAGGTCCACTCCCTGCTCCATGAGCTTTATGAAACCTCGTCTTAAAACTATGTATGGGTCCTACTTCCACTACGTCACTTGCCATACTATTCCACTTCCTGACAACTCTATGACTAAAGAAATACCTACTAACATCCCTTAGACTCATCTGAGTCTTCACCTTCCAATTGTGACACCTTCTTTCTGTCTCCCATCTCTGGAACATCCTGTCTCTGTCCACCTTGTAAATTCCTCGCAGTATTTTGTATGTTGTTATCATGTCTTCCCTAAGACTCATGTCCTTCTGTGTCGTCAGGACGATTTCCCATAACAATTCTTTGTAGGGCATTCCCCTTTGCTCTGGAACTAGCCTTGTTGCAAACCGTTGAACTTTCTCTAATTTCTTGACTTGCTTGACCAGGTGTGGGTTCCAAACTGGTGTTGCATACTCAAGTAGGGGCCTGACGTACTTGTGTACAGAGTCTTGAACGATTCCTTACTGAGGTATCGGAACGCTATTCTCAGGTCTGCCAGGCGCCCACATGCTACAACAGTTATCTGGTTGGTGTGCGCCTCGGGAGATGTGCTCGGTATTATACTCACACCAAGATCCTTTTCCTTGAGTGAGGTTTGCAGTCTTTGGCCACCTAGACTATACTCTGTCTGCGGTCTTCTTTGTCCTTCCCCGATCTTCATTACTTTGCATTTGGTGGGGTTAAATTCGAGGAGCCAGTTACTGGACCAGTCTTCCAGCTTGTCCAAGACTCTTTATAACCCTGTATGATCCTCATCAGATTTAATTCTCTTCATTAACTTCACATCATCTACAAACAGGGACACTTCTGAGTCTGTCCCTTCCATCATGTCATTCACATATACCAAAAATAGAACTGGTCCTAGGACTGACCCCTGTGGAATCCCGCTCGTCACAGGCGCCCACTCTAACACCTCGTCACGTACCATGACTCGTTGTTGCCTCCTTGTCAGATATTCTCTGATCCATTGTAGTGGCTTTCCTGTCATGTGTGCCTGATCCTCTAGCTTTTGCAATAATCTCTTGTGAGGAACTGTAATTCAAGAAAATACAATCTACCCACTTCTCTCTCGTGTCTTACTTCCTTTACCTTGTCAGAAAACTCCAGTAGGTTTGTGATATAAGAATTTCATTCCCTGAAACCGTGCTGGTTGTCGTTTATAAGCTTGTTCAGTTCTAGGTGCTTCACCATTTTCCTCCTGATAATCTTTTCCATGACTTTGCATACTATACACGTCAGTGACACTGGTCTATAGTTTAGTGCCTCGTGTATATCTCCTTTCTTAAAAATTGGGGCTACATTTGCCGTCTTCCATAACTCAGGTAGTTGCGCAGTTTCAATGGATGTGTTGAAAATTGTTGTTAGTGGCACACACAACATCTTGCTCCATCTCTGAGGACACACGCAGAGATATTGTCCAGTCTCACTGCCTTTGAGGTATCAAGTTCACTTAGCAGCTTCATCACCTCCTCCTGTATTTCATCCAGCACTTGTTGGTATATCCCTTGTTTATGTACCCCTTATTTGTGTGTGTGTGTAGTCCACTTCTAGTGCAAATTGTGGGACCCATAGCCTTGGAGAAGTGGATAATAAGGCTTCGAGGAAGAATATTTGGATTTCTTTCTGAAGCCATTTGAATATTCCACTTCCCCTACCACCCCATCTTTTAATGTTTTTAACTAATAGGTATATTTTATTACATAATATGGTACACAATATTTAAAAGATACATTGCTGGTACAAAGATGGCATATACAGTACATGAGGTTAGAGGGATACATTTCAAGTGCATATTACTACATGTTTATCACAGATTACAATGCAAAATTCTCATCAAGAACCTCAGAGCTGGGGCGCGTACCCAGGGCAGAGCAGGCATTACCTCCCTGAACCGCCGCACTGAGTCGCTGAAACAGAAAACTAGCCGCCCTTGATCCCTAGATACCCTGATGAGTCTTTTGCCTAACTTCTTAAGGAACGTATATGCACTCTTTTTCCCATGGGCCAATTGTCTCCGAGCCTAGGGGAAGAAACATATAATGTTGGGCAAGTTTACTGTATTTTCTAGACTTTTGTGACTCCCTAAAGCTGACAGCTGCTCCTCCTTCCCCCTGGTGTATTGGAGATAGGTATTAGCTAATGTAAATGCACATATATAGTCCCACAGTACCTGTTTGCCATCTGTCCAGGCTTGAAGGGTGATACCATCTGGGCGCTTATGGTTACCATCCGATCTGCATAGTTGGGGTGGCTTTCTTGTTGCTGGGCATCCGGCTGTTGTGAGTGAGGCTCCTCTTGATGATGTTATTAACCTCTTCGTGCCGATTTACTGCCGCAAATACACCTGTGTTCGGCGAGAATAGGGGCGACAAGTCGAAGGGCAACACCAATGCGGATGGTCAATGGATCGAGGCGTGTGCCAAGGGAGGAGTTGGGAACAGCCAACAGAAAGTCCCCTAAATGAGTAGCTTTCACTGCAAGGAGGCGGGCTCTATCCTTCCCCTACACACCCTCAAGCACTGTTCAGGCTATATTCTCCACTACTGGGCCATCCCAGTGTGACTGTTTGTAGTAGTTGGGGGGCGAACGTCTGGTTTCAGTGCCCGTTAGATTATCCCTGAGTGTGGCTTCGTCAACGAACTTTTGGTCATGGACTCCAACCTTGTCCCTAAGGTGTTAAGGGAGAATCGCTGCTTCAAGTCCACTGGATGCAACACACGAGGACAGGAAAGCAGGTAGCGAAATCTGTGATGCCCTGCGGACATCAATGCCTACCAGTCTGACTGGAAGTGTAGCTTTGTCGCACTGCCAATCTTCCACAATACTTTCGTAAAAATATGCCTCAGGATACTGTCGTATTCATGCAGTATAGGACTATTATATGAGGGTGCACATCTTCGTAAATATGTTCACCTGGGCAGACTCAAATACTTTGTGAGAAGGTACAAGGCATCATGGATGTCAAGATTGCCTGTTATTTGTTCCAGCCTCCTCAACTCATCCAGTTTCTTCCTGAGAAGTGAGTCAACGGCATCACTTCCCAGAGGTGCTCCAAGCAAGACGCTAGTTGTGGGGGCAATTACAGATGCACCTGGTAGTTTTGATCTCGCTGCGTCAATTACTTGTTGATATATACAGAATTCCTATCATGTTTGGAAAGAAACATAAGTGAGTCCTCTCTCTTGAAACATGAAAGGAATGCCATATATAACTCAAATTATGGGCTGCACGAACCAGATAGCTATTCAGTGGAGTATATTGTGCACAGCTTTAAATAACAATGTTATACAAAAGCGCAGAAATGCTCATTATGCCAGGGGTCTCGTGATGTTCTAGTGACGCTCCACCAAAGTCTGCGCACTGAGCATCATGGTACGCCCGTCGATATAATTATATAACATCATGTTAAGTCCGTCGCGAACGTCGATATATAGGATATATAGCATCATGTTTGGTCTGGATACAGGTATCGTGAGGTTACAGTTACTCTAGGAAGTGTGTTGCAGTCACAAACTGCAACCTGAGGGATATAACATCAGTAGTAAGGAAGTAGGCATGGGGGTTCATTTAGGTATGGGTATACATGTGCGAATATTCTAGAATAGCCAAAAAAACAGAGGCAGAGTGACCTATTGAGGTCCTATACCGTCTAGGTACAGTGGTACAAGGTACACGTAGCTGATTGCAACATGATGATTGCAACTAGTTCAGTGGCTTACAGAATTAGTCTTTTAGTAATATAATAATGAAAATAATAATGATAATATTGGCGTTAAAAATAAAAATTCAGGAATTGTTTAGATATTATAAGGAAGAAAAATAGAAATAGTAGAGATCCATAAATCATACAGACATACTAATTGACCCTGAGAGTATTTACTAAATATTCTAGAAGGATCTGGGACATCATTTTGTCAGTTGACAGTTGACAAAATGAGGGCATTATTCCTCATATAAGCAGTATAATGTGATCCTTTATTGACTACGTTTCGCCCACACAGTGGGCTTTATCAAGTCGCAAACAGATCTACCTGGGTGTTGTTGTTGTTGTATGTTCGCCGGTACATCCGGCCCGGGTCTTCTCCAAATGGTGACCCGGCATTGGCCCCCTGGGTAGAGGGTGTCATCTACATCCTGTCTGACACAGCAACTTCTTGGGATCTTGATACAAAGGGATTCTTCAACATTTGTCCAAACCTTTGGACAAGGACTTACTTCGACTAGTGGTTGATACCACTATGACCTGCCTCCTCCTGCTTCATCTCACCTGTCTACAGTATATAAGCAACTTCTATTTGCCTTATGTTGTATTTACTTCAAGATTGATGGACTGAACACATCGACTCCAGGCCGAGGGACTGATTACCTCAAACTCCTCCTTTTATTATTACTTTCTTTTTTTGTATTGGACTGATGAAGCCACTGTGTGGCGAAACGTTTTCTCAATAAAGATACCCAAGTGTTGCATATGTGTCTAATTTAACAACTTGTCGGTTCTCTGAACCATTCATCTACATCCTGTCTGACACAGCAACTTCTTGGGATCTTGATACAAAGGGATTCTTCAACATTTGTCCAAACCTTTGGACAAGGACTTACTTCGACTAGTGGTTGATACCACTATGACCTGCCTCCTCCTGCTTCATCTCACCTGTCTACAGTATATAAGCAACTTCTATTTGCCTTATGTTGTATTTACTTCAAGATTGATGGACTGAACACATCGACTCCAGGCCGAGGGACTGATTACCTCAAACTCCTCCTTTTATTATTACTTTCTTTTTTGTATTGGACTGATGAAGCCACTGTGTGGCGAAACGTTTTCTCAATAAAGATACCCAAGTGTTGCATATGTGTCTAATTTAACAACTTGTCGGTTCTCTGAACCATTCATCTACATTCTTTCTTTCTCGCTGTGGCTCCCCATGATGGGGAGTGAAAGGTACGGGAGTATTTATAGGATGGAGTCAGGTGGAGAATGCTGGGTAGGTTGGATCTGAACCTACACGTGACAATCTTCCGAGTAGGGTGATAGAGTCTAGGACCTTGAGTAGCTTTAAAAAGAGATTGGACAAGTATATGAGTAGACCTTCTGCAGTGTTCCTCCATTCTTATGTTCTTATGTGGGATAGCGGTGAAGACGTTTCTTGGCAAGGGCTTCAGCTATGTTGTAGAAGCCGTTGTTTTGGTTGAAGTTGTTGGATATACAGATAAGTGATGATTCCAGGATTCTTCGGTATTAAGTGTTGTCTTCTCTGGTGATAAGTCTTGCGTTTCTGTAGTTGATTAAATGGTTGAGTGAATTTCGGTGTTGAACACAGGCATTCCTTGGATCGTCAGATCTGTGTGCATACTGGTGTTTCGAAATACGTGTTTGGAGGTCTCTGGATGTTTCGCCAACGTATAATTTGCTGCAGTCATTATAAGGGATTGTGTATTCCCCTGCAGATGATTGAAGCTTGTCCTGTCTATTACTGGTAATGTCCTTGATGGTTGTGGAAGTGGAGGTAGATGCTTGGAATGAAGTATTGGAAAAGATGTTGGACACGTGTTTGGTAATGGAGTTGGTGGGAAGGACTATGTATCTCTTCTCGGGAGTGTCTTCTCTGGGTGTGTTAAAGATGTTTAATGCCCGTCGTCTGCAGTCTCTAATGAAGTGACGAGGATAGTGACGTTTAGAAAATAATTGTTCAATAAGAGAGCATTCTTCCTCAAGGAACTCACTGCTGCAGATTCTGAGTGCCCGCAGGAAAAAGCCTATAATTACACCACGTTTACTTTTGGAGTCGTGGTGAGAGTAGAAGTGGAGATCGTGTTGGTTGGTAGTTGTCAATAAAGGATCACATTATTCTGTTTTTGTGTTTATTTATCCATTGTGTCGGTATTTTATACCATTTATTTCTATTATTTCTCCTATTTTATTAATTAGAAGGTTGCACACAATGCCTGCTTTCTGTATGTGGATTATCCACTAGAGTAACGTATTCTCTTATATCACATGACCTGTTCTCAGCAGTTACAAGCTTAGGGCTGGCTATTCAATATCTCCTAGTTACTCTACCTCATACTATGTGGAGGGACCGGTGGGTGGGTGGCATTTGGCTGGGCCTCTCTCATTCAGAGAGATACTGGCCAGTGCCACTCACTCTGCCTTACTCTGAATAAACATCCCCTCATTTCTCCAGAAGCCACTGTGTGGCGAAACGTTTCTTCAATAAAGATTCCCATATGTTGCATAAGTGTCTCAATCTTCAACTTGTCAGTTTTCAAATAATTTATCACATCTGTCAGACACTGCAACATCATGGGATCTTGATACAAGGTATTCTTCAACCCTTGTCCAACCTTCGGACGAAGACCTACTTACACTAGTGGATGGTCCCACTGTGACCCCGCCTCCTCCTGCTTCCACTCACCTGACTACAGTATATAAGCCACTTCTCCGGCCATATGCTGTACTTTCTACAAGAGCGATGGACTGAACACATCGATTCCAATCTGAGGGACTGATTACCTCAAACTCCTTCTCTCCTTACACCTTTCTGCTTTGTATTGGACTGATGAAGTCACTGTGTGGCGAAACGTTTCTTCAATAAAGCTTCCCATTTGTTCCATAAGTGTCTCAATCTTTCTCAAGTTATATATATAAGAGAGGATCAAAGGGACAGGACAAAGAGAGGAAGAAAGAAGGAAGTGGAGAAGTAGTGGTAGAGATAAAGCTGGTAGTGGAAGTAATAATAGAAGTATCAGTGGTACTAATAAGTAGGGGGAGTAGTGGTAGTGGCAAAGGATACAGAAAGGCGAGTGAAGTGCGGCAATAGTAGTTGTAGTAGTGGCAGTAGTAGTAGTAGTAATATTAGTAGTAATAATGAAGTACTAGTACTAGTAGAGTTAGAAATGGAGAAAGTCTAAGGGCAACCAAAGGGTCCTCAAGGGTAGGACCAAAAACACAGGGAGGAAAGGGGAACTGAAGGACAGAACACACCTAGGAAGAAGAAAGAAAGACAAAGAAAAAATAGGAAAGGAGCAGAGGAAGGGAGAGAAGAAAAGATCAGGTCAAGTCACGAGTGTTCTGAAGTTTGGAACATTTGACAATGTAATGAAGAAAGAAAGCATCTACAGAAACAAAGCCACGACTAAGATTCATATAAGGAAAGTTGTGTATAAGAGATGCTTCAACAAGACGGCGTCAGTGATGGCTAGAAGGATAGGCAGTTTTAGCGGAGGACCAGTCAATAAGATGACTGTGATATCTGACATGACAGAAAAGAGCATTGTTGGTGTCGGCAAGCCTAACACTACTTTTGTGCTCCCTAAGTCTGTCAGAAAGAGATCGGCCAGTTTCTCCAAAGTACTGAAGAGGACAGGAGGAACAAGAAATAGAGTAGACACTAGGATCATCTATAGAGGGAGGATAGGTGTGAACTAGATTAGTGGGAAGAGTGTTAGTCTGGCGGAAAGTAAGTTTGATGTCTAAGGAACGGAGAGAGTTGTTGAGACTAGAATGACTGGAAATGTAGGGAAGACAGAGGACAGGAGAGTTCCCAGGTGTAGAGAGTTTGGGAGAGAAGAAAGTCCGTTTAGCACGAGAGAAAGCAGAGTCTATGAAATGGGAAGGGTAGCCAAGACGGGTAAATGAATTACGAAGAGTGAAAATTTCCGATTCAAGAAACTGAGAATCACAAATGCGGAGAGCACGGAGAAAGAGAGAAATAAGAACAATTTTTTTTGAGAGAGGAAGCATGATAAGAAAAGTAATGAATTACATGCTTTAAGATTAATGGAAGAGACAAGATTATTAAGGGCATCGATAAATGGTTGGAAGAGACCAGAGTCATGAGGCCAATAATAATAATAATTATAACGTAATATATATATTTCTACAAGTACATGTACAAGGTATACAGACCATAGCTGACATCAATGACATACTACTATATAGAAAGCCGCTTGTTATGCAGAGCATTTCGGAGAAATTAGGTCAGTTTTGTCCTAGGATGCGACCCACACCAGTCGACTAACACCCAGGTACTCATTTTACTGATGGGGAACATAGACAACCGGTGTAAGGAAACACGTCCAATGTTTCTACCCACTCCGGTAATCGAACCCGGACACATCGCCGTGTGAAGCGAGAGCTTTAGCCACCAGCCCACGGGGCCACCAAGTAGGCAGAAGAATAGTTACAAAGTATTCCATATAAAGATTAACAAGAACAGGAGAGCCCATAGCGACACCGAAGGTTTAAGAATAATATTTACCTTGGAAGGAAAAGAAATTAGAGTCCACACAAAGGCGGATAAGATCAAGAAAGACATCAGTAGGTATAGGGAGATGAAGTAACCCATCATTGGCCTTCTCTCTGAGAAAAATAAAAGCATCATCAAAAGGGACATTAGTGAAGAGGGACTCAACGTTAAGACTAAGCATCTTACAGGTCGGGAGAGAGCGAACACGTTCTATGAAGTCTTGAGAGTGACGAAGGTGGGAAGGAAAAAAGTACCAAGAAAGGGAGTGAGGGTTTTGGTTAGCCAAGAAGCAAGAGAATAATAAACAGAACCTCTATAGGATATGATGGGACGAAGAGGAACATCAGGTTTATGAGTTTTGGGAAGACCATAGAAATAAGGCAGAGGGACAAATGACACGAAAACATTGAACAAGGTAAAAGTCAGGAGGACAGATGTCGGAGAGAGTTCTTAGTTTCTTGTTGAAATTTCTCCTGATGTGATCAAGAGGGTTGGAAACGAGAGGAGTGTAGGTACGTGAGTCAGAGAGCAAGACTTCGGCTTTACGGTGATAATCCTTGCGGGCTATTTGTGTATTGTTCCAGTCACGGTATTGTGCCATTTTTGTTATTTAAAAGAAAAGACACTTAGAAACAAGCACAGGTAGAGAAAATATTCATTGTGGAATTATCACAGCCAGTAAGAAGCAGAAAACACATTATACTTGCCAAACCAGGACAGCATCTTACACAAGTCACTGGATAAACGCCCCACGGCCTCTTTAATTCAGTGTTGCCATCCATTGTTCCTTCAGAGTTGCCAGACGAAATCCCACAATACTCTTAAACTCTTTTAAAATTAATTTTAAATAGTTGCTCTGTACTAATGTGCTAAAACAAATCCATTGGCATTCAATAAAATTGGCTTAATTAGCCTTTAATAGAAGTATATAGAATTTTCAAAAAATCCACAATAATAATGCCAGTACTGTACATCAAGGAAACCAAGCAAAGATTTCCATTCCAGTTATATTTCCATTCAGCTTTAAACTTGATGGAAGGAGGAAGATTGTTAAGGACATTGAGAAATGGTTGGAAGAGACTAGAGTCATGGGGCCAGAGAGCAAGATGTTATTTACATAGCGGAACCAGAGGGAAGGGTACACATCAATATTATGAAGAAGAACAGTTTCGAAGTATTCCATATAAAGACTAGCAAAACAGGGGATAGAGGAGAGGTCATAGCAGCACCGAAGGTTTGAGAATAAAATTAAACTTGACAGGAAAATGAATTAGAATCCACACAAGGCGAATAAGATCAAGAAAGACATCAATAGGAATAAGGAAATGAAGTAACCCTTCAATGGCCTTCACTCTGAGAAAATTAAGAACATCATTGAGAGGGATATTGGTGAAGAGGGACCCAACGTCTAGACTGAGCATCTTACAGGTCGGGAGAGGCACAAATAACAAGGAAACGTTTAACAAGATCAAAGTCAGGAGGACAGATATCGGAAAGAATCAGAAGTTCAATGTTTAAAGTTCTCTTGATGTGAACAAGAGGGTTAGAAACGAGAGAGTCAGAGAGCAAGACTTCGTCTTTGCTGAGGTAATCCTCGCGATCAAGGACAAGCCACCGAATTGCCTTTTTCGGAAAAAAGTACAATATTGGCATTGATTTAAGAGAAGAAAGGGCTGTCATTTTTCGCAGTCATTTTACAGCTCATTTATTCTTTCTCTTACAACACCAGAAGAAACTTAAAATAATTTGAGCATTCGGGGAGTCCTGTGACACTTTTAACCTTTCCCAAAATGTCTGGCTAACTCAAATTCTCTCAATATTAGGTCATTATATAATTATGCAGTCCCAAATGCTGATTTTCCTATATTTATTATTTCTTACCCATTAATTAAAAAATGAGATGTGTATTGTAGCAACAAGTTTGTCTTTTACACTCCTGGACAAAATTATGTTCATAATTTCTGTACCAGCTGCATATATATTGAATGAACTTAGTCCCTTGTCCCTTCTTTTTTTTATTTAGTCTTTCGTCAGGTAAGGTGACAACGCCTGTTTGGTGGCTGTTATAGGTGAATGGTCAGACATAAGATCATTAACAATGTTAGAATATTGCGTTGTATATGAAAGATTAAGACCAAGGCGCCTATCAAGAATTCCTCTGTTGGCTGATTTTTTTCTAATAATTTAGGCATCATCCTATGATTCTGAAAGTGACATTAAACTCCTTCCACTGACAGTTGTGGTCGCCCAACTTTCTGCCATTTAACACAGTGGATTCACTATTAATGTAATTTTGGTTGACCTGAATGGTGGAGGATAGTAGATGCAGGAGCATTACGTACATTCAGTGCAGAGTTGCGAATGTGTACTCTAATTTCATGAAAGTGAAATTTATTAAACTTTACAGAGAGAAGACGAACATATGGTAGTGATTACTTAACATGACACACGTATTTATTGTTTTGGGAGTTTACCAATAGGTGCTCAAGTTTCTTACGAACAATATCAAAGTCCTCTGTCACACCATCATTAGAGGCAATGGTATAATTTTATATGGTATTGCTGTAGCTAGCCATTATGCAAAACTTGTCTTTTTCGGGCTTTTCAATACATCTTATTAACCCATATATTTCCCTGTACATATTATACACTATTTTTGTTAAGCAAAGATATTTTAACTTCTTTCACTATGTCCTGTAATGGGTTACCAATGATTCTTCCTGGGATCCTCATGTTCTTCATGCCTATCATAGCCTCATCCCTATCTCACCATCGTAATAAATAAAATTATCATCAGAAAAACTAAACCCATCGTCTTCGCTCTCATTCCCATCACTTTCTTTACCACTTTCATCATTGAGTGTTTCTTTTTCAGAATGATTCATTTCTCCACTAGTGTTATCAATTCCGCTTTCACTTTCATCAGCAGTAATATCCTTTAAATCTTTTTTTTTTTTCATTTAACTTTGTTATTCCTCCGCTGAATGTGTCAAAGGATTTTCTCAGACAATTACTTCCACGAGCTGCTGCATCGCACCCTTAAGTGCAACGATGATAGGTTTTGTATCGAAACTATAGCAGATTCCCAGTTGGCCTAGTACATGAAGAGCTGTGAAGGAGCCATCAAACACATGTGATTGCTGCCACCCCTTAGGTCTCTTGCAGTCAGCCACACTGTAAAACGCTAATCTGGTTGCCCTCTGCTTATTCTTCTGCTTTACTTTACCATTATGACCTGAAAAAAGGCACCTGCCTCATCCAGGGGGCATCAGAGGGCAGGTTTTTCAGATTCACCCGTAGGACCCGCAGCCACAGATGGCCGCTCCTACCCCTGGGAAGACTGCTAGCCCTACATGAAATTCTCAATAAAGAGGTAGACACTTGCTGCTGCTTATGCTGGCTCTGTTACCGTTGCTGCTCCTTCTGTTTTTGTCGATATTTTGCTAGAAGGTACACCTCGCACTCAGAGTGCCACAAAATGACTCCTTTTTGGTGTAGACCTACGCAGAAACCACACTGCTCCGAGAAGTTAAATGCATTATACTGCTGACAATTTTAGCATCTTCCAAGAGAAGGTTTATTGACACCCTACCTGTAAATACTATGGGTTTCAGGGACGTTTACAGTTCATGGAGAGCAGCCATCTCTAATCCAATAAGCTAAAACAGCTTTCTTTCCCTTCAGTCACTTAGATTTTTCCATCCATTCATTTTCTTTTAGTAACATAGGATCTTGGCATGAATTAAGTCCAAAGACGATGATGTTAGTCCTGTCTGTGTAAGCAAGCACATACGTTTTCCTCATGACTTTCCCTGTTATGTCTGTGCTTTTAAGAACGTCCAGAATTGTTTCATCTTCATTAAATACCATATAGCTCTGCTGGTTGAATTTAAAATGATAATCAGCATCAGGGTGCTGTGATGCTGCTGCCTGTAGCCACTTACACTTCTTAATGGTTCTAGTGCCTCTGGAAAGGTCTACTCAAGCACAATGTGGCCTCCTCTCTTCTCAGCAAGTCGTTTTTCTCTTGCGGTTCTCGTATACAGTGTAACCTTCTGTTATGTGGGGTTCTAGCTCTACTGGGGTAAATACCTATGTAGCATTAAATGACTATTATATGTAATACCTGGCTATATTGAACTGTTGGGTGCACAACTGGCTTTATTATGGCATAAGAACTGATCACTCTTATGGGAGAGGACCAATGTGTTAATCTTACATTTTAATAGAATAGGTTGACTGTTATAAACAAGTAAAAATAATTTACCATCATAATTGTATTGTAGCAGCAGTATTTTAACGTTGTACTGTTAAGTTAAAAGAATTGTAGTGATAAGCGAGAAATGCAAGAAAATTAATAAATTAGTTGAAAATTATGGATCATGGCAATGTTCTTTAGTCAACACTTGTTATGTGAGTCTGAAAGCATCTGAAATTAGTTTTGAGGCATCCACACCATCGTATGTCCTCGGATCACTGTACAACACTTAGCTCTACTGGGTGCGTGATTCTTGTAGGATTGCATAGTCCCGTGGGTTAGAGCGTCGTGAATTTTCGATCACCATGAGGCGGGCTAAAGCAACACGGGTTCGATCCTCCGGCTAGTCGCAGTGTTGTTATTGATTAAATACCTCACGTTCCTGGTTACAATACTATATATACTGCTTGTGGAGGCTTAGGAAGGGTAGGGGATGTGTAAACCAAGTGTGTTACAGTTAAAAATATAGGGGAACAATATTTACATAAGAGAAAAGAGGTTTTTGTGGCATTTATGGATCTGGAAAAGGTATATGATTGGGTGGATAGGGAGGCAATGTGGCAGATGTTGCAAATGTATGGAATAGGAGGAAGGTTACTGAAAGCAGTGAAGAGTTCTTACGAGGATAGTATGGCTCAGATTAGAGTATGTAGGCGATAGGGAGATTATTACCCAGTAAAAGTAGGCTTTAGACAAGGATGTGTGATGTCACCATGATTGTTCAATATTTTTATAGATGGGGTTGTAAGAGAAGTGAATGCTCGGGTGTAGGGAAGAGGTGTGGGGTTAAAAGATAAAGAATCTAACACTAAGTTGGAGTTGTCACAGTAGCTCTTTGATGATGACACTGTGCTTTTGGGAGATTCTCAAGAGAAGTTGCAGAGGTTGGTGGATGAGTTTGGTAGAGTATGTAAAATAAGGATATTAAAAGTGAATATAGGAAAGAGTGAGGTGATGAGGATAACAAAAAAATTAGGTAACGAAACATATCAGATTGGAGGGAGAGAGTATGGAGGAGGTGAATGTATTCAGATATTTGGGAGTGGACATGTCAGCAGATGGGATTATGAAAGATGAGATGAATCATAGAATTGACGAGGAAAAAAGGTGAGTGGTGCAGTGAGGAGTCTGTGGAGACATAGAACATTATCCATGGAAACAAAGAGGGGAATGTTTGAGAGTATAGTTATACCAACGTTATTATATGGGTGTGAAGCATGGGTGATGAATGTTGCAACAAGGAGAAGGCTGGAGGCAGTGGAGATGTCATGTCTGAGGCCAATGTGTGGTGTGAATTTAATGCAGAGAATATGTAGTTTGGAAATTAGGAGGAGGTGCGGGATTACCAAAACTATTATCCAGACGGCTGATGAGGGGTTGTTAAGGTGGTTCGGACATGTAGAGAGGATGGAACAAAATAGAATGACTTTGAGATTGAATAAATCTGTAGTGGTAGGGGTAGGGGTCGGCATAGGAAATATTGGAGGGAGAGGGTAAAGGTTTTGTGTGAGAGGAGCTTGGACTTCCAGCAAGTATGCATGATCATGTTAGATAGAAGAGAATGGAGACAAATGGTTTTTATGACTTGACATGCTGTTGGAGTGTGAGCAAGGTAACATTTATGAAAGGATTCAAGGAAACCGGCAGAGGGGACTTGAGTCCAGGAGTGGCGAAGTACAATACCTGCATTCTGAAGGAGGAGTGTTAAAGTTGCAGTTTTTTTTAACTGAAGTGTAAACGTACCTCTGGCAAGACAGTGATGGAGTGAATTATGATGATTTTTTTTTCGGGACACCCTGCCTTGGTGGGAAACGGCCGGTGTGTTAATAATGATAAAAAATATATATATAATTAACAGAACTGCGGCCAGTCAGGCATCACCATGCCCAGCCCTCTGAGAACAGAACAATGTATGCATGACTCTATCCACAGGACCAACAATTCTCAAACACCAGGCGCCCAGTGGAACTGGGAGTGTTTTCTGATGTGAGAACATACGTGGTCACGGAGCCTCAGAGACTAAACGCTCCTAAACGGAAAGTTTTCAAGAGGGCTAAGTGGGTCACTAGGATTTTCAGGCCACAAGAAACGGGTAAAATCCAGGTCTGTCTCCTGCAAATCCACTCTGAGGAAACCTTCACTTATGTCACCTGTAAAGGCATAATTCTTTACCCTGAAGTTTAATAGGATGTCTCTTAATTTTTCCATCAACGACGGACCTGTCATTAAACAGTCATTCAGACCATACCACGGGCGGGAATAGACCCCCGATATCAGTCATAATAATGACCATAAATTTTTGCCTGATCAGAATTTACCTCTTTGATGAACTTAATTTTTAATTGTTCTGTGGAGCTGTGCATTTAATTGCCCATAAGCTATTTTATAATTTGTTGGCAGTTCCTGTTGATTCAGCTGCCACGGGAATCGTACCCAGTGTTGTCCATGTTCATATTTATTATTTTTCAGGTATTGTTGCTCAGTAAAAGAATCAATTGGACTACCTTCGTTCACATTAATTCTGATGCTGTCCAGCTCCCATATTATATATACTGGCTCAACATCGTTCTCTGTTAAGGAACATTTAGAGTGGGGAAAACCTACCATTACATGACCTCCTGCTGTTTTTAGAAGAGTGACTCCACATTTTCTCACCATGCTTTTTACAAATGAGGCATAATCACTCCCTGCTAAAATATTTTTGGCCACACTGAGTCATTATCTACAGAGGAAGGTGTCAATTCTACTCCATTCTGTGAAAGCCATTTAGTAGCTTCACTAATCCCGATTGTAGTAATTTTCTCCGGCCTCGTATCCACGATGACTGCATTACTGTTTCCTCTCATTGCCCAGGCAGACATTAATATATACCATGTCGTACAGCTGGGACTTTTTATGTGATAAAAATCCAGACAATTTCAAATTTGCAGGAATCCCCTTTTGCACTGTCATACCTCTTGGACAACTACGTTTTATAAATGTACATTGGGATCCTTGATCTAACAAAACACTTACATATTGATATTTACGCCTTTTGTCCCAAATATTCACCTTCACTGTGCGTAAGTCTACTTCAAGAATTCCGTCATCATTTACATTAGCTGCTGCTTTTACATTAGTAACAGCTGTCCCATAATTATCATCATTATACAGACCTTGGCACATTACAATATAATGTCTTCCCCCATGACGCTAATAACAATTATTTAATTTAACATAGCAATCTTTCACATTAACATTGCCCAAACACCTGATACACCTGTTATGTTCTTCCAATTTATCCACCCTAATATTCCAGGAATCATATGCATTACAAATTTTTGAGGAATGAGAACCTTGGCAAAAAAGACAATCCCTTGTTTGCTTCACTTGCCTATTATTAACCGGGCCACCCTTATTTAAGTACTTGTTCCTGTCGTGCCACTTTATATGATGCAATATAATTTTTTTATGGCATGAATTATTATAATTATTAACATTAGGGTATTTCTTCCCTTTGTGGAACTTAACAGATGCATCAGTCATAATTATTTGCTTGACTGGTCTGTAGCTGGATAATTAATTACTGAATACCTACTCTTATTTCTTTAAGATACTTATGAACTAATCACTCTACACCACTCAATATCCAGTCTGATCCATCCAGATCATATATGTTACTTAAAGTTTTAATAGTGCTTTCCAATTTGACTTTTATAATTGTGATCTGGAGTTTTTAAATTAACTACGATAGTTACTAGGTCCAAGCTACTTTGCTCTACATTACCATAGGTGACCTCCAACGAGGTAACCGGGAGACGGTTACCTCGCCCCTTAAGGTAAAATAATTTGGTAACACATGCAAGACCATTCCTGCTCTGCACAGCTGCTATAAATATAGATCAGAATTCTTTGCAGCTGTCTCCTGGATTAAATATAGGTAGATATAATTCTGGGAGTTTGGGCAGAGACATCTTATCTGCATTACTAGGTTGGCTAACTGCACTGTTTACACTTTTTAATTTATTCTTTGCCATACCTTACAAGACAATGTTTTTCCTAGGTCATAATATTGACTGATAAACAATTTCATTTCTGGATAGTCTGCACCATTCTCCGACAGATTTTCCTCATATTTTTTATGCACTAAATTATATAAATCATATGTGCTTTCTAATGCATCAAAATACAATTGTAAATTATCACTATTCACAATTTCCTCTCTCATTAATTCCAAGCACTTATTATATGACCTAGTTACATGACCTTTCCTAGCATTCAATGATGCTTTCATTGTTTGAATATCCATGGAGTTGTCAGTTACATTATTTTGGTTAGAATCTTCCATGGTTAATATATGGATCAGACTTCAAACACTTAAGTAACACTGGTTTACACAAATTAAAGAGTGACACACTTTATAAAAGTAATTATTACAATTTACCATTGAATAAACCGTAGTCACATTTTCTGGGTTAGCAAATTATCACACAATTATAATACCTAGCCCATATTAGCTTAGCAGACTGAATATGTATGGCAATTACAATCCTAGCCGCATCTGGGCTAAGCAATTACACAATTATATCAATTAGACTATAAACATCAATGCATTATTATTTATATTTTATGTAAACCCAGACAAATTACTTCTTTCAGTCAAGTAACATTTATTTATTTATTTAATTTACATGACCTTCACTGATCATATCAGGTTCAGAAAGATCCAACGACACCTTTTGTGTGAGAAATTATGTGGGTAAATTTCAAAGGTACAATCATTAATTAACATTTCACCCCATAATTAGGCAGTTTCGTACATCAAACAGTCTACACTTACTGATATTGACGTCCTTCAGAGTCATGTGGGACTTTAAGGGCACCGGGTCACATTAATGTTCCACCCTCCTGCCCACCTTCTCAACTCACCATACCTCACACGTCTGGACCTTAAATAATTTGAACATATAGTTCTTAGAATTATTTGGAAAAATTATGCCAGTAACACTGACAAATTATGTGTGGACTGTATATATTTTGTAATATCAGTTACTTGACCAGAGTAATTTTATATAAATATAAATAAATTACACTAGAAAAAAGAATGAAGGACATTTGAAAATTACTCACCAAATTAAGATTTGGATGTCATATCCAAACGCCTCTCTTTCAGTAAGCAACAAATATTGGCCAATATACAAGTAAACCTACCCGTGAACTTCCTCAGTTTCTGACGTCACCGCTTCTATTACACCTTAGTTAATTTCATTAGAAGATTCAGCCTATAATTTCTGTTTCCCAGAAAGAGCTAACAATCCACCTCTCAGGATGGACACCCGAGCAGTAATGCCTCTCCTTGTACACTTTCCCCCTCCACCAATCATCTGGAAGCGCACACTCGCTTCCTTACTTGTATGTTGGTAGTTTGTGACTTCACTTGTCACTTTAACACTTCATATTTACATTACATTATATAAACATTATTACAGCCTTCAATTATTACATACTAATTATAGGAAAATTATACAAACAATTTTCACAATATATATATATGATATATATATATATATATATATATATATATATATATATATATATATATATATATATATATATATATATATGTAGTGCCGATTAGGTAAAACTTGCGATTTTGGCTTAAATAGGAACGCTCACCTTGCCATATAAGACAAGTGAAAATTTGTGTATGCAATAATTTCGCCAAAATCATTCTGAACATAACGAAAAAATATATTTAATTTTGTTTGTTTATTATTAAATTAATGTTAACGTATCTAAAATATATTTAGTTGGGTTAGGCTAAATTAAATTGCGCTTGTTGTAATAAGGTTAGGTAGGTTTTCAAAGTTTCTCTTGGTACAAAATTATAAATTCTTACATTAACATAAATGAAAAAAATATATCTTTAAACGTATAAGAGAAAATTTTAGAAAGGACTTAATTTTAGATGAGTTCTTGCTAATTGACCAGTTTTACCTAATCGGCACGACATATATATATATATAACTAGTGTGTCATGCGTTTTCGCTCACCACGAACGAGTGGTATTGATCAATAACAACACTGCGACTAGCCAAGGGGTCGAACCCATGCAGCTTTGAAAAACCTCATGGTGAGAGATAACGCATGACGCTGTAGTCCGCGGGACCACACAATCCTCAAGAATGACGCAACCAGCCAAGCTAGGTGTTGTACCCATCATCTGAGGACACACTGTGACTAGTTATTGTTATTGATCAATACCACTCGTTCGTGGTTACAATAACATTAAATACTGCTCGTTGGGCTGGTACACCTAACAGGGGGTAGAATCAAATTAGCTCAGAGGCATCCACACCACCGTATGTCGACGGATGACGGTTACAACACCTAGGCTGGCTGGGTGCGTCATTCTTGAGGATTGTGTGGTCCCGTGGACTAGTGTGTCATGCGTTTTCGCTCACCATGAGGTTGGTCAAAGCTGCATGGGTTCGACCCCTTGGCTAGTCGCACTGTTGTTATTGATCAATACCACTCGTTCGTGGTGGGAGCTCAAGACCCCAGGTTCATTGAAGAAGCCGTGCGGTAGGAGACCCTTGCAGACTCCTCCAGTAGACCAGCTCCTCCCAAAGAGCACAAACAGTCCCACTGGGACAAACCGATCATGGAAAAAATTGTCAACACTATGCTCACCAACGCTTCAGGAAAGGACTAAGCTCGTCTCCTAGCGGTGAAGGCACCACACTCAGGAGAATTCCTTCTAGCTGTTCCTCCCTGGGCACTCGAGTCGACCCACAGACCATTCGGATTCTTGATGCTCTTCGCCTATCCGCCCCCATACTGACCGATCATAGGTGTATTTGCGGCAGGGCGACGGCTGATCAATTCGGACTTCATGGTCTCGTGTATCACACATCCAAAGGGAAGTATGCTAGACATGAGGAGGTCAACGACATCATAAAGAGAAGCCTCGCCACAGCCCGTTGCCCAGCTCAACGGGAACCCCAAGTGCAGAGATCTAATGGAAGGCAAAAGCGTCCTGATGAAGCCACTATGCTACCCTGGAAGGCTGGTAAGCAGATTGCTTAGGACTACACCTGTACTGCAACAATGGCAGACACCTACTTGCCATACTCAGTAGCCAAAGGGGGTGGAGCTGCCAGCCACAGGGAGACCCAGAAGACCCGTAAATATGAAGGCCTTTCCCCTTGCTATAACTTCATCCCAATAGGGTCAGAGACCCTTGGAGCATGGGGCAAGTGTGCTCTAAAGTTTCTCAAAGAGCTGGGTGAAAAACTCATCATAGAAACCAAGGACCACAGGGCGGCCAGCTTCCTCTTTCAGAGACTCAGTGTTGTGATCCGGAGGGAAAATGCCTACAGCTTTCTTAGCATGCGACCCACTGCCGGGGAGCTGGACTAACTATTTGAGATGTAGCTCTGAGTTGTTACCTATGTTGTTTTACTCCCTATTGTATTCTTGTCTATGTATTTTGTCAATGTATTTTGTATTTAAATAAAGTTTATATATAATATAGGGGGTGGTAGGAGAAAATTTTCAAACAGCTTCAGGGAGAACTTTGAGTTTTCTCTGAAACAAGTTTATTCTTTTCTCTGAGGATGAGGGTCCCCAATTTAGTTCCAGAGGTGGTAACTCCCTATAATATATATATATATATATATATATATATATATATATATATATATATATATATATATATATATAGATAGATATAGATATATACACATATACGGACGGGGGATTGATCCATGGTCGTGGTATGGGCTGGTCTAGTACTCTACCGTTGAGCTACGGCTCCTCTAATAGTAAAGATTCGCAGTCAGAATTTATATTCATGTCTGTGTCAGCGTCACCATCTTGACCCAACCTAACTCTTCGCCACAGCTCCAGCAAACTTCACTGTATGTCTCTCCTCACCTCTTTCAGAACCATATAATCTATCAACTCGATTTAAGTTGTAATAAACGAATGTAAATGAATAAATAAAAGACGGACGATGGAATTGAACCGTGGTTCTGGCCTGACAGGTCCAGCGCTTGACCGTTGACTTACAAAGCTTTTAATAGGAAATATTGCAAATGCCACTAATTAAAAATAAATTACAAAATAAATTATTTTCATATTTTCCCTAATATCTAAATAAACCATTTTCAATATAAATATGTATTTTTTCCCCAAGAATTAGGTAACATGATTATTTTTATTATAAAATGTTCATGGATTTCTGTGGTGGAAATATGCACATGATGACCATTGCTTCTTAAAACATTTTCAGAATTTGCATCAATTAATTACTTGGACGCAACGTTTATTTATGCTACTTGGTTATGGTCTATCAGTAATTATCGTAACTTTCCTTGCTAATTGACTCACCCAGGAAAAGCCTGTAGTGTCAGGGAAGCTAGAAGGAAATATTTTGGGGCTTTAAATGACAAACGAGACATCAACGAATGTTCATAAAAACATTACCTAACTCCAACTTAAAATAGCTTAATTGTTCCAATCTCTACTCTGATTTAGCCTCTGACAGAGAAGACACGTTATCTTGTTGACAATTTTTTTTTATATCAGAGAAAGACGATAAGCACTTGCTAGGGCTAGTCGATAACTTCTCATGTTCTTGGTAACTCGTTGATATTTCAGACATAACTGATGGGAAAGTAGCTGATGTATTTAGACATTATCAGTCTTCATCATCCCTTTCATAGAGCTCTTCTATCAAATAATTATTCTGAGTTTATATATGCAACATTAAGATATCTCTGCCTCAAGGTGAGTATCCTCCACATAGCAACAGTCCTTAAGTGAGGTGATTCCTGATATGTAAAGTATGGTGCACTTTTACCTTGAACAGGACAATAAGAGACTCTCCTCGTTTCTAACTAGATGTGAATGATAGGCGTCTGACGATCTCAGTCCGACAGGTTTTATTCTCATTTCGTCCTTCAGAGAGTAATATTAAAATTCTCAAAGTCAGTTTCTAGCTTTACTAATTCAGATATTTCTGCAGTTACAGAATCAAATCCAGGAACCTAGAATTTATAAATTGTTCCGTAAATTCATTGGTTCCTATAGAGTTCTCAGAGAGAGATAAGAATTTTATAATTTAGAAATCAATGATATCGCTAGCGGATATTTTAAGAAAGTACAATGAGATGATAGTAAATTTACTGATATAGAAGAGGAATCTGCATTGAGTCATCGCAACTAAACAGAAGCTCATGGCAGTCCTACGTCTTCTAATGATATGACCGACACCAGTCTATACTGACTAAGCAAATTGTTTGCTAACTGAGCTAGGTGTTAATTTTCCTGAGGTACATAAACAAGTGCAACTCCTGTGCATCTCAGATCCAATGTAGATAACTGCTGCCTAGTCATTTCTTCCCATGTTATGCACCCCATTTTTTTGCACTTTCAGAATACTTTTTCATGTGCTTGCAATAAAAGTAGATGCTGCAGTACACTTAAAGCATTAGCATTCTACCCCTTGTATACTTCGTATATATTACACGACCTCATTATCTTAAAGGAGGGGATGCATGACTGGCCACAGGAGTCATGTCAGAATGATGACGCCCGCCATTTTTTTTATATTAAACAAAAAATGGCTACATTAGTAGTATTGTGAAGCCATTCCAGAATCAAAATGCAACGATGAGCCAGTTAAGTAAAATCAACTAAGTTACGACGTTACAAGGTAGTCAAGCACGTGTAAACTACAAACCTATAAGAGCCGCTTTTCAAGCCTTTTATCACAAGCTGAAATCTTGGCACGTAAGGCTTAAATACGGAAGTGACATGTGCCAGCCATTCGTAAAGTTGCAGGCTTGCTCACCCATGTTTTTCCCTACATTGCCTGAATCCTGCCTATAGGCAACGTGCAAGTCTTATTGCTGCCCCCCTCTCCTTAATAATTTAAACACCAACTTTTGTAGTACGTATACCATAAACATCCACTCTGGACATAAAAGTACCAATACACGTTATATAAACACACACCCTTGAAATATAAACATATTTTTGTCAGGTGAGTATCTACCCTCCTAATGAACACACTCTTGGTCATATAAACACTCTTGGTCATATAAACACTCTTAGTCATATAAACACTCTTGGTCATATAAATACTCTTAGGCATGTAAACACTCTTAGTCATAAATCAAATAAACCAAGTTTATTTCTATAAAGTGAAGTACAGAAAACAGTTTACATTGGAGTAATTGACATGTAGCGTAGGCACGCCTCTGGCAAGACAGTGATTGAGTGAATGATGATGAAAGTGTTTCTTCTTTTTCGGGTCATCCTGCCTTGGTGGGTGGGAAACGACCGATGTCTTAGTAAAACAAATAACTGACTTGTATAAACTATTTTATAAAGAGCTTCTAGTTTTGCAGTGCATCTCGGGCAGCATTATAATTAACTTATTAATAACAAACCATAACAATTATAATAGATTACTAGAACAATATTGTTTGACATATTTGACCTGAAGTTCAGTGTCAATTTGGTATATTATTTATTATATTTTGAGTTCTTGTATAACAGTGTGGTACAAAATTTGTATCTGGGAATATTAAGTAGAAGAAACATTTCGCTATTATATATGTTGCAACAAATTGGTGATAGTGAAAATCAGAATATATGCCTATATGATTTATTATCAGTTGTTACTGATATAACCGGCTGAAGAGGAACATTTTGCATCTTCTAGAATACTGTTCCAAATTTTAAGGTCCTTTATTTGCTTGGATTCCTGTATAGGTTCAGTCGAACATGAGGTATATAAAACAAATACTTATTTGTATATGTATTCTGTATCTGTATTCTGTTGCAGCTCTATATCTAGAGTCGGTGTGTTGGGCTGAGGTTCACTTTGTCCCGTATATGCAAAGTATACAATAGTAAATTGTGTTGTCTGGCCCCTGAATGGGCGATTATTCTATCAGCTGATTTCTGTTGAGTAGCAATGTGTTTAAGATGATTTACTCTAGGTGATCCCCGAACACAAATATCGTGAGGTAAGGATGTACTAGAGTAGTACAGAGTCAATAATGTTGTTTAGGGTACAGAGCAGCCTATATTTAACAGAATGTCAACAGTTTGAAAACTTTCTTAGGTATATGTTGGATATGAGTGTCGAATTTCAGGTGCAGTTAATGAAAATTCTTATGAATTGTTCCACACTTGCCTTTCTTTGAGTGAATTATTTATTCTTATGAATAAATGGCAACTTTTAGCTCAATTCCCAAATTATGTCACAAATATACTCAATATTTCCTGATCACGTAAGCAACCACCAAATCCACGTAAACGTCCACCCTGGTTTAATAAACACGCGTTCTTATATAAAAACTCACCATAGTCATACTACTTGTTTCTTCTGGAGGGGAAGGAAAAATTGTCGTTGTTTTTGGATATAGATAATGGATCAAATGCTAGTAAAAGAGGGAGCTTAGTTCTTCTCTATAAGTGTGGTTCGTCACACTGCCACTCTATTTTTCTCATCAGCGTACCACACCACAGGGAGCAGATACCTCTCGGTACTACACTTATTTATTTTTATTAACACATCGGCCGTTTCCCACCAAGGCAGGGTGGCCCGAAAAAAAAAACTTTCATCATCATTCACTCCATCACTGTATTGCCAGAGGCATGCCAAAAATTTCATGCAACATCACTTTTCATGGAATGCTCGTGGCTTGGTTGGTAGTATTCTCTGCTCACACACTGAGGGTCCAAGAATCGGTTCCGATACGGATGAATCTTTGAATATGTTTCCTTACACCTACTGCAGTAAATAGGTACCTGGGTGTTAGACGATTGTTGTGGATCACATTCTGGGAAACGAGTAAATTAAATTGCCTGAAATGCTCTGCATTACCAGTTACTTTCTATATATTATGCCAATGGTTCAGCTAGGTCTTTAATAGCCATAAAAAGTACTTGTAGAAATTATTATTTTTATTTTCATTATATGCATACAAAGCTAACTAGGATAATTGTCATGGCCTTAAGTGTAAACCTTACCATTGTACGACGACACCTATGAGACGATTAATATTATAATCAAATAGAAGCGCTAAACCACAGGGGTTATACAGCGCTGCAGGTTATTGTAGGATGCAGGGAGAATGGGTTGTAAGAGGGAGATGGACGATTAGTAGGGTATGGAGTGCAAGATGACGGTGGATAGTGCAGGGGTGGAGGGTAGCAAGAGATCGAGGTAGAAGGGACTGAGGGAGGTGCTAGAGGTATAATCTTCAGAGTTTGTGTAGTAAGTCAGTTTCTGTCAAAAAGTCAATGAGAGAGTCAGGATTAAAGGAGGGTCCATCTGCAAGAAGGGAAGGTAAAGAAAGGGCCGCAGAGCGAAGACGTCGTTGGAGGTAAATTCTGCGTGCTCGTTGATAGAGTGGGCAGTCCAAAAGGATATGTTGAACAGACACTGGAACCTGACAATGCTCACAGAGAGGGGCAGGGAGCCTCTCCATGAGATACCCGTGAGTAAGACGAGTGTGGCCGATGCGAAGACGGGAGAGAGTAGTCTCCCAACCTCGACATTGGTGACAAGAAGAAGGCCAGAAACCTATAACCGGTTTAATAGAATGAAGTTTGTTATTCAGCAGGTCAGACCAGCGTTGTTGCCAACGGGTGCGAAGGTGGGTAGCAATGACCGCAAAATAGTCCGTGAAAGGAACACCTCTATATGAAACTGGAAGGTCATGTACTGCTGACCGCGCAGCAGTGTCTGCCTGTTCATTGCCCTGTACGTCAACATGACCAGGGACCCAACAAAAAACAATATCTTTATGCTTGCTAAAGATACGGCGTAACCAAAGATGGATACGAAGAACTAGGGGGTGAGGTGTATCAATTTTACGGATAGCCTGTAAAGCACTAAGGGAGTCTGAAACGACTACAAATGGTGACTCAGGCATAGATGCAATATGGATAAGTGCCACAAGAATGGCATACAATTCAGCCGTAAATATGCTAGCCGAGGGTAATAGATGCCCTCGTACAACGCTGTCCGGAAACACTGCTGCGAATCCGACGCCGTCAGATGACTTCGAACCATCGGTGTATACTGCGATGGCATGGGAATGAGAACGGAAATGGTCTAGAAAGAAAGAGCGAGAAGCCGCCGTAGGTAGTTGGGCTTTCGCACAAGGTAGAGGAATAGAACA